>JAJQZP010000037.1:840703-1440703 GCA_025403435.1 Artocarpus heterophyllus
TTCCTTTGCGCTGCCCTTTCACAACTGTACCCGTGGCTATAGCTTTTGTTCGAGACATTGTTCGTCTGCATGGAAGTCCACGAACCATAGTCTCAGAGCGAGACTGAGTGTTTTTGAGCATCTTCTGGATGGAGCTCTTTAAACAGTTGGGGACTGCCCTCATGCGTAGCACTGCGTATCATCCGCAAACGGATGGACAAACTGAGGGTGGTTAATCGATGTTTTAGAGACATATTTGCGTTGTTATTCCTCAGACGCTCCGAATAAAACGGGTTGAAATGGCTACCATGGGCAGAATTTTGGTATAACACTTGTTTTTCATACGGCAGCCAAGACTACTCGCATGGCCATTTTCCTGAATATCACCTTGAGGACAAGGTGCGTCTTTGGGCGGGGGGTACTGATGGAATAACAGGCCTCCTATTCGCATCACCTATGTGAGGAGGAGGCAGAGGAAGAAATTTGAAGCTGGGAAAGATCACCTAAGTTGGCTAAGGTGGAAATAAGTCAAAATGCTGAGAGGGATAAGTCCAAGAGTGCTGATGTGGAAAGAGAGGTGGATGAGGAGGCTCAAGTGCTGTCAAAAGAGTGGGATCATGTTATGGGAATGTCCTCCGAAGAATGTGGGAGCGAGGGAGTCTAGCATTTGGAGGTTAGTTTGTTAGCATGGGGAATTGGGAAAATTCTGTTAAGGGAAATGAATAAAAGCAGGGCAGGGGAGATGAGAGGATTATGGAAAAAGTATCTGCAAAAATGAAGAGAGTTTAGGAGTGCAGAAGGTCACTCGAAAACCTTCCTATCTCTAGTCCTAGTTACATGAATTTAGCACTGTTATCGTTAAGCCTTAGTAAAAATCAACTTCTCTACAGCAATTCGTCTGAGAGCTCTAATTGAAGCAATAAATACATGTCAATTTCTGCTATTTTTCTCAACCAAATACCGCTGTGCATATCAAAGTCAGTCAAAGTACATGAATATTGACAAACATTTGTTTTCTGTTCTAAGTGGTCTGAATGAAAAAAGGTTCTGATATCATCAGAATCTTTTGTTTTGAATCCTAAAGCTATTTTACACATTAGTTGTTTTCATGGGAAATTTTTGGAAGAGTATCTTCTACTCCTCTTACGTTTATTCACAGAACAGCTAATATGCAAAACCTTACAAAATTGAGCTACAAATGCAAGCATAATCGTTAGTTGGATTGACATCCAGGACTTAGTTTGTGAGCAATTACCTTTTCGTTTGATGGCATGCGTGAGTTATGAAATGATATAACTCTGATTATTTTTGACACGTGGAGACTAGAATGCAAAACAAATGAGAGTTTTGACACAACATATTGATGTACGTTGAGCCAAGGCCATGTACTTGTTTCTTTGACACCACTTCACATTTGGCCACATAAGTCATCACATCGGTCTTCATTTCAAACCAAAACCATTCCGCTGCTAGTCATCACATAAGTCATCACATCGGTCTTCAAAACTCCAAAATGGCCTCCAATGGCACTATCAGTGATAAACTCGAAGTAGTTCCGCCACCATAGGTGACTCTCTTGGCACTACTAGTCACCCTCCATGCATTAGCCACCCATGTTCCAAAACAAACCCAGGGTGTGACTACTGGTCCTTGAGCAAATCAGCTTTGATATGAGCTAAGCGCTCATCCAAGGCAACTTGTTGCTCAAGCTCCTCCGTGTTGAGAACCATCGGTGCGGACAAGGCTCCTAAAATAGTTACAGCAGGCAATCGTGACAACATGTCAACAACTTTGTTCTCCAAACCAGGTTTATACTGAATCTCAAAGTCATATCTGAGGAGTTTGGTTAGCCATTTTTGGTGACTTTCACTAAGTAACCTCTACTCCAATAGAAACTTCAAGATTCTCTGATCAATACGAATAAGAAACTTTCGTCCCAACAAGTAAAGCCTCCATTTTTGTACTGCCAAAACAATTGCCATTAGCTCCCTTTCATACACAGATTTTAGGCGATTCTGAGATGAGAGCGCCTACCTAAAGAATGCAATAGGTCGTTCTTGCATCAGCACTGCACTGATTCCCACTCCTGATGCATCAGCCTCAACAACAAACTCCTTAGTAAAATCCGGTAATGCCAACATCGGCACTTCCACCATTCTTTGCTTGAGCTAATGAAAAGCTTGCTTGGCTTCGAAATTCCAAATGAAATTGTCCTTTTTAAGCAAATTAGTCAAAGGTAGAGCAATGGTACCATATCCCGCAACAAACTTGCGGGTAGTGTCCTGTGAGGCCAAGGAATCCCCGTAATTCATGTAAGCATGTAGGAACCGGCCACTTTAACATAGCTTCTATTTTTGATGTGTCCACAACAACCCCAAGTCCAGAAATAACATGCCCCAAATATTCCACTTCCTGCTGCCCAAAGCTGCACTTCTTAAAATTGGCGTACAATTCATGTTTCCATAATACTTGGAACACCACTTCCAATTGTTTTAAATGTTCTTCATGGGTTCGGCTAAAAATGAGGATGTCATCGAAGAAAACTAACACAAATTGCCAGAGATAGGGTCAGAATATTTCATTCATTAATGATTGGAATGTAGCTGGAGCATTGGAGAGACCGAAATGCATCACCAAAAATTCAAAATGACCATCATGGGTCCGAAATGCCGTCTTAGGAACATCTTCAGGGCGTACACGGATTTGGTGATACCCAGACTTGAGGTCAATCTTGGAAAAGACAGTTGCGCCATGTAATTCATCGATCAATTCATCAACAACTAGAATGGGGAACCTATCCGGCACCGTCTCACGGTTAAGGGCTCGTTAGTCAACACAAAAGCGCCAGCTGCCATCTTTTTTTTTTTTTTTTACCAATAGAACTGGGCTAGAAAATGGGCTTATGTTGGGCTGTATGATTCTTGCTACCAACATTTCCCCCACCAGCTTTTCAATCCCAGTTTTCTGAATTTGGGGATACGGATACAGTCGTACATTGATCGGGGAAGCCCCGTCTTTGAGCACGATAGCATGCTCCTTCCCACGGAATGGAGGCAAACCGGTTGGAGTCTGGAAAAGCTTAGACCACTTAGATAACAGTCCCTGAAGGAAAGTAGGAACTTTTGCGGTTGGTCCTAATTTGTCTGCTGGACTTATGGAGAGGTTCCCAAATTCTAAGAGTAACCCCTGACTCTCATGGCGCACAACTCTCATCATGGATTTCAAGGATACTGGGGTACGGCATAAGCTAGGATCTCCCTGCAAGCACACCTATGCACTCCCCACCTTGAATTTCATGGACAAAGTTCCCCAATTAACCTACATTGCACCCAAATTCGCCAACCATTGCATACCCAAAATCACATCTGAACTACCTAAATGTAATGGCAGGAAATCTTCTATAATTTCCAAATTTTGGAGGGACAAGCCCACCCCCCGGTAGATTCCTTCACCCTTAACTGATATTCCCGTGCCCATAATTACTCCGTAATCTCCTGTTTTATCCAATGGCAAATCCAATTTCTTGACTAAGTCATCAGCGATGAAATTGTGGGTAGCCCCACTGTTGATAAGAACCGTTACCTCATGAAGCCTAATCATTCCTTTAAGTTTCATCGTCCGTGGCATGGTTAGACCAACCACCGAGTTCAAGGATACCTCCACGAGCTCCTCTGGTCACTGCTCATTGTGATTCTCCTCAGTGGCATCGTCTAAACCTTCATCTTCTTGGAAGACGAGAACCTGCAATTCCCGATTTGGATAGCGATGTCCTACAGAGTACTTCCCATCGCACCGGTAGCATACCCCCTTCTCTCTTTTCAATTGGATTTCGACATCGGTGAGTCGGCGGAACGGCGTTGACGGGTGCTCCGTGGATTCTCAGGAGTGAATTGATTAGATCGTCCATTCCAGTTGAGGGATTCTTCTAAAACATAGAAGAATTAGAAGAACTGAGTTTGGGCCCAAGGCCCGAGTAACCCGAAGGTTTAGTAGCCTTCAACTACAGGTTTCTATACTCAATGCGTTGGGCCATCTCCATAATTCGGCCCAGCCCTTGAGGCTTCAACATCCTTAGTTCTGCCCTAATATCAGCTCGCAATCCGTTGATAAAGGTACTCTCCAAGACTTGCTCTGAGAGATCTTTTAGCGGCACGGCCAGAATTTCAAACTGCCAGCGAAACTCGCGAATGGTAGTCATCTGTCAAAGTGCTAGAAATTCCTCATAACGGGTTCCTTCTCTAGCAACATGGTCTTCAGCTCAGGCCAGCTACGAATAGCGTGCCGCCCGTCCTCCCATTGAAACTAAGCCAAGGTGTCATCGTCGAGGCTGATAACCGCTGCCTCCAATTTCTCAGGGTCACTTAGATGATTTAAGGCAAAGTAACGCTCCACCCGAAACACCCATCCATTGGGATTAAGGCCATCGAAGATCAGCATCTCGATCCAGCGTGACCGGCACTCCGATCGTCCCGCATCCTGCCGTTCACGCCACGATTCTCGTGTGCCACCCCTCGTCTCAACCTCCTCCCCTTTTAGTTCTCGAGCTCGCTCTTCACTCCCTTGCAATTGGGCCCATTGTACTGACGTCAGATCGACTTTTGCTGACGTACCCTCTTGGTCGTGATCGCTCCTCTGGTACTGTTTCAATTCCTCCAAACTGACTAGAATTCATTCGAAGCCACGTTCCAAATTGGGTATCTTCTTTAGCTCCTCTCTTAGTGATTCAAGTCCACCACTCATTGTTCCCAAGTCACGCTGAAGTTCACCCCTCGCTGCTTCAACACGCTCCATGCGCTCTTCCATCCATCGTTCTTCTGACTTCCTCGTCATCATGGTGGAATCGTCACCGCTCTGATACCAATTGATATGCACAGCAGTATTTGGTTGAGAAATACAGCAGAAATTGACAAGTATTTATTGCTTCAATTAGAGCTCTCAGGCAAATTGCTGTAGAGTAGTTGATTTTTACTAAGGCTTAATGATAACAGTGCTAAATTCAAGTAACTAGGACTAGAGATAGAAAGGTTTTCGAGTGACTTTCTGCACTCCTAAACTCTTTTCATTTTTCAGATACTTTTTCCATGATCCTCTCATCTCCCCTGTCCTGCTTTTATTCATTTCCCTTAACAGAATTTTCCCAATTCCCCATGCTAACAAACTAACCTCCAAATGCTAGGCGCCCTCGCTCCCACATTCTTCGGAGGACATTCCCATAACGTGATCCCACTCTTTTGACAGCACCTGAGCCTCCTTATCCACCTCTCTTTCCACATCAGCACTCCTGGACTTATCCCTCTCAGCATTTTGACTTATTTCCACCTCAGCCAATTTAGGTGATCTTTCTCCAGCTTCAAATTTCTTCCTCTGCCTCCTCCTCACATAGGTGATGCGAATAGGAGGTCTGTTAATTCCATCAGACTTCATGCAGAAAGCCCATTAACAAGATCATAGGTAGAGTAAATGGCAAAAAGGAAAAAATGAAAATAAAATCAAAAGGGTTTATAACATACTAAATGTTTAACATATTACTATGTGACATAATTTCTACCTTTAAGGTTTATAGCATTACCATTTGAGAAAGCAAAACAAGTAACCACAGCATGGAGATAGATCTTGCATATCATGTAAGGGAAAAAAAATATGTATAACCGCGTTTGTAGAGAGAGAGAGAAATGAAAGAAAAATGGTGGATATGCAAGCAGGCAAGAAGCTTGGAACTTATAAAAAATACCTCAGAGAGCAGGGCTACAACAACAGCAGAAATACAAGGAATCTCTTCAGCAAGTTGGAAGATAACACGAATAACAGTAAAAACTTGAAGATCCTTCAACTGCAGCAGATTTAACCACAAAAATTCTCAATAATTACCAATGGGAGAAACATGGACAGTAGCATACACTGCTATTAAACACAGAAGAAAAATGCTGAGTTTGTAATCCAAATTTGTCTACGCAATCACCTGAATTGGAATTGAAGCCACAAGTGCAGCTTCCACACCCAATATGATGCTTGGATCACCACCCCACTTAAAATCGATGTCCATTATGATCTGGCCTTTCTGAAGACTCTGGACACGAATTCCTGCATTAATGTTTTGAGCAGGACAAATTCTTAAAAGAAATACTCGTAAATGAAATGAAAAAGTGAATTCAGTGGGTACAGAAATTAGCATTCACATAAAGAAACCACAACATAACTGAGCAAGAAGAGAAACCCATAAAATATAGGCAGAGGCAACAGCTTACTTTGGCCTGGGGGAAAGAGCAATATCTTCTAATTATGAAACTGATATCAGGAGGGACAGTATAAATTAACAGTCAACCATTACTGCTTTATATTTTTCTCCCTAAATGTCTAAAATTCATACACATCCTACGCGTCAACGCATTAATAATCATTTTAAAAAGGAACTTTCATTCAACTGAAACTTGGAAGCAATTTACATCCTTTCAAAAGTGGGAGCAGGTTGACCTAGCGTGATGGGAAATTGCATAAGATTATAGAGGTCAAAAGACTCGGACAACCTATTTAAAGCTAACAACTCAAGTCACTATTAAATTACATTCAATAAGTTGTATTACACAAGATTGCTGCAGTCAGAACAATAGGGATGAGGAGAGAAAACAGAGATAGTGATTGATTTATACCTTCAATTTTTGGTGCTACAGTGCCCAGAGACAACTTGCTGAACTTTAATGAAGTAATTCCCGGAGGTCGGTATTCTTCCAATAGTGGTTCAACAGATTCTTTTATCACCAATTCTGCTGCCTGAGAGGGAACAATTCCAACAGCCTTGAGGTAAGTAATCCAAACATGGAAATATATTTGAGCTTCTCCATTTTATTTGTGTATTTATCTGATCTCCTTTTGTTAAAATCACTTCACCAATACAAAGGGTATTCAGAGTTCATAATCTAATCTCTAAAACCAGTTTGTATATATATTACTAAATATCTTTATTGTTTTTAGTAATATAAACTAAAATTTTGTGAATTTTGTGCATATAAAACATATATGTATAAAAAAAAATCCATTAAAAAAATATATATTTCTTCCAACATGCACATACAAAAACTGCAAATATGAGAAAGTAAATTTTCTCAAAGGTGAAATGCAAAGTTTTATCATCAAAATAAACTTGAGAGGTTCTAGCAGGATTTATTATTTAAATGTCCCTTCATTGTAAAACAAATTCAAATATAGTGTGTACAACATATACCAATTTATAGGATTTCTTTGCTCCTAATATTTGCATGGCCCTTTTGGTCCACAGTTTTGGACCAAAAGCTTAAACAGAAATTTAAATTTTTGTGAGAAAAAATGCTGTAGCAAGATGGTTCGAGCTGTGAGTTGAAACTACAAAACAAATGGGCAGTAAATTATCCAAATATAGTTAAACATTTCAAGCCTAGCTAGGATGGAAGTTTTCGCAGGAGAAAACAAGGGGGGAAAACTTTTACATCTATACAACTACTTTTAAGCATAAACTGTCCATATATTAGAGTAACAAAACATTGTGATAAGCACTAAACTTAAGAATGAATTTATGTCCTTGAGTTCTAAGCAGTATATAGGTTACCATTTTATTGGAAATGAGACTCATTTCATTTTTTGGCTGAGAAGATAATTTGTATTGAAGGTATACAACTGCAAATATTGGATGAGAAAAACAAGTCTTATCTTACATCTGCAACGTATGGCCACAATTTACTGAGTTGCTTGTTCAGCCATTTCACCTGAGAGAACCAATCAAAGTGATCCAGTCATAGGATGAAAATATTACCTTGTTCAAAAATAAAATTAAAAAAATAAAAGAAAATAGATTAATAATGAAAAGAGAACAGTTAGGAACCAACTTGTTCATAGACAGGAAATGAAATCCATTCAGGAAAATTATCCCCACATATTTTCTTCAAGTCATCTCTGTTAAGGGACCCAAGGAGTTTTATATCAACTGCCTGCAAAGCAAATGGCGTTGATCGATATTAATTTAGCTTTATAGTTTGCATGGAAAATTAAAAAACAAAAAATAACAAGGACACTACTTTATATTCTTTAGTTTACGCAAAACATGTATAGAAACATTGGCTACTGCTAAATCACACTAGCGAATGCAACGCCAACACCCACGAAGACTTCAATATTAGCTCTACTACCTAATACACCATAATTAAGATTGCAGTGCACATTAATTTTGCCATACATCAAAGCCGATATTCAAGGAATGTAAAATTTTTTGAACTGAAATCATAACCATGCAAGTGACAACATTCACATTTCTCCTTTTTTGAAGACTTTGAAATCAAATAAAATGTTTTTTTTTTTCATTCCTTTTTATTCCCTTTCGTTCCTTTGGAAATCTACGAAAAACCATTATGCTAAAGGACCCAAAGAAACTTATGCTTGCCTTAGCAAGCAAAAAGAACCCAGCATCTTAGCTGTCAGGAAGATTTCCAAGATCCATTACAATGTTTGACCAAACAATTGCATTCTCATGAATCATGATAAAAAGTTGTAACTCATCTACCAATCTCAACTAAGAAGTACACCACAACTTTTAGTCAAGTTTTCTAGACCCACCGGTAACAGTCCAACTGAGTAACATTAATCAGATCTATAGACGCCTAAAATACATACTGAGTCCGTATCACCAAACTTGTAATATTTTTTCCCCTCCAGGGCCCTTAAAAATTCCAGAAAGTCCAACACCAGCCTGTGTTCTACCTCAATTTGTCTGTACTATCCACTATCAAAGTACCAGTCCTTCCCCGCACCACCCATTTCCCTCAAGTCCCACACCAGCTTGTGTTCTTCCCCATATTGCTTGTACTCTCCATTACACAATTGCCAAATCATCAATCCTCCTTAAAGCAAACAAACTTTGTACTTTAGCAAGTCAAGAAATTATTTGAGAAAGTATTGAATGTTCAAGTGAAATCATTTACTTGTGTGCTATATAGAATTAAGTAATTTACTACTGTCCAGTTTTAAACCAAATAAATGCGTGCAATTTGAATAAAGCTTTTAATTTTCCATTTCCAATTCAGTTGTCTATGTTAATTTCCCACCAGGAAAATGAATTGATCAATGTTAACTGTATCTCCTCATCTCAACAAATTCTCAGTTTTCAGATGAAACTATATGAAACCCGAGCAAAACCTGAATTTAAGAATTATTCAAATGAAATTCTTGGAAAGAACCATTTAAAAGAATTCACGTCAAATCAATAGTTCCTTTTAATTCTAAATTCCAAAAGCGGTATGATATTCTCATCTTTCTGGTATAGCGCTAAATCACAATAATTTCCACTCTTTACGTTATAACCAAAACTTCAAATCCAAAAATGGCGAATCAATCAAACCAAAAAAAAAAAACCTACAAGAAATCGACATGAATTCAATCAAATCATTCTGAAAACACCCGGAAAAAGGAAATTCCGGTGGTACCTTGGCAATTCGCTTGGTGCTGCGTCGCGTCATCATGTGACGCCATCCAGCCATTAACGCGATCCCCATGATCATCCCCATAAGAATCCCAGAAATCAGCCCCATTTTCAAGAATTCCAAAATGCAATGCTTCCTCAACACCAACAAAAAACACAATCAAAAGCAAGGAACCAAAAATTCAAATTCAAATTGAAAAAGAATAAATAAGCAATTCACGTCAAAAATCAACGATAAAATCTAGAAAATGAGGAAGAGAGAGAGAGAGAGAGAGAGAGAGAGAGAGCAGTTACCAGTGAAGAGAAAGCAGAGAGTGAGCGTTGTTCAAAAGTAAGTGAAGATTAGGGATCAGAGAAAATGAAAGAAAAAGATATCATCAATTCAGAAGGTAAATTAGAGGTGCATTTATGAATAAAATGAATTCTTTATCTTTTTTTTTCTCAGCTTAATAAAATATTTGTATAAAAATTTAAATTTTTGTAAAAAAAATACTATAAAAAAATAATTAAAACTATAATTTAAATCACAAAACAAACATGCTTTTATTGTGTTTTTTTATGCGTTATAATCTCTTCTTTTTTTTTTGGTTTTAAAAGGTCGCTCTCAGTTCATCAAGATTCTTTGATTTTCGACACAAAATGGAAACGCAATCAAGACAGGTAGACCATGTCCAGAAGAGCCTTCAATTTTTTTCCCCTTTAATTCTTCAATAAGTTAATTTTTTTATCTCTTTTTTTTTTTTGGTTCCTTTTGGATTTTTTGGTTTTTGCTCACGGATCTTGTATGGCCGTTTGCTCACGGATCTTTTATGGCCGTTTCTTGCCTGTTTTGCATTTGTAAGCCAACGATAATTCAAAATTAATTCTTTAAAAAGAAATTAATATTTATTTTTTTGTTTCTTTTGACGGTGTTGCACTGAGTTTTAAAAAAAAAAATAAGTTATAATTTAAAAGTTAAAATTTAAATACCATAACATATAAAAATTTTATATTATAATAAATTATTATAGACTATGAAACTTTTACATAATAACACGTTAAAACTAATTTAACTAATTTTTCAAACCAAACCTTCGAAACATCTCATGAATATTTGGTTCTAAGTGGTCAACCCAACACGCTTCCTTTAGGCTTTTTTCTTTTGTTTTTTGGATAAAGAGGATTATTGGTTTTTTTTTTTTTTTTTTTTTCTTTAGTGGTAGTAGTAATCTCTTTTGTCGGGTGAAGCTTTATCGGGTGAAGCTTTTATCGAATATTTTGACAAACTGTTTTCTACCGCTAAAATACATCATTTCCAAACACTTTCAAAAGTTTTTCATTAAATTGAATCACTACCTAATAATTTCACGCACCACCCGTCAATTAAATTTTAATTTTAGTATTATTTGTTACATCTTTTTAAAATTCCAAACAACACCTTACATCTAAATTGTATTGTTGTTCTTCTTCTTTTTTTCCCACTCGCCCACTAACCGAATTTACTTTTTTCTATCAAACTGTTTCATTTTCTCGGGATCAAATTAAACCTCTTCTATCTTTTATTTTAAGGATAAATTGAACTTTTTTTTATTGTTTTTTATCAACCGTTTATCTCTGTCTTTTCTTTTTTTTCACAATTACCTCATTGTTGATCTTCCTATTGTAATGCCCTATTTTTTTAATAGAAATGCTAGTTTATGTGCTTTTAATTTTTTTAACATGTTAATCAATTAATGATTAAGCAACGAAATATAGATTTATATCCATATATATATATATGTATGTATACATATTTTTTTTTCTTTACGAACAGTTAGAACGATGATGTAATAATAATTACAAAGTGTTCAACCAATTCAATCAACCAAATATGTCCCTTCAAAAAAATCAACAAAATATGAATAAAAAGGAGAAAATGAGGGAAATGTTTGGTTTTTCTTTTTTAACTCTTTGACCTAAAAATTAGGTTTTAAAAATATTTATAGTAAATAACAATTTACGATATTAATAATT
Source organism: Artocarpus heterophyllus (assembly GCA_025403435.1). Classification (NCBI taxonomy): domain Eukaryota; kingdom Viridiplantae; phylum Streptophyta; class Magnoliopsida; order Rosales; family Moraceae; genus Artocarpus; species Artocarpus heterophyllus. The sequence goes on from JAJQZP010000037.1 coordinate 852,117, forward strand.
TATTTATTGTGTAAGTAAATTTACATTGTAAGCAAAGGAATAAATAAATAATCTACATCTTAAATCTATATACTATATAAATAAGAATTTTTTACATTGTAAATAAAGAGTTAGATAAATTATTTATACTATAAAATTGCTATTTACTACAAATATTTTCAAAATATTGTGAATCAAGCTTGCGTATGTGTGGATGCCAACTCTTGGTATACTATGAGTTACATGCAACGGTTTTATTGTAAATTTACTAATTCACATTTAAACCACATTATCTCACCATTCAATCCCTCTCAATATTGTGCATTATGTCTCTCTTAATTGTATATGTAACATATGTAAGTTATGTCATTGCTATTACCTCTAGTTGTAATTCTTGGCCTATAAATAGAGGTTGCGCGAAGCTTGTAAGTTCATACCTACAAGTGAAAGAATAGAAAGATACTGTCTCTCATTTCCTCTTATGCTTTCTCTCTTTTTCTCTTTAGTCTTTTGTTGTACTTTATTTTGTTTTATAACACGTTATCAACATGAGTTCTATCGTGATTTCTTTAAGTGTTTGCGATTTATTCAGACACATTCTTTGAAGGTATTCCGCTTATATTTGTTATTTGATCATACCATACATTCATGACTTTTTTTTATGCATCCTATTTATCTCTTTCTCACATGTATATGTTTCTGTTCATATATTGATATACTTAATTATTGCAGACATATATGCATATATATATATATATATATAATCTTTGAAATCTTTCTTGCAATTAACTTCATATTTCAACATTTGTGTAACTTGAATCTTATTATATGTTATTCATAGATGATTGTGGTTATTCTGATTATTAACTTTTGCTTTTCATACTTTAATATGAGATTCTGCCAAGCTTTTCCTTTGTTATTTTTTTATGTCCATGGTTATTAATTCATGCATATTATGTATTTGTAATAACAATATTGCTTTAATTTTGTAGTATTATCATTCAATATAAATATGCCTGTTTGCAATGGTTGACATATATGCATTATATGTACTTTAAATGTGTCATGATTATTAGAAATGAATTTATTGACTAAGAGCTATTGTGTTTTATCTTCATTTTATATTGTCATTTCTCTTTAATTTATCATTAATTGATGAAGTGATGATTAATTTATTTGATGGTTATAGTAATTATTTTTTTCCCATTATGTATTATGGTCACAATAGTGTATTGTTGTAATTTTTTTAATCATTGATGCTATTTTTATTGACTTTATCATATATTTGTTATAAAGTAGTTATCACAATGTCGAATCTCACAAAGCTCGAGTTATGATATTTGTTATAAAGTAGTTATCACAATGTCAAATCTCACAAAGCTCGAGTTCGTTGCTCTTGATATTTCTGACAAAAATTATTTGGCATGCACTCTTGAGGCTGAGATACACCTTGATGCTGTGAACCTTAGAAATACAATAAAAGAAGGAAATGACACATCCACACAGGATCTTGCAAAGGCAATGATATTCCTTCATCATCATCTCCATGAAGGATTGAAAATATTTGAAGGTAAAAGATCCATATGTCTTTTGAAATAATTTAAAGGAAAGGTATGACCACCAAAAGCCTGTAATACTTCCTAAAACTCGCTATAATTGGATGCACCACGACTGTAAGATTTTAAAACTATGAGCGAGTATAATTCTGCAATGTTTAAAATTACTCCTCCATTAAAGTTATACAGAGAAAGTGTTACTCATGAAGACATGTTAGAAAAACCATACTCTACTTTTCATGCCTTTAATGTGCTTTTACAACAGCAATATCGAGCGCGAGGCTTTAAAAAATATTTTGAATTAATATCATGCCTTCTCGTTGTCGAACAAAATAATGAATTATTGATGAAAAATCATCAATCTCACCCAACTGGATTAATGCCATTCCCTGAAGTGAATGTGACATATGTTGAAAATCCTGGGCATGGTCGGCATAATGGACGTGGTCATGGATGTAGTCGCGGTCTCAGTCGCGATTGTGGTCGTGGTTACTATAACCAAAACTCTTCAAAATTCAAGAAAGTTGCATCTCACTATCAAAAATAGGAGAAGAATGAAGAGAAAGAAGAAGAAAAGGGTTTCAAAATAAAGCCCTCAAGAATAATGAAGATACTTGCCATAGATATGGCATGAAAGTGTTAGACATGTATGCCCTAAGGAGTAAAATGTATTATGTTTTTGGAGATATTGTATTAATAAAGAATTTATTTATTATACATATACCAAATGGTTGTCATCTTTACGTTCATATTTGTTGAATATATGATAAGCAAACAAAAGTCTGAGACTATTAGCCAAACCTTTAGAATAAGGCATATGATGGACAGATTATGGAGAAAACATGATTCTAAAGGTAATGGTCTAAATTATAAGATCTGCAATTAAGGGAATAAAGTTGGGTACTTTATTCATGTAAAAAATTATTATGTTGTCTATATCTCAAATAGGAGATAGTTTGTCTTGGCCATCAGATGTGGATTCCGTATATAGAAACATTGGTGTATTGCCATAAGTGCAATGTTTATTGTTACATTGCCTGTACTAGTTGAAACAGGCACACTATGTTTTTTTAACTTGATAGTTTGCTATTAATATTTTGTTAAAAGTTTAGTTTAGTAAATCAAAAAAAGTTTAAGAAAAACAAATGAAAAGAAAAAGTTTTTAATAAAGCGAATTACATAGGAAATTAGTTAAAGGATACATGCGAAAGAAATTATTTTGAAGAATTAGAGGGAAAAAATGTTTAGCTAGAGATACATTTAAGAGTAAATTATTCTAATGAGACAATTAAGGGAGCAAACCTAAGAGAGCTATTGGGAAAAAATTTATTATGTGATAGGAAGAAATTAGAAAAACAAATAAGTATTTCTTTATATATATATATATATATATATGAGCAAACAACAACAACAAAATATGAGGAGGAAAAAAATGAAGGGCAAAACAAAGTAAATTAAAAAGAAAGAGAGAAAAGTAAAGAGCAAAAAAGAGTGTGTGTGTGTGTGTGTAACGGAAAAAAAGACAAGAATGAAAAAAGCAGAATCAAAAAAAGATACAAAGAGAAAAGGAAAAAAATAAGAAAAGTAAAATGAAGAAGATAAGGCAAAGAAACAATGGGAGAATCCATGAAAATATGGATTCTCTCTTATTGATATATATTAATGTTAAATATACTTAATAAGAATATAATTTTTTTAAAAAAATAATTTAACAAATAATGTAGACGAATTAGAAAAATATAAAATCATGTAATAAAGGGGATATAAAAACAAACAAGATATCATAGGATTAAGCAATAAGAAAGTAGAAAAGTGAGGAGGAAAAAAATGAAAAACCAAAAGATATCAATAAAAAAGAATAAAGGACCAAAACACTAAAGCAAAAAAAAAAAAGGAAAAAACAAAGAGAAAAAAACCACAAAGAACTATTGAAAAATGGATTGTCTTTTATATATATACAAAAGATTATTTAATGGGTTATATATGAAATATATTTGAGAGGCTAAAGTTTAGATAATGATACGATCAACTAAGTCTCCAAGATTGTTTAGAAACAAATTTGTATGAAACCGCAACCTGTTGCTTATAGTGAAGCAAGAACCTTGGTATAATGAAGATGCTACGGTCAAATATGAACACTTGATTGATAAGTCAAAGTTGAACGTCACAGAAATTCCGATAAGTTTGAAAAAAGTTCTCAAAGAAACAAAGAAATTTTGATCTCACAAAGTTTGAATAAAAATCTCAATTGTATCTTATTTCATTGAGTCAATGGCTATTTATAATACAAGATGATCAACAAATTTGAGGAAACTAAATCCTAATCAATCAGCCCAATAAATAAAACGCCTATTCCATAAAAGAAACTAAATTATTCTAAGTTTATAAATCAGAACACCCAATCAACCTAATCTCTCAACTCTCCCTAAGTTACACGCCTATTCCTACAAAGGGAAACTAGATTGGCGCCTATGGGATTTTTTAAAAAAAAAAGGAAAACTAAATCTCAATCAGCTCTTTTTTAAAGATAGGCACCTAAAATAGAAATCAGGTAAGTAATTAAATGGGTAACTATCCAAATGGGAAACTAACTAAACGAGAAAGTAACCAAATGGGAAACTAACCAAAAAAAAAAGAAGGAAAGTACTTAAAATGGCAACAAGCCTTACAATTCACGAAACTTCTTAAATTAAAAAAGGAAACTAATCAGAAAAGGGAAACTAGCTTGAAAAGAAAACTTTCTTGAATCTTGAATTCGCATGTGATGATTGAATAAGAAAAGGAAACTTTCTAAATTATTTCAATGCTTGAATTTTGGTAATCCAAGCTTGTTGTAGGCTTTTTCTTCACCCTTGGTCCTGTAATCATTTGTCTCAGTACAAATGCTTTGAACCATACCATTAAGATGTTCTTTGAATCTTTTAGCTCTTGCTCCTGTAACCGGCCTGATTGGAACTTGAATTGGATCCTTACTCAATGAATTAGTCATGTGCTTATCATTCCCCTCCTCTTGAAAAGGATTTGTCATCAAATCATCACCTACATCAAAAGGAGTTAAATCAGAAACATTAAAAATAGCACTACCATTATACTCACCCGGTAGATGTAATCTATATGCATTGTTATTGATGCGTTCCAAGACTTGAAAAGGTCCATCTCCTCTCGGAAGTAACTTAGAACACCTTTGTGCTGGAAACCTCTCTTTTCTCATGTGCAACCAAACCCAATCTCTAGGTTTGAAGATCAGCTGCTTGTGCCCTTTGCTCGTTTTTTTTGCATATTGCTCTATTTTCCTCTCAATGTTAAGTCTTACTTTCTCATGTATCTGCTTAACAAATTTAGCCTTTTTCTTCCATCTAAGTTAGTACATTCAGATAAAGGTAATGGCAATGAATGCAATGGAGTTAAAGGATTAAATCCATAAACAATTTCAAATGGTAAAAACTTAGTAGCAAAATGCACAGTACAATTATAAGCAAACTCAATGTGTAGTAAACACTCTTCCCAAGTTTTGATGTTCTTCTTAATAATAGCCTTCAACAATGTGGATAAAGTCCTATTAACTACCTTGGTTTGACCATCAGTTTGCAGATAACAAGTAGTAGAAAATAATAACTTAGTTCCTAACATGCACCACAAGGTCTTCCAAAAGTAACTAAAAAACTTAATATCTCTATCCAAAACAATTGTTCTAGGCATACAATGTAACCTTACAATTTCTTTAAAGAACAAATCAGCAATATGAGAAGCATCATAAATTTTGTGACATAGAATAAAATGTGCCATCTTAGAAAATCTATCTACCACCACAAAGATTGAATCTCTCCTACGTTTAGACATAGGCAAACCTAAAACAAAGTCTTGTTGGAAAAAAACAGTGTGAGGTGCGCAGCGGGAATTTTAAAAATTTTAACATCAGAGTATTTTTTTCAAAACACAAGCTTGACATGTTATATGTATAAATTAAACAGATCTTATTAACCTTTGTATGCCGAAGAACCTCTGCAATCCTTGAAGAGAAGTAACGTTCCAAAAGAGCCTCAACCAACTGGTCTTCTTTGCTATTCTCTATCCACGACTGGAGTGAGTGTGGGCTCACACGTACAGCTCTTTCACCGGTGACTCTCCTTCCAACCAATCGAGAGAACCCAAAGCAAGTATTCGTGATTTGTGAACAAAAGCTCTCAAGGAGTTTTTCAGATGCTCACCAATAGAGTATTACTCTTAATCTCTCAACTGATCTAAGTAACTCATGAGATTTACTCCCTTTATATAGTGATTGGTCATGGGGTCAGTCCTTATCAGATTAGATCTAAAAAACTTGAAACAGAATCAAGTTCGGATCAATATCTGATAAATCCGCTTGAAAACGTGTAATCTTATCTCTCGCGGATCGACAGGCCGAACAGCCTGATCGACAAGCCGAGCAGGCCGAACACATAGATCGGCAAGCCAAACTGTCGCATAAATATCTCTGCCAATCTTTTATTTTTCACCCAAGATTCTATAGGATAAAGTCTCAGTTTTAATTCAAATAACCCAATAGAGAAGTTATCTGATCAAAACAACTTTATCAAGATAATCTCTAAGAAAATAAATCAATTCACAATAATTCTACAACTTTATCTTGATCTAATTTATCCAATTAAATCAACCGATAAATAGACAAGAATTATCCGATCCCAATAATTCAACAAGTTTATCTTAAATTAATTTTATTACAAAATTAATTCAACCGATAATCAGGCATGAATTATTTAATTCTTCCAAATTTAACCAATCTAATAAATCTGACATAAGTCACCAATTGTTGAAAAAGCACACCGTATCGTTACAGGATTTTGTAAGCTAGCAAAGGGGACCAAAATGGACCTATAAAGTTCAAGCTCACGATAATTATGAAACCCAATATCCTATATATACATTTCACAACTATCAACCCCAACGCTACTCCACTAAAAGCTTGGAGCTGCACTCTCGAACTTTATAGAATTACGAAGCCCGTATAGCTAAGTCTCCATGACATATCATAGTGTATCGTATGCCCATATGATAATCCATAATCGGCTTAAGGACAAGTTTTATCTTACCTTCTGATTATTTTTATCTCATGTTCCATTATCTCATCATTAGAAAACTTGTCATCCAAAGATAGTATACCATTCGGTTACACCTATGTATCCAAATGGTTGAGCGCTCTAGTTTTCCAAGTATAGGATAACGCATATAAGAGGATATCATTACTCCTAAAGAGGAGCTATGGATTCCATATCTATGAATAACAAGTTTACGCTATCAAGAGTCATGCCTCCAACATACCGGCATGCATACCACTACAGAGATATGGGTGTCACCCTTTGATACATCAAAAGACACAAGTCAAGACAACGGGCCCATTATTCATCTCAGGATTAAGATACAACACAAATGATTGTCTAAAGTGAATCGATTTGCCAAGATAGAATTATTAATCCAAATCAATTCACTTTGTGTCCCGATCCAACACATTGTCACTTATGACAACGTGCCAATGTTTCTATTCACAAAGTCCAACTCCGATGGTCAAGACAAACCATCTCCCAATAAGGATATAGACAACATAACAATCTTTGCATGAATAAAGTGCCCAACTTTATTCCCTCAATTGTGAATCATATGTTTTAGACCGTCACCTTAAGAATCGTATCGTTCGCATAATCAGTCCATCATATGCCCAATTCTTAAAGGTTTAGACCGACAGTCTCAGACTACTGTTTGCTTAACATACATTCAACAAATATGAACGTAAAGAGAACAAGATTTGGTATATATAAATGAATAAATTCTTTATTGATAAAAATTGTCTCCAAAAACGTATTACATTTTTACTCCTTAGGGCATACATGTCTAACAATCTCTCACTTGGACTACGTGAGTAAATATAACAAATCTCGCATCCCCATAGCTTCCACATGCCTCTCGAAAACTCTCCCAATAAATGTCTTCATAAATGGATCAGCTAAATTGTCCTTTGACGCGATCTTGCTCACCATGACATGCCCGCCCTCAACGAAGTCCTTTATCACATGATACTTCCGATCAATATGTTTAGTCTTCTTGTGAAATCTTGGTTCCTCAGCATTAGCTACTGCCGTAGTATTATCACAGTACAGTGATACCGCCTTATCCATGCCAAAAACAACCTCAAGATCCCCAAGGAACTTGCGGAGCCACACTGCTTCTTTCAAAGCATCACTAGTTGCCACATACTCGGCCTCCATCGTTGAATCTGAAGTGCAATCTTGCTTCGCACTTCTCCAACTGATGGCACCGCCGCCCAGAGTAAACACAAACCCCGAAGTCGATTTCCTAGAATCTGGACAAGATTGAAAATTTGAATCAGTATATCCTAGAGGAGTCAGGTCCTCACCCGAATATACAAGCATATACCCTCGAGTCCTTCGCAGGTACTTGAAAATATGCTTCACAACAACCCAGTGGTTTGGTCTTGGATCCTCCTGAAATCAACTTACAATCCCGACCGCATAGCTAATATCCGGTCATGTGCAAAGCATGGCATACATGAGACTACCTATTGCTGAAGCATAAGTCACCTTCTTCATGTATTCTCTTTCTTCATAAGACTTTAGAGGGTCTTTCTTAGAAAGAGTAATTTCAGACCTAGATGGTTGCCCACCTTTCTTGGAATCCTGCATTGCAAACCTCCTGAGAATTTTATCTATGTAGCCAGCCTGTGACAAAGCCATCATTTTGTTCTTCCTATTCTGAAAGATCTAGATACCGAGAACAAAATTAGCCTCACCCAAGTCCTTCATGTCAAACTGCTCGATCAACCATAATTTGACAAATGACAACGCCCCAACGTCATTTTCAATTAGCAGAATGTCATCTACATAGAGCAGTAGAAAAACCATCTTTCCATCCTTAATGTGTTTGTAAACACATGGTTCATCCACATTTTGTAAGAACCCATAAGTCTTGATCACTTGATTAAATCTTATGTTCCAGGAACGAGAAGCCTGCTTAAGTCCATAAATTGACTTTAACAGCTTACAAACCTTACCCTCTTGACCCGTGACCTTGAACCCGTCTGGTTGTTCCATATAAATGGACTCATCAAGATAGCCATTTAGAAAAGCCGTCTTGACATCCATCTGTCAAATCTCGTAGTCGAGAGCGACAACTATGGACAAGAGAATCTGGATGGACTTAAGCATGGCTACAGGCGAAAAGGTTTCCTCATAATCGATTCCTTCCTTTTGCGTATAACCCTTAACTACCAGTCTAGCCTTAAAGGTTTCGACATTTCCATCCACTCCTCTTTTCCTCTTGTAGATCCACTTACACCCTATGGGTTTTACCCCTTCGGGAAGATCCACAAGCTCCCAGACCTGATTAGTCTCCATAGACTTCATCTCTACGTTCATGGCCTCTGTCTAGAGTTTTGAATCAACATCCTCCATAGCTTCTACGTAACTATCAGGATCCCTGTCATGTTCATCTGGTTCAGCCAAGAAGGCCTCCCCATTGAACATATACCTTTCAGGTTGACGCCCGATCCTCCCACTACGCCGAAGCCCCTGAGATTGTTGTTCAAGTTTGTTTGGTTTGCCCACACTGATCGGAACGGTTTCATTCGGAACCTTCAGAGTGATCTGATCACTCCTAAATTCCTCAAGCACCATTTTGCTTCGAGGTTTAAAGTCATCCATGTAACTCTCCTCAAGGAAAGTTGCATTAGCAGAAACCATGACTTTATTTTCCTTTGGGTTATAAAAATAACCCCCTTTAGTCCCTTTTAGATATCCTACAAACACGCAAACTTCTAAACGTGCTTTCAACTTATTCGGATCCTTAAACAGGACATGAGCCGGATATCCCTATATGCGAATATGGTTTAAGGATGTCTTTCTTCTTGTCCACAACTCGTGAGGAGTTTTAGGGACCGATTTGGAAGGCACATTGTTCAAAAGATAACATGCAGTTTGTAGTGCATATCCTCAAAAGGATAAAGGTAATGATAAATAACTCATCATGGACCTGACCATATCCAACAAAGTCCTATTTCTTCTTTCTGCTACGCCATTCTGCTGCGGAGTGCCCAACGTAGTCAAATGGGATAAAATCTTATTTTCTAACAAGTGCCCTAAGAACTCATCAGAAAGGTATTCTTCACCTCGATCGGATCGAAGTGCCTTTATGGGTCTACCCAATTGCTTTTCCACTTCAGCCCAAAACTCCCTAAACTTGTCAAAAGTTTCGCTTTTGTGGTGTATCAGGCACACATACCCATATCTTGAGTAATCGTCAATAAAAGTGATGAAGTACTCATACCCTCCTCGTGCCCAGATGTTCATCGGTCCACAAACATCACAATGCACAAGTTCTAGAACCCCTTCGGCCTTATTGCCTTTAGACCCGTATTGTCTTTTGGTCATTTTACCCTCTAAACAAGATTCACATTGAGGTATAGATTCCACATTTAAGTGACTTAAAGGTCCATCCCTTGCCAACCTTTGAATCCTATTCAAGTTAATGTGACCAAGGCGCAAATGCCAAAGATAAGTCTTATTAAAGTAAGAAGTTTTAAGTCTTTTAGAGTTATTATCATTCATCTCAACATTAAGCAATAAGTCCATCTTAGGCTTGATAAAATATAGATTATTTTGCATCCATCCAAAACAGATAAAAGATTTACTTTTACGAATCACCACTTTTTCATTAAAAGATACTATGTAGGAGTCTTTAAATAAAGAAGATATAGAAATTAAATTCCTTTTAAATTTAGGAACATAAAAACAATCTTGCAAAAATAAATTCCTATAGTTATCAAAGTAAAGATGGACATCTCCCACTACTTCCGCTGAGACCAAGGATCCATCGCCCATCCGAAGAGTGAAGTCTTCATGTAGCAGACTTCACGTTTCTTTGAACCCTTGTAGAGAAACACAAACATGATTAGTTGCACTAGAATCTATGACCCAAATGTCACTAGATTGCTCAACCAAACAAGTTCTAAATATAGAAGATCACACCTACCTCCTTTGGAAAGGAAGTCCTTGCAATGCTTCTTACTATGCCCGACCTTTCCACAGAAGAAGCACTTAAGCTTCTTTGGGTTCTTCTTCTTCTTCTTCTTGCTCTTGGTGTGAGCAGGAATAGAAGACTTCCCATTCTTAGCCCGTTGCTTCTTTCTATTCCCATAGTTAGAATTGGAACCAGAAGCAGTTACCATGTTGGCCTCACCACCCGCAGGAGACTCCCTGATCAGCAGTTCAAATTCCTGCAACTGTTTCATTAGTTCTATCAAGGTCATATCCCGTCTATTGCTTAAATTAAATGTAGCTCTAAACGGAATAAATTCCTTAGACAGAGTCTCAAAGACCATAGTCATCTGAGTTTCAGCATCGATGTCGGCTCCATTAGTTTGAGCCTCAGCGAGGTAACCCATGACCAACATCATATGCTCCTTTACAGATGTCCTAGGTCTCTGTCTACAGTTAAGAAGTTTTTGAAGCGCCCCTTGCCGCTTTTTTATGGCCTGGCCTCCAAACATGTCCTCAAGATTATCCAAGATCTGCTTCGCAGTCTCATAATCTTGATCTTGAGCCTGCAGCACATTATTCATGCTAGCCATAACATAGCAGCAGGCCTGATCATTAGCATCTTTCCAGTGGTCATACGCTTAGAATTGCTCATTAGATGAGTCTCCCGCAGGCTCGGGAGGACAAGGGGTTGTCAAAACATATTTCAGTTTCTCAAAGGACAGGACGATATCTAGGTTCCGTTTTCAATCATTATAATTCTAACCAGTTAACAGGTTTTTGTCAAGTATCGATGATAAAGTGTTTTTAGACATTTTTAATCTACAATAAAGAATTATATACCAAACATAAGCAAACATATCATAATAATTTAGTAAGATAACACAATCATGTAAAATCATACAAATGTGTTTATGTGTCAAAAACCTTGAAAATATCACAACCTTACAATGATAATTCCCAACTCAGAATTTAACAAGCTCCTAGGGGAAACATGCCAAATTCAATCAGGAACATGGATCCCCTTTTGATTAATATATGTCATCCCGGACCCGTATGATCCAGTATATATTAATAATCGTTTCTTTAGCCATTAATTTTATTAACAGAGCTCCTAGGGGAGGTTAATAATAAATTTAATGTGAGTGTATAACCATCGTTTTAATATTTTATCTATAATTTATAATCACCACCTAGGGGTGTGCAACCATAAATCATGCTAAAACACCTTATCCTCTCAGAGATTCAATCTGGTACATGATAGAAATCCCTTCGTAGAGGTCGGGACCACCATGTTATTCCTATGGACCAACGATGGAGGCCTTAGGTTCTCTCTTCGAAAACCTTCTCCCACTCAATCTATTGAAATCAAGGTTTTATTATAAAATTATGCATGAATAATTTTCATATGAGCGGCACTTCTTATTCAATATGACATGTTATCAATATACATGGCAAATCATATTATAATGCGGACAAGCAATGCAATCAAGCAAAGCTACAAGCAAAATAATAATTACCATAATATTATGGTTCCACCCTAGAGAATAGAAAAACTAAGATTACAAGAGAATAATCGAGACATATATCGATTCTTCATCCTTGAATCCTCAAGTTGTATCCTTCTTCATGTAATTCCTATCTTCAAGTCTTCAATCCTGTATGAATCAAATACTTCATACTTTCGGTCATATCTGAATTTAATGTTTCTCAGAATCGTCTCAAAAATAAAATTAAAAACTGCACTGCAAAAATTGCACCTTTTTTGAAAATTTTCAAGCTCTCGGTCGGCAGGCCGATCTGGGTGATCGAACTGTCGGTCAAGCTTCATCGGCCTACCGATCAAAAAGATCAGCCTGTCGACCCATGAAAGTTTGGCCTGCCGGCAGAGCCACCTGATTTCTGCCCCACTGACGGCATGCCGAACCACATGTTCGGCCTGCTGATCTGTGACCATCGACCTACTGAACTGGAGGGTTCGGCATGCCGACCGAGCATAAATCTCTCATTCTAGAAAATACAATTTTAATGCAATTCATCAATTTTATTTTCAACAATTCAAAAACATAAAATTAGAGACTCGGGAAATACCTGGGTGCGCTATCATCTATCTTCTAGATCCGTATTTTTTGAGTAATTACTTAATTACAAAATTCTTACAAATTTAAAAAAAATAACAATTCTTAGATGGAGATGATAGTCCATCATCTAATTACATGAAAAACCTAGATACATATTCTAACTTTTAAGGAACCATAACCGGCATAAATTAATTAATTAATTAATAATTAAATAACAATTTAATCAACCTTAATTAATTAATGAACATCCACCACATAATCCATGACAACATATAATTATATAGAAACCTAGAGTGCCAACTCTCTTTGAAATTAAATTCAACTATATGAGAGATTAAGATCACAAAATTTATACATATAACATGATCACAAACTCGTAAATTTATGTAAAAACCTTGGCTCTAATACCAGTTGTTGGAAAAAAACAGTGTAAGGTGCGCAGTGGTAATTTTAAAAATTTTAACATCAAAGTATTTTTTCAAAACAAAAGTTTGACATGTTATATGTATAAATTAAACATATCTTACTAACCTTTGTGTGCCAAAGAACCTCTGCAATCCGTGAAGAGAAGTAACGTTCCAGAAGAGCCTCAACCAACTGGTCTTCTTTGCTATTCTCTATCCACGACCGGAGTGAGTGTGGGCTCACACGTACAGCTCTTCCACCGGTGACTCTCCTTCCAACCAATCGAGAGAACCCAAAGCAAGTGTTCATGATTTATGAACAAAAGCTCTCAGGGAGTTTTTCAAATGCTCACCAATAGAGTATCACTCTTAATCTCTCAACTTATCTAAGTAACTCATAAGACTTACTCCCTTTATATAGCGATTCGTCCTGGGGTCAGTTCTTATCAGATTAGGTCTCAAAAACTCGAAACAGAATCAAGTTTGTATCAATATCTGATAAGATCTGTGTGAAAACGCGTAATCTTATCTCTCGTTGATCGGTAGGCCAAACAGCCTAATCGGCAGGCCGAACTATCGCGTAAATATCTCCGCGAATCTTTTATTTTCCACCTGAGATTCTATAGGATAAAGTCTCAGTTTTAATTCAAATAACCCAATAGAGAAGTTATTTGATCAAAACAACTTTATCAAGATAATCTCTAAGAAAATAAATCAATTCACAATAATTCTACAAGTTTATCTTGATCTAATTTATCCAATTAAATCAACCAATAAACAGACAAGAATTATCTGATCCCAATAATTCAACAAGTTTATCTTAAATTAATTTTATTATAAAATTAATTCAACCGATAATCAGGCATGAATTATTTAATTCTTTCAAATTTAACCAATCTGATAAATCTGACATAAGTCACCAATTATTGAAAAAGCATGCCGTCTCGTTACAGGATTTTGTGAGCTAGCAAAGGGGACCAAAATGGACCTATAAAGTTTAAGCTCACGATAATTATGAAACCCACTATCCAGATATACATTTCACAACTATCAACCCCAACGCTACTCTACTAAAAGCTTGGAGCTGCACTCTCAAACTTTATAGAATTACGAAGCCCGTATAGCTAAGTCTCCATGACATATCATAGTGTATCGTATCCCCATATGATAATCCATAATCGGCTTAAGGACAAATTCTGTCTTACCTTCCCGGTTATTTTTATCTTACGTTCCATTATCTCACCATTAGAAAACTTACCATCCAAAGATAGTATACCATTCGGTTACACTTATGTATCCAAATGGTTGAGCGCTCCAGTTTTTCAAATACAGGATAACGCATATAAGAAGATATCATTACTCCTAAAGAGGAGCTATGGATTCCATATCTATGAATAACAAGTCTACGCTATCAAGAGTCATGCCTCTAACGTACCAGCATGCATACCACTATAGAGATGTGGGTGTCACCCTTTGGTATATCAAAAGACACAAGTCAAGACAACGGGCCCAATATTCATCTCAGGAGTAAGATACAACACAAATGATTGTCTAAAGTGAATCGATTTGCCAAGATAGAATTATTAATCCAAATCAATTTACTTTGTGTCCTAATCCAACACATCGTCACTTATGACAACGTGCCAATGTTTTTATTCATGGAGTCCAACTCCGATGGTCAAGACAAAGCATCTCCCAATAGGGATATAGACAACATAACAATCTTTGCATGAATAAAGCGCCCAACTTTATACTCTCGATTGCGGATCATATGTTTTAGACCGTCACCTTAAGAATCGTGTCTTTCGTATAATCAGTCCATCATATGCCTAATTCTTAAAGGTTTAGACCGACAGTCTCATACTACTATTTGCTTAACATACATTCAACAAATATGAACGTAAAGAGGACAAGATTTGGTATATATAAATGAATAAATTCTTTATTGATAAAAAATGTCTCAAAAAACGTATTACATTTTTTCTCTTTAGGGCATACATGTCTAACAAGTCCATTAAAATATTCATCCAAGGCTCACTAGGAATGGGTAATGGTGTGTATAAACCATGGGGTTGCACTCGAGATTTTGCTTGTCTACAAGTAACACATCTACCACAAATTCTTTCAACATCTCTTTTCATGTATGGGCAATAGAAGTGTTCTTGTAAAACACCTAAAGTCTTAGCAACTCCAAAATGTCTCATTAACCCTCCACTATAGGATTCTCTTACTAACAAATCTCACAAAGAGCAATTAGGCACACACAACTTATTCTTTTGAAATAGAAAACCATCATGCCTAAAGAACTTACCCACTGTGTTTTGTTCACAAGCTCAAAAATCCTCACAAAAATCTTGGTCTAAAGGATACAATTCTTAAATATTCTCAAAACCAAGTAATTTTGCATCAAGGGTAGAGATGAATGCGTACCTTTAGAAAGTGCATCCGCAACTATGTTTTCCTTACCTTTCTTGTACCAGATGACATATGGAAATATCTCAATGTATTCTGCCCATCATGCATGTCTCTTATTCAACTTATGTTGGCCTTTCAAATGCTTTAACGACTCATGATTAGTGTGAATCGCGAATCTCTTAGGCCAAAGGTAGTGTTGCCATGTTTCCAATGTTTGAATCAATGCATGCAACTCTTTATCTATGTCAGATAGTTTAAGGCTACCCTACTCAACTTTTCGCTAAAATATGCAATTGGTTTTCCTTCTTGCATAAGAACGGCACCTATACCTACTCCTAAAGCATCACATTCAATTTCAAAAGATTTAGTAAAATCAGGTAAAGCAAGTAAAGGAGCATGAGTTATTTTTCCTTGATTAATTGGTATGTCTTTTTTGGCTCTTCACCCCATTTGAATCCCATGTTCTTCTTGATGACTTCGGTAAGTGGTACGGCAATGCTACTAAAATCTTTCATGAATCTTCTATAAAAACTAGCGAGTCTATGAAAACTTCGAACATTACTTGCACTTGTAGGAGTTAGCCATTCTTGAATTGCATGAATCTACTCTTCATCAACCTGTATTCCTTGTGCACTCACAACAAAACCTAGAAACACAAACTTATCGGTGCAAAAGGTGCACTTCTTCAAGTTAGCATATAACTTTTCTTTTCTAAGTACATCCAAAACTGAATTTAAATGCACAAGATGTTCATCCATATTTTTGCTATAAATGAGAATATCATCAAAGTAAACTACCGCAAATTTACCTATGAAAGCATGCAAGACATGGTTCATTAATTGCATAAAAGTGCTTGGTGCATTAGTTAATCCAAATGGCATAACTAACCACTCATATAAACCATATTTTGTTTTAAAGGTAGTTTTCCATTCATCACCTTCTTTCATTCTAATTTGATGATATCCACTTTTTAAATAATTTTAGAGAATACACAAGCACCATGTAACTCATTAACATATCATCTAAGCGAGGAATGGGATGACGATGCTTTACCATTATATTGTTGATTGCTTGACAGTCAATGCACATCCTCCACATCCCATCCTTCGTAGAAACCAAAATCACTAAAACGACACATGGACTCATGCTTTCTCTCACGTATGCTTTTTCTTTTATAGCTCCTTTGTCTCCTCAGGATTACTATGATAAGCCGGTCAATTTGGAATGGTAGTACCAGGTACCAAAACTATTTGATGCTCAATCCCTTGAATAGGCGGTAAGCCATATGGAACCTCTTTAGGAAAGACATCATCATATTTCTGCAAAAGAGAAACAATAGAACTAGGCAGAGATGCATCAAGTTGGTTAATGTTTAAAAACGCCTCTTTGTACAAAAGTACAATCATTGGTAGGTTTAAAAACATCTTTTAATTTCACTCGCTTTTGCATATAAATTTGTTTTTCTCTCTGCTTTTCTCTCTTTGGCTGAATCTACTCTCTCTTTTTTCTCTCTCAATTTTCTCAGCCTCTCTTTCTTTTTCTTTTTCTTTTTTCTATTTTCTTGATGTTTTTCTCTTTTTCTTTCTGATTTCATTTATTTTTTTTCACTCTCTTTTTGTAGCCTCAGTTGATCTTCATAAACTTGTTCTGGTGTGAAAGGAACTAGAGTGATTTTCCTTTGATTATGCTCAAATGAATACTTGTTGGTGAATCCATCATGCTTAACTTACCGATCGTATTGCCATTGCCTGCCTAATAACAAATGTCTGGCTTGCATTGGGACTACATCACACAAGACTTCACCTTCATATTTTCCAATGCGAAAAGAAACTAATACTTGTTTATTTACCTTCACTTCTCCACTATCATTGAGCCATTGCAACTTGTAAGGTTGGGAATGTTTAATTGCTGCCAGCCCCAACTTTTCCACCATTGTAGTGCTAGCAACGTTAGTACAACGACCTTCATCAATAATCACACTACATACCTTGTTTTGTATGTGGCATCTAGTATGAAAGATGTTCTTTTGCTACACTTCATCGTCTTCTTTGATTTGCATGCTTAAAGCTCACCTAGCAACCAACATCTCTCCTTGGGCAACGTACTCCTCTTCTTCCATGTCCTTCAATGGTGGCATAGACTCGGCATCATCTTCATCCTCAGACTCAAATTCACCATCATCTCTTAATATCATTGTTCTTTTGTTTGGACATTAGCTTGCTATGTGACCGTTGCCTTGGCATTTAAAACACTTAATATCATGATTTTGAGTGGTGGAAGAATCGGATTTACCTTGAATTACATGGCTGGTCATTTCTTGTGTTCGTTCAAGTTTAGGCTTGGCCATGGCTGGCTTTTCTCCCTCCTAGCATCATTCAGCCTCCATGTAGAACTCGAGCTTAGGGTTGGACGTGTATTGTTGCCTCTCCTCATGAGTTGGTTCTCAATCTTGATAGCTATATGTACTATATCCTCCAACTCCACATAATGATGTAATTCCATCATATTAGCTATTTCCCAGTTCAATCCTACCAAAAACCTTGCCATAGTAGCCTCTCAGTCCTCCTTTATATTCACCCGGATTATAGCAACTTCCATCTCCTTGTAATAATCCTCCACACTCCGGTTACCTTATGTAAGACTTTGCAACTTTTGGTATAACTCCCAGTAGTACTGGCTGGAAGTAAAGTGTCTCCTCATCACAGTTTTCATCTCCTCCCATGTTTCTATTAGGTGCTCTCTATTTCCCCTCCTATTTAGTACTAATTGATCCCACCAAACTATTGCATAATCAAAAAAATCTATTGCCGCCAATTTAACCTTTTTAAACTCTAAATAGTTATGACAATCAAACACTAACTCCACTTTCTTCTCCCACTCAAAGTAAGCTTCGGGATCATTCTTGCCTTGGAACAACGAAATCTTCATCTTAATACTGCCCAAATTATTATCTTCTTGGTTCTTAGCTTTTCTAAACCAGCCCCTATGTCTTCTAGTCCTATTGCTCACAATTGAGTCCCGGTCATCTTCTTCCTCAAAACCTTCCTCAAAATACTCTTCATCATCAACTTTCACTCCCCTAGGTTGCATTCTCTCTCTCCTTTGCATATTAGGAATATTTTGTGGCTGTGCATTTTCTATCCTATCTATCCGTTCATGAACTTGCACCATCTCCACTCTAAACATCCTCCTCATCTCACCCATTAAACCCTCCATAAGCATCTTTAGATCAACCTCCCCCACCTCTCCAGTTGTATTTTTGTCCTTGATATTGGACATATTGGCTGCAAAACAAAGTTAAAGAAGAAAGAAGAAGAAAAGAACCTCACATACTCCTTTACGTGTTTCACTCAAAAAAATGGTTTGCTCAATTACACTCGTGTTTCCTACAAAATGTAATTGGCTTTTACCCTCTTATATGCTCACCACTCTTGCCTTTTTCCACTCTTAGTAATTCTCTATAGTTTTCTTATCAAACTGATCAAATAGATATCAAAATTTCCAGTAACAATTCACCAAGAATTTACCAAGAAAAATTCAAATTTATGTGGCAAGAGAAAAAGGCTATAACACGGACTTAAAGATTTCAAAAATTGTGCAAAAGACTTAGAAATAAGGAATTAAGAAGTAGAACTGAAGCAAGAATGAAAGAATGGGAATGTGGGAAACTGATGCAAGAATGTAAGAATTAGGAGTTAAGGATGTAACAAACTAATTCAAGAATGTAAGAATTTGATATTAAGAATGTAAGATTGTATCAGAACAAATGTAAGATTCACGTTTTTTTTAACTTTTTTTTTTTTGCTGTCTTTTCTTTTTTTTGGACAATTTTTTTTTTTTACTATGAAGTGGAAGTTCAAAGGAAAGGGACTCGAATTTGAACAAAAGAAAGAAGAAAAAAAAAAAGATAGGCAAACCTGAGACTATAACCGTGCTTTGAATATCAAATGATATGAACCCTGCCAATAAAGTGACAGGACCCTTGAATCAACTAAGTCTCCAAGATCATTAAGAAAACAAGTTTGTATGAAACCGTGACTTGTTGCTTATAGTGAACCTAGAACCTTGGTATAATGAAGACGCCACAGTCAAATATGAACGTTTGATTAATAAGTTGAAGTTGAACGCCACAAAAATTCCGATAAGTTCGAAAAAAGTTCTCAAAGAAACAAAGAGAATTTTGATCTCATAAGATTTGAATAAAATCTGAATTGTGTCTTATTTCATTGAGCCAATGGCTGTTTATAATGCAAGATGATCAACAAATTTGAGAAAACTAAATCCTAATCAATCAGCCCAATAAATAAAAGGCCTATTCTATAAAAGAAACTAAATTATTCTAAGTTTATAATTCAGGACACCTAATCAACCTAATCTCTCAACTTTCCCTAAGTTACATGCCTATTCCCACAAAGGGAAACTAGAGCAGCGCCTATGGAATTTATTTTTTTAAAAAAGGGAAAATAAATCTCAATCAGCTCTTTTTTAAAGGTAGGCATCTAAAATAGAAATCAGGTAAGTAATTAAACGGGTACCTATCCAAATGGGAAACTAACCAAATGGGAAAGTAACCAAATGGGAAACTAACCAAAATTAAAAAAGAAAAAAGAAAAAAAAAGTACTTAAAATGGCAACAAGCCTTACAATTCATGAAACTTCTTAAATTAAGAAAGGAAACTAATCAGAAAAGGGAAACTAGCTTAAAAGGAAACTTTCTTGAAGCTTGAATTGGTATGTGCTGATTGAATAAGAAAGGAAACTTTCTAAATTATTCCAATGTTTGAATTTTGGTAATCCAAGCTTGTTCTAGGCTTTTTCCTTCACCCTTGGGCCTGCAATCATTTGTCTCAGTCCAAATGCTTTGAATCAGGCCATTAAGATGTTCTTTGAATCTTTTAGCTATTGCCCTTACAACCAGCCCGATTGGAACCTGAATTGGATCCTTACTCCATGAATTAGTCATGTGCTCATCAGATAAGAGCATTAATAAAAAGAATATAATTCAGCCGGACAATTAGGAAAAAAAATTATTTACAAGGGTTATATTTGCAAGAATGTAAAAAATATTACTTACTTTTGGGGGTTTTGTTATCATATATTTTAATAGGTTAATTTAACTTTTGGTCCTTGAAAAATAGTAGTTGTTTCATATGTTCCTAAATTTTAACTAACAAACTAATGACCTTTGAGTTTCTAAATATTACGCTAATGATACTTTGTAACAAAAACATTAAAACTCTAGTAGATTTCATCATGTGAGGCACACGTGATTTGTTGATAAGAAATAACTGAGTAAAATTACTTTAAAGTAATTTGATGTAGGTGGGTATTTAAATTGCATAAGGGGCATCACACTTGATAAATTATATCAGTTTTTAACTTTTTTCTTGTAGAAATAACACTAGTGTAATATTTAATAACTAAGTTCCAAATCTACTATCTTATCATTTTTCTTATTTATTAACATCAAATATATATTGAAAAGGTGTAAATTAACTTATATTATATATCTACACGTGTTAGATATATTTTTGGCAAAATAATACATATGTATATTGTTGGAGTATAGACAAATATATATATATAGGTATGTTGTTTGAGTATACATATATATTTGTACATATAACATATATGTTTTATGTATCTATAATGTAGTGATGGCATGTAAATATGATAAAAGTTTTTAGGATAACGACAGGGTTATTGATAAATTGATAGAGTGTTTGATAAATAAATTGAAACTAAGCGTTAGAACTAAAAATGCTTAACATATGAGATCTTTACATTATAGCATTTGAGAGCTTTATATTATTTGAGTTGAAACTGAATTTACCAAACACACACGGCCATTTAGTAACATACTTGCAACTGTAGGTACTTAGATTGTCAAACGTCCACTGATAATTCATCTCTTTCATATCTTGTAACAAAATTCTCGTTCACTCCATCATCATATCTACATACTATTTATCAACTCTCGTCTTTTTTTTCCTTCAAATCAGTTAAAACGAAAGGTGAAATTAAAGAAAGATGGAGATCTTTCTAAAAGTAAAAAACAAAAAAAAAATCCTTTTTGTTTTGTTTTCCCTTGCAATTTGAAGGTGTGTTCCATAAATAAATCTAGGGGAAGACGTGTAAACGACGACAAAAAGGTGTCACCCGAAGAACACGCTAATACGTGCATTCCGCATCTACACCCAAACACACTAAAAAATGGAAAAGACTAAAATGAACATAAAAAATAATTATAAATACGGCAAAAGGCCTCGGCTTATAATAGCAGCAGCGGCAGAAGAAGCGCACGTATCCCACCGCGCACATTAGCGCCAATTCCAAAGCCGCAGCTCCCCGGAGGAGGCTGGGCTACGACAACCGTTCCCGGCGGCGATTGAACCGAATCTGGACCTGGCGGCTCGATGTAGGGCGGCGGCGGCGGCTGGTTGAGGCTCGGTGGCAAGCCGGCGCCGTGCGAGACCTTGATCTCGAAGGCCATGCCGTGCCGGCACTGGACGCCGTCATCGCCGCCGCTGGAGAAGTAGTAGTTGGCGCCTTCGATGGTCAACGGCACCTCGATGGTCAACGCCTCGCTGAACTTCTCGCCGCCGCCGCCATACTGGAATGTCTCGTCGTTCGACGCGTCGTCGAAGTCGCAGCTTCCGTAGGTCGTCTCGTTGTAGGTCTGAATCACTGTCTGGTTCGAGTTGGTCTTGAAAACTAAAAAATCAATTGAAAATTTAAGATATAGAATGAATTGAATAGTGGTTTTGAAAATGAAATCGGAGAAGAAAATGAAGATGAAGTATATGCTCGTTTGGATGCTGAGAAATTTGGAGGAAAACTTTGATGCAAAAAGAAGATAGATGGATATATATAACAGAAATTAGGAGAGATTATGATGTATTGATTGAATACAATAATTTGATAATTGATTTTTGATTTTCGATTTCCTATATTTCTCAGTAACCAAACAGAAGTGAAAAATAGCCATGGAAATTCAATTCAAGAATGAATGAGCTTACTAAGAAAGTCGCCGAGACTGAAGGTTTGATTAGCGGCCCAAGAAGAGTAATTGGAGGCGGAAGTGTTGGTGGCAGAGTCGAAGAACCATCCGGCGTTGCCTCCTACCGTGTGGTTTGTGTACGCCGCCGCGGAGGCGATCAAGAGGGCAATGACCGTCAGATTCGCCGTGATCGCCGTTCCCATGGCTGCCCGGGTGATGGTTTGGTAGTATAATGACTTTTGTCTGAACTCAATTCTCGATATGTCCTTCGGCTTTGGGCTTGAAGTATGAACATTCAAAAATCGAAAAAGTCGTTTAAGTAAGGGAAAAATGGTCTAAAGAATGGGAAGTAGCCAATCACGAAACAAAGGAGGTGCTTTCTTCCTTCAAATTCTTTTGACTGATAGCAGTTGGGTCAACGTCGAGTGGCGTTAGTGGTTTTTTAAAAATCACAAACACACTCGACAACAGTTTGGATAGAATAGTTTTAAGTCCGTTTATTTCAATATTTAAATCACGATTTAAATCATTTTGTTATAATATTTTCCTTTATAAAAATTTAAATCTTTATTCAAATACTCTATTCAAATACTCGAACCAAATGGGTCCTTAAATTTAACTCACCCAATTAACTCAATATTCAAAACTAACTCATCTAATTAAAATTTAGGTGAATCAGATGGGTTGATCGGGTTGAGTAATATAAAATAAAAAAATTAAAGATAATAATTTAACCCAAAATAAATAAAAAACTAAAACTTATAACATATTAGTCTTATAAATTTCTAAAATTGTCACAAGTTAAAACTAACATAAAAATAAAGGCTTCACAATATAAATTCAAATTAAATACATTAATAGAGTCTTTGGTATAGTGGTTAGAACCATTAGTTAGAATTCTAAACACTGTAGTATGTGTGAGCTTTAATATTGTAGTAACTTTTTGTTTTTACTGTAACATTGAAAGCTTTACATTATTCCTAACTGAAAAGTTAGTTAGAACCAATTAATGCCGAACAGGCTTAGCTTTACACTATTCCTAACTAAAAAGTTGGTTAGAACCAACTAATGTCAAATAGGCTTTAAGAGAGACTAAAAAATAAATTATAATATAAATCAATATAACAAAAATACTAAGACACATCAACAAATATAGTGTATAATTTCCAATCTCTAATTCCAAGCATCTCAACTCAAACATCCTCTATATTTGTAATGCAAGATCCATCACCTGACATAAAATATAATAAGATTCTATTTATTAATGTAAATATAAAACAAACAATGCACGTATACTTTTTCATCAAAATATGTAGTTGTCAACTTCTCATAGATACAAGCAAGAGCATTTATCAAAAAATAAAAAATAAGAAGAACCAAAATAATACACATCAAAATGCAATTTTTCAGCTTTTTGTATGCGTAATTTGTGTGTTAAGACTATATCATACATAATTTGTGTATTAAAACTATAAATGTATAATATATATATATATATATATATATATATATATATAGTTTGGGTGGGTTCTGGTGATGATGAGTTGGGAAAGTCCCAACCTGAACCCACCCAATGAAACCTTAGATTGGGTTAAATTACTCGTCGGGTTCCTCATGTTTGGGTTATCTTAGGTAGGGTTGGGTGGGTTAATTGGGTCCCTCAAGTTACTGGTTTTTTGTTCACCCCTAGTGTTTGACATCATCATTCCAACTATGTTGTTTTAACTACTATAGTGTAAAGCTCTTATGTGCTAGAATGTAAAGCAAAAGTATGTTATAATATAAAACCCTCACATGCTACAGTAAATTAGTTCCAATTTTTGGCTTTAACTGTATTGTCAAATGCACTTTTTGTTTTTATTTTATCTCTAATATTTTTTTTTTTGGAATTATTAAAGTTGTTACTCCTTAAACTTTAAACATGATGACATTTTAGTTTTAATTTTGCTAAATTATTCTCTTACCTTTTTATTTTCTTAGTGGTTTTGGTCCTTGTAATTAAACTTGTTGGATGAATTCAGAAATCTAGCATTGATTTTTACATCCTTATTGTAATCTATAAATATTTCCCACTAACCGCAAAATGTTCTAAATTTCGATGGGTTTTAATAGTAGCAAAGGAAACTTTTACATAAAATATAACTACGTAAAATTTGAAGGCACCGATTGACACATGATTGCTTTTATGAAACTTAAAAAATCTTTCATCAATTTTTTTAGATACTAAAATGTTAAAAAAAATTAAAGAATAATTTTTAAGGGAAAAATTATGGTAGAGAATGCTATTATTCTCCATCAATGGGGGTGTAAAATCTGATCCCTTAGGTTAAAAATAATGATCTTAACCATAGAAACAAAAACGAGCACTACCACAGTTGATTACACTCATCCTTTTAAATTTTACAATTATAATACTAACCATATTTAATAAAATATTATTTTTAGCCAATTAAATCTTAACCACACATCGATTGACTTTAAATCTTAGCCCTTCATTCCTAACCCTAACATCAAAATAATTCTACGCCCTCAAATTTGAAAGCAGCCCCCTACCAGCCAAAACCAGCCTTCTACCACGGTCAATATCTCTGACCCATTCCAACTTCAACGTTGCCAGAGGCCACTGAAAAGGTGATCGATTAAATTCCTGGTGTGATTTGTCACTTGATCGAGAAACTCTACGCACGTCCAGTTTGCCTTCGACGATTTCGTTGTCATTCAGAGCCGTTGAAGACAATATTGTCGCAACTGGGGGTGAGATCTAGCGAGAATGTCATCATTGGAGCCGTTGAAGACAAGTTGAGGTTGAGATTTAACGCCTCTAGCAATAGACGATTCGCAAGGACTGCGAACTTTGATAACGGCATTTGCATTTTTTTCTCGCTGCAGACTCCGATGATGGACCATCGATCGGATTCAAACTTGATTGGTCTTGCGAACTGTGGGTCTTGTTGTCAACCTACGAACATCGAGACCTGTGTCTGTCATTCTGGTGCTCTCGTCGAAATCTGGATTTTTGTTTCATGATTATTATTATTTTTTAGTATTTTGGATTTTTTTTTAGAATAATATTGTAGTTTGTAATTGATATGTGTTTTTTCCTAATAATTCTAGTAAAAATATGTATTGGTTATTTTTTATTTGTAAACTCAAAATTTTATATGATTATAGTAGTAGGTTTAATTTTGTGATTAAAGTGAAAATAATGTCATAAATTGTGAAATATTATTCTCAAATCTATTTGTAAGAAATTTTAAAATATAGGATATTTTCATCATTATTTTAAGGTATTGTGTGAGAATTTGAATTTTGATAAAATAGAATGGTTATTTTTGTAATTACATTTCTTCTACTTAGGCAATAATCTGATGTAAAATGGATTCTGTGCACCTTGGAGTTCCATCTTTTTGACCATTGACTTAAATTTATAAACCTATTTCACCCTTTGATCATTCAGCACCGGTGAAGAATACATTTGCACTCCAGCATAGACCTCTCCAATTTTTAAGGTGTTTTAATAAACGCAATGTTTTGTTGTTATTATTTTCAATTGTTTCTTTGAGAGCTATGCTTGTGGGGTCACGTGGGGTTGTCGGCCCCGTTTTCTCCTCTCCTTGTGTGAATTCGTGCACAAGCGCCCACGTCGTTTAAAATTCCTTGCATGTTAAGCTTTTAAAGTGTTCAATGTCTCTATCAATTGAAATATAAATTAAGTCAACATTAGTTAAATGTTCCATGTACTTAACATGGATTTGCCTAGAGATGGACTTAACAGAATTGTTCCCACATCCACTAGTCATAACTCATAATGATAACCAAAATTTAAAAAGCATCTAAGGGCTTTTCTTCCACGACTTGACGTGACTTTTTTTTTTTTTTTTTTGTGGGGGGAGAGGGAGGGGATGAAACGATGAAACGTTTATGCTTCCTTTCTTCTTCTTTTAATCTTCTTTTTTCAACTTTTTTCATCTTTTTATTTTTTATTTTTTTTGTTGTTTTCCTTCCCTTTGTTTTCTTTGTTTCCCTAATTTTTTATTTGCACATTTAGTTTCTTATTTTGTTCGTTTTTATATTTGCGCTTTTTACGTTGATTTCTCCTCAATATTTTGTATATTTTTAGACTGACTTAGTAAAATTATTTGTCTTAATATGTATAACCAAAGTACTTTTTAAGTTATCCTTATTGCATATCCTTTTACTTCCTGTAGAATATTATTTTTTCGAGTGTGACCTCTTGGTTCGTTCCTGTCTTTCCTTTTTGGGCAATTTTTTTCTTCCCTAATCTATTCTTGCTAACATAATTTTTCTCAAATGTAAGATTACTTAAATAATTTATTCTCAAATGAATTATTGTCTAAACATTTTTGTTATACAACCCTCTCAAATGTTTTTTATAATTAC
This sequence comes from Artocarpus heterophyllus, assembly GCA_025403435.1. Classification (NCBI taxonomy): domain Eukaryota; kingdom Viridiplantae; phylum Streptophyta; class Magnoliopsida; order Rosales; family Moraceae; genus Artocarpus; species Artocarpus heterophyllus. The sequence continues at coordinate 878,997 of JAJQZP010000037.1, forward strand.
CTCATAAATAATTTACTATCTAATTTTTCCAACTAAAAGCTTTTTTCTTATAAAATGTGCCCTATTAAACTTTTTTCACTGAACTGAAATGTTAGGAGAATAATAAATTATTATAAATAAATTTAGGTGTTGATAGATGGCATGTCATTCTTTCCTTTCTTTCTTTCTTTTTTTCTTTACTTTTCTGTCTTTATTGTTTTTTTATTTGCATCTTTAGTTCTGCGACTTTTGTTCCTTTTTCATTTTTATGCTTCTTTTAGTTGCCTTACTTTAATCTCTTTTTTTTTGGTCTTCCTTTAGTTGCCTTCCTTTAATATCTTATATACATTTAAATTCACTTTATTAAATTATGTATATAATCAAAAATCTTTTTCTTTATAACTTATGTTTATTAAAAATTATTTTACAGGTTTCTTGTTTTTATTGCTTTGGTATTAAATTATATCCCTAGTCTCATATCTTTAAAAGATGAGAAGAATGCATGTGCAAAAAATATGCTTTTAACTAGTACTAACCTGAGGGACGTGCATCTCTTTGGTGGTAAAAATATGTTTTCCTTAAAAAATCATATAAAATTATCAAGTACCATTAATATGTTGCAATATAAGATTATTATTTTATAATAATTTCACATTTTAATAATTTATAAATAATAAAGCCATTTCTTTCGTGGGAACAAAAAAAGATATCCATTGATGTGTATATATCTTTTAGCCGTTAGATATGCCAAAAAAAAATAAAGTATTTTGACTAGATCTAATAACCGTTGGGGTATGACTTGGATGGGCCCAAATCAAACTAAGGCCCAATGATAGCATGGCTTGATGTGCGCATCAAACCAAGCAAGCCCGACAGGTATGCTCGTTGTGAGTGATGTGAATTTGTATTCAATGCGCTCAATGCTAGCTGGTCAAGACAGCTCGATTTGGTCTCCATTTTGTGTTTGATATGCTAGATTTGAATGGTTTGGGCTGGACATGTAAAACATAAAACTAATTCAAGCATGCTATAAACTGTATGCATATCAAGAATTGAAACCAAAAACGGAAGCGTGAAAAACATATTTACCTCCTGCCATTGCTGTCCAAAACGATGTGCTGTGACTGCCTGCACTTGGGATGCTTCCAAGTTCTCACAAAAATTCAATTGATGGTGTAAGATTCTTAATGGAATTTTTGGAACTTGAGGACCCAATTTTGTTTCACAAAAACTGTACGTGAAAATTTTTTTTGTTTTCTGGATTTCTCTCTTTTGCACTCATTTCCTCCCATCAAGGAAATAAATAGCACCCAAGAAAAATCAGTTACCAAGGAGTGTTAATGGGCATAAAAATGAGCCAATAATTGCAACAAAATAAATTGGTTTCAATTCCTTATTGAAACCGTTAAAAAATTTGCAACGGTTACATTCTCCCACTTGGTCTCCATATTTATCTTTATATTCATTAAACCCAAACTTTCAGGAAACAAATACATGAATCATGGCGATAATTTCTCTAAATTGTGAGTATTATCTTTCATGTATTACAATGTATTATTTCTCAGACTTTATTCCTTATATGGTAACTTAACTTTATGAATAAACCCAATGTTTATTCTTGGTCCTACTATATGTGAATTTTCTCCAATAACTTAATGCGCAAAACAAATATGAGAAAACATCACAACTGAATAAGAGTTTCATTAAGACTGTAAATTGTATGTACAAACAAATTTACATTATGGAACCAAGTCTCATCTGTACAACATGATCCTTAAATGACTTCGGTGGCATTCCTTTTGTCAAAGGATCTGCGATCATCAATTCAGTGCTTATATGCTCAATGACCACTTTATTTTCCTTAATGCGTTCCCTTATGGCTAAGTACTTAATGTCGATATGTTTACTTCGACTGCCACTCTTATTATTCTTAGCCATAAAGACAGCAGCTGAATTGTCACAATATATCCTTAATGGCCTAGACACAGAATCTACAATTCTAAGGCCTGACATGAAACTCTTCAACCATACACCATGCGAAGTAGCCTCAAAACAAGAAACGTACTCTGCCTCCATCGTGGAAGTAGCAACCAACGTTTGCTTTCCACTCCTCCAAGATACAGCTCCTCCAGCTAGCATGAAAATATAACCTTAAGTTGATTTTCTCGAATCAACACAGCCAGCAAAGTCTGAATCGGAGTAGCCAATCACCTCTAGAATGTCAATTCGTCTATACATAAGCATGTAATCCTTTGTACCTTGAAGGTACCTCATCACTTTCTTTGCAGCCCTCCAGTGGTCAATGCCTGGGTTACTCTGATATCTTCCCAACATTCCCACAACAAATGCAATGTCAGGTCTTGTGCAGACCTGAGCATACATAAGGCTTCCGACAGCTGAAGCATAAGGAATGTTGCTCATTTAAACTTTCTCGAAATCATTCCTTGGACATTGGTTCAAATTGAACTTATCACCCTTCACAATGGGTGCTACACTTGGTGAACAATCTTTCATCCGAAATCTGTCTAAGACTTTATTGATATAGGTTTCCTACGATAGTCCCAAAATACATCGAGATCTATCTCTATGGATCTTTATGCCAATGACATAAGATGCCACACCCATATTCTTCATATCAAAGTTCTTAGAAAGAAATTGTTTCACCTCATATAGAAACCCCTTGTCATTGGTTGCAAGAAGGATCTCATCCACATACAAAACAAGGAAACAAATATTGCTCCCACTGACCTTCTGGTATATACATTGATCCATGATGTTCTCTTCAAAACCAAATGAAGTGATGACATCGTGGAATTTCAAATACCATTGACGGGAAACCTGTTTCAAACCATATATGGATTTCTTGAGTTTGCACACCAAGTGCTCACCATCACTAGAGGAGAATCCTTCAGGTTGTTTCATATAAACCTCTTCCTCTAGATCACCATTGAGGAATGCCGTTTTCACATCCATCTAATCTAACTCAAAATCAAAATGAGCTACTAATGCCATGATCACACGAAGGGAGTCCTTTTTAGATACAGGAGAAAAAGTCTTAGTGTAATCTATACCTTCCCTTTGAGTGAATCCTTTAGCAACGAGTCTTGCCTTATGTCTCTCAATGTTGCCTAATGAGTCTTTCTTTCTCTTGAAGACCCATTTGCATCCAATGACTTTTACACCATCAGACAACTTGACAAGATCCCAGACTCCATTAGATGACATAGAGTTCATCTCTTCTTTCATGGCATCATACCACAAGTTAGATTCCTTACAACTCATGGCTTGTGAAAACGTTTCTGAATCATTTTTGGCTCCTATGTTGTAGTCAGACTCTTGTAGATACACAATATAGTCACTAGGAATAGCCGATCGCTTTACTCTAGTAGATCTCCTTAATGCTGGTTCAACATTCTCTTGAGGAGCATGTTGATCAGCTGGCTGTTCAACTGGATCTACTAATTCTTGATCAGCAATCTGTGGAACTTGAATGACTGGCTGTTGTTCAACACGCGTTTGAACTGTAGGCGTATCGCGTATAACAATCACTCTATCATATGAAGTGGAAGCTTGAACATCTGTATGATCTTTCTCTGGAATGGTGTTCCAAGATCGATCGCTCCCACTGATCAAGTCATTCTCAAGAAATTTTGCATTCCTTGATTCCACAAACCTAGTGGTATGTGATGGACAATAAAATCTGTATCCCTTAGATCGTTCAGCATATCCAACGAAATACCCACTTATGGTCCTTGGGTCTAGCTTCTTTTCTTGTGGATTATAGACTCTTACTTCAGACGGGCATCCCCAAACGCATATATGTCGCAAACTCGGTTTCCAACCTTTCCATAACTCGAACGGTGTCTTTGAGACAGCCTTGGTTGGAACTCAGTTTAATATATACACAGCCGTCTTGAGAGCTTCAGTCCACAAAGACCTAGGAAGCTTGGAGCTGCTAAGCATGCTCCGCACCATATCCAACAATGTTCGGTTTCTTCTTTCTGCCACACCATTTTGATCTGGAGAACCGGGCATAGTATATTGGGCAACTATCCCATGTTCTTGAAGAAACTTCGCAAATGGACCAGGCGCTTGTCCATCTTCGGTGTATCTACCATAGTATTCACCACCTCTATCAGATCTCACTATCTTTATTTGCTTACCACATTGTTTCTCTACTTCTGCCTTAAACACCTTAAAGGCATCTATAGCTTCATTTGTTATGAAGCAAGTAGAGATACATATATCGTAAGTAATCATCAACAAAAGTAATGAAATACTTTTGACCATACGCGTCTATGTCTGGACTACAAATATCTGTATGTATGATCTCTAATATGTCTGAACTCCTCTTGGCACCTTTCTTTGACATATTGGTCTGTTTTCCCTTTATGCAGTCCACACAAGTGTCAAAGTCAGTGAAATCTAGAGTACTAAGTACCCCATCATTCACTAGTCTCTTTATTCTCTCAATAGAGATATGACATAATCTACGGTGCCACAACATAGAGGAATCTTCATTCATAACACATCTCTTAATGCCAGCATTGTCTTGAACATGCATAGAAGTATAAGAAGTTTTATCTTGTAAATTAATTTTGAAAAGACCATTTAACAATATACCATTTCCAATAAGTTCAGATCTATAAAACAAACTAAATATAGTGTCTGAAAAATTAAAGGAAAATCCCAATGGTACAAGCCTTGAAACTGAAATTAAATTCCTAGAAAAACTAGGAATATAAAATGTCTTTTCTAATTTTAAAATAAAACCACTAGATAAAACTAAATTGCATGTTCCGACAGCCTCTACATGTGAGAGCATCTTGTTGCCTGTATAGATACACTGCTCACTTCCCACTAGCTTCCTTAGGCCTTGCAATCCCTACAAGGAATTAGTGACATGGATTGAAGAACCAGAATCAATCCACCATGTGTTATGTTCAACGTCAACCATATTAGATTCATAACAAACAAGTGAGAATTGAGTACCTTTTTTGTCAAGCCAACTCTGATATTTAGGACAATCCTTCTTTATGTGCCCCTTCTTTTTACAAAAGAAGCACCTGGATTCCTTCTTGATATCAGCTTGAGCGGGTAGTTTGCCTTTTCCCTTATTCTTGGCTTGGCCCTTGTTCTTCCTATAAGTTGCCAGATGCACACTCTCTCCCGCTTCCATAGCAAGCCTTCCTTCTTCCTGGACACACATGGTCATCAATTCATTGATGGACCACTTATCCTTATGTGTGTTGTAGGATATCTTGAAAGGTCCATATTGATGTGGAAGAGTGTTGAGGATGTAGTGCACAAGGAAGGTTTCAGACATCTCAACCTCAAGTGTCTTTAGCTGAGCCGTTATATCCCTCATTTGCATGATGTGCTCATGCACACCATGAATTCCAGTAAGCTTCATGGATGAAAATTTCATTATCAGAGTGCTAGCCATGGCTTTGTCTGATGTAGCAAACTGCTCATCAATTGCCTGTTAGACATGTATGCTCTAAGGAGTAAAAATGTAATACGTTTTTGGAGACATTTTTTATCAATAAAGAATTTATTCATTTATATATACCAAATATTGTCCTCTTTACGTTCATATTCGTTGAATGTATGATAAGCAAACAGTAGTCTGAGACTGTCAGTCTAAACCTTAAGAGTTGGGCATATGATGGGATGATTATGCGGTAGACACGACTCGTAAGGTGATGGTCTAAAATATATGATCCGCAATCGAGGGAATAAAGTTGGGCGCTTTATTCATGTAAAGATTGTTATGTTGTCTATATCCCTTTTGGGAGATGGTTTGTCTTGGCCATCGGAGTTGGACTCCGTGAATAGAAACATTGGCGCGTTGTCATAGGTGACGATGTGTTGGATCGGGACATAAAGTGAATTGATTTGGATTAATAATTCTGTCTTGGCAAATCGATTCACTTTAGACAGTCGTTTGTATTGTATCTTAATCCTGAGATGAATAATGGGCCCGTTGTCTCGACTTGTGTCTTTTGATGTACCAATGGGTGACTCCCACATCTCTATAGTGGCATGCATGCCGGTACGTTGGAGGCATGACTCTTGATAGTGTAGACTTGTTATTCATAGATATGGAATCCATAGCTCCTCTTTAGGAGTAATGATATCCTCTTATATGCGTTGTCCTGTAATTGGAAAACTGGAGCGCTCAACCATTTGGATACATAGGTGTAACCGAATGGTATACTATCTTTGGATGGTAAGTTTTCTAATGGTGAGACAATGGAACGTAAGATAAAAATAATCGGGAAGGTAAGACAGAACTTGTCCTTAAGCCGATTATGGATGATCATATGGGGATGCGATACACTATGATATGTCATGGAGACTTAGCTACACGAGCTTCGTAATTCTATAAAGTTCGAGAGTGCAGCTCCAAGCTTTTAGTGGAGTAGCGTTGGAGTTGATAATTGTGAAATGTATATCTGGGATATTGGGTTTCATAATTATCATGAGCTTGAACTTTATAGGTCCATTTTGGTCCCCTTTGCTAGCTCACAAAATCCTGTAACGACACGGCGTGCTTTTCCAATAATTGGTGACTTATGTCGGATTTATCAGATTGGTTTAAAATTTATAAGAATCAAATAATTCATGTCTGTTTATCGGTTGAATTAATTTTGTAAGAAATTAGTTCAAGATGAACTTGTTGAATTATGGCGTTCGGATAATTCTTGTCTGTTTATCGGTTGTTTTAATTTTGGACAATTAGAACAAGATAAACTTGTAGAATTATTTGAATTGATTTATTTTCTTAGAGATTATCTTGATAGAGTTTGTTTTGATCAGATATCTTTTCTATTGGGCTATTTGAATCAAAACTGAGACTTTATCCTTTAGAATCTCGGGTGGAAAATAAAAGATTCGCGGAGATTTTTTCTCGGCAGTTCGGCCTGCCGATCAGAAAGTTCGGCCTGCCTATCTCACAGTTCGGCATGCCGACCGCGACAGCTAAGATTACGCGTTTTTCACGCGTATCTTATCAGATATTGATCCGAACTTGATTCTGTTTCGATTTTTGAGACCTAATCTGATATGGACTGACCCCAAGGACCAATAGGTATAAAAAGGGAGTGAGTCTAATGATTTACTCAGATCAATTTGAGAGATTAAGAGTGATACTCTTCTAGTGAGCATCTGAAAACTCCCTGAGAGCTTTTGTTCACAAATCACGAACACTAGCTTTGGGTTCTCTCTATTGGTTGGAAGGAGAGTCACCGGTGGAAGAGCTGTACGTGTGAGCCCACACTCACTCCGGTTGTGGATAGAGAATAGCAAAGAAGACCAGTTGGTTGAGGCTCTTCTGGAACGTTACTTCTCTACACAGGTCGCGGAGGTTCTTCGGCATACTGAGGTTAGTAAGATCTGTTTAATTTATACGTATAACATGTCAAACTTGTGTTTTGGAAAATACTCTGATGAAAAAATTTTTAAAAATTTCGCTGCGCACTTTGTTTCCAACATTGCCTACATCAGAGCTCGCACTTTGTCATATTGCTCCAATGAACCATATATGCCAGCCGAGATTTTCGTCTTTATGAACATTACGCAGAGGCGATTAGATCGCTCCCACTTTTCATAATGGTCCACGTCATCTGGCTGGCTGGTTTCTGTAATGGCAGGTGGTTCATCCTTACGAATAGCCAAGTCAATGTCCATGACACCTAAATGAAGAAGAATTCTCCCCTTCCACACCTTATAGTTGTCTCCCTTAAGTTCGGGCATGTCACACTGGAAATCAGAGTAACTCACAGTTTGCATAGCTGCATAATAAAACATACATGCTTATGTTACTAAATTGAGGCTACAATACTTTATGACATGTTTACCAATGTAAATCATGCATTAAAATATGAATCAAATGACACAAAAATTTCCTATGGGCTAAATTTTTAACTCAAACAGATTCATATATCCTTATGATGACACTATCAAATTATATGCCCTTTTCTTAATTCCTGTGGGTAAATTAAGAAAGATAATTTGATACATCATCCTAACTAATCATATTAAATATAATAAAAATTCATGTGGGATAAAATTTATCTTATTACATATGATTAATCACAATTTAATGTCTTTTTACCATATATGATTTAAACATCTTACATAATTTTTGCATAATTAAAGATGTTGTGGCTACTCTTTAATTATTCAAAAATTAAATACATATATCACAAGACATTTATTCTTAAATTTTTGCTCATAAAATAAATTGCATTTACTTTAAGCAATAAATAAATATGAACAAAGAACCATAATTTATGTACTAATTTTCATTATGTATATATTAAAATTATACATTCAAAAATATAATTTAGCATATTATTGCACAAAATTAAATGTACTAAATTATTTAACTTAATATTGCATGCATAATTTTAAATCACAAATTATACATAATGAACACTATATGCACATAAATTTACAAAATTATATCCACACAATTACTGTATAATATTCATAACAAATACCAAAAATTATGAATATTCAAAATTATGAATTTTTCATAAATTATTTCATAATATGAAAAATTCCATAAATATATTAAAATTGTGGATATATTATGAAAATTTCATAAAAATTATAAAAACTGAAAATTTTATAAAATTTTCCCCAAACTATCATTCTATTAAATCTGAAAAAAATCAAAAAAATTTTTTTTTTAATTTTTGGGTTTTTTTTTTAATTTTTTGCATACTAAAAAATGGCGTCGTTTGGAGACCCCCCCTGGTGTAAACAACACATCGTTTATAGAGATGGCAGCCTGTCAACATACCAAACGACATGTCATTTTGGTCATAAATGTCCAAAACGACTTGTCGTTTTTTATCGTTGAAACGAGCTCTTCAACGCCTGAAACGACATGTCGTTTTTGGCTGACCCAAGCCAAACGACATGTCATTTTTATCATCTTCAACCTTGAATCCGGGTCTTTTTCACCCAAATGACCCGGTTTTGACCCGTTTCAGACCCGGCTGTAATTCTACCATCCGGACACCAATTTTGACATTTCAAATTGCAGAATTCATAGAAATCTAATGTCTAAATGATTTATAATCTTAGTTTCAATTAAGAAACGTTAAAAAACAAAACCCAAAAATCAAAAAATTTTAACCCGTGTGAATTATTACACAGTGCATATTTTCTAGTTTTTCATGCAAGGCAGAGGTTAAATTTACGGCTCTGATACCAAATGTAAAATATAAAACCAATTCAAGCATGCTATAAACTGTATGCATATCAAGAATTGAAACAAAAAACGGAAGCGTGAAAAACATATTTACCTCCTGCCATTGCTGTCCAAAATGATGTGCTGTGACTGCCTGCACTTGGGATGCTTCCAAGTTCTCACAAAAATTCAATTGATAGTGTAAGATTCTTAATAGAATTTTTGGAACTTGGGGACCCAATTTTGTTTCACAAAAACTGTACGTGAAATTTCTTTTTGTTTTCTGGATTTCTCTCTTTTGCACTCATTTCCTCCCATCAAGGAAATAAATAGCACCCAAGAAAAATCAGTTACCAAGGAGTGTTAATGGGCATAAATATGAGCTAATAATTGCAACAAAATAAATTGGTTTCAATTCCTTATTGAAACCGTTAAAAAATTTGCAACGGTTACAGGACAAGCACTATACAAAAAACCATGTAACTTTACGCTCGTTTAGCTTGACGTGTTTGATTTGGAGTCAAAACTAACTGAATGAAACACCCAATAATTGTAAAGCCCAGAAAAATCACAAAATAATTAAGAGTAATTAATTCTTGACTTTTTTGTAACTAGACGTTTTATACTACGAGAAAAAGAAGATTTAATACATACGTTATTTAATAACATGATAAGTTAGAATAATAAAGCTAATAATAATAATAATCATAATAATGTACAATATATTGTTATTTAAGGAGGAAAAAAAAGCTTCCATCATAAATTTTGTAAAATTTGTCATGAAGCGACAGAAATATTTGTACCTTGTAATCAATTGTATGAGATATCATTACTGAAATCAGTTGAGTTTATATGTTAAACTCAAGGAGAGATTTAGAAAGCAATACACACACATATATATATGTATATGTATATGTATACATGTATATTAGAAATTAGCAATTCTGTAGGAAATAAATAGTGCGATTAAAAATCGTATTTTAGTAGAAAATCAATTGACAGCTTTTAGTCCACGGATTCAGATTACGCAAATTAGTTACAAGAAATAATTATGACATTCAATTTTATTAAAGAAAAAGGAATGGAAAAATAGCCCAAGAGTTTTTGTGGAACAAATAATTACTTTTAGACCACAATTAGAATTTGAGAATTAAATTGCAAAAAGTTTCTTTTAAATCGGTCTTATTTTGCAATTTTAAAAAAACCTTAGGCGGCCACATTAGAAATTTGGCCCACCATAGATGCAAAGACCCCACTTCTTCTTTTCTGCCATTCTCTTCAACATTGAATCAGCGTTCAAACACCCCAAAAAAAAAAAGTCACGACAAAAGAGAAAAGACAACTACCATCAATTCTTGCACTATGTTTTTATTGGAATTAAATATGAAAAATGTTATACATGCATGCCTTAAAGAGTAAAAATGTAATAAATTTTTAGATACATTTTTTATCAGTAAAGAATTTATTCATTATTTATATACCAAATCTAATTCTCTTTACGTTCATATTTGTTGAATGTATGTTAAGCGAACAAAAGTCTGAGACTGTCGGTCTAAACCTTAAGAATTGGGCATATGATGGACAGATTATGCAGAAGACACGATTCTTAAGGTGATGGTCTAAATCATAATATCCGCAATTGAGGGAATAAAGTTGGGCGCTTTGTTCACGCAAAGATTGTTATGTTGTCTATGTCCTTTTTGGGAGATGGTTTGTTTTGACCATCAAATGTGGACTCCGTGAATAGAAACATTGGCACGTTGTCATAGGTGACGATGTGTTGGATCGGGACATAAAGTTAATTGATTTGGATTAATAATTCTGTCTCGACAAATCGATTCACTTTACACAATCATTTGTGTTGTATCTTAATCCGGAGATGAATAGTGGGCCCGTTGTCTTGGTTTGTGCCTTTTGATGTACCAAAGGGTGACACCCACATTTTAATAGTGGTATGCATGCCGGTACGTTAGAGGCATGACTCTTGATAGCGTAGACCTGTTATTCATAGATATGGAATCCATAGCTCCTCTTTAGGAGTAATGATATTCCCTTATATACGTTATCCTATAATTGAAAAACTGGAGCGCTCAACCATTTGGATACATAGGTGTAACCGAATGGTATACTGTCTTTGGATAGTAAGCTTTCTGATGGTGAGATAATGAAACGTAAGATAAAAATAATCGGGAAGGTAAGACAGAACTAGTCCTTAAGCCGATTGTGGATTATCATATGGGGATACGATACACTATGATATGTCATGGAGACTTAGCTATACGAGCTTCATAATTCTATATGGTTCGAGAGTGCAGCTCCAAGCATTTAGTAGAGTAGCATTGGAGTTGATAATTATGAAATGTATATTGGGATATTGGGTTTCATAATTATTGGGAGCTTGAACTATATAGGTCCATTTGGTCCCCTTTGCTAGCTCACAACATCTTGTAACGACACAGTGTGCTTTTTCAATAATTGGTAACTTATGTCGGATTTATTAGATTGGTTGAAATTAGGAAGAATCAAATAATTCATATCTGTTTATCGGTTAAGTTAATTTTGTGATAAAAATTAATTCAAGATAAACTTGTTGAATTGTAAGGATCAGATAATTCTTGTCTGTTTATCGGTTGATTTAATTTTTTGATAAATTAGATCAAGATAAACTTGTAGAATTATTGGAAATTGATTTATTTTCTTAGAGATTATCTAGATAAAGTTGTTTTGATCAAATAACTTATCTATTGGGTTATTTGAATTAAAACAGAGACTTTATCCTATAGAATCTCGAGTGGAAAATAAAAGATTCGTGAGATTTTTATTCGATAGTTTGGCCTGCCGATGGACGTGTTCGGCCTGTCGATGGGGCCTGTTCGGCCTATCGATCAGCGAAGAATAAGATCACACGTTTTCATGTAGATCTTATCAGATATTGATCTGAACTTGATTCTGTTTCTAGTTGTTGAGACCTAATCTGATAAGGACTGACCCTAGGACCAATCTCTATATAAAGGGAGTGAGTCTTAAGAGTTACTAAGATCAATTGAGAGATTAAGAGTGATACTCTACTAGTAAGAATCTGAAAACTCCCTGAGAGTTTTTGTTCACAAATCATGAACACTTGCTTTGGGTTCTCTCGATTGGTTGGAAGGAGAGTCACCTAGTGGAAGAGCTGTACGTGTGAGCCCACACTCACTCCGGTCATGGATAGAGAATAGCAAAGAAGACCAGTTGGTTGAGGCTCTTCTAGAACGTTACTTCTCTTCACGTTTTGCGAGGGTTCTTTAGCAATCAAAGGTTAGTAAGATCTTATTAATTTATACATATAGCATGTCAAACTTGTGTTTTGAAAAATACTCTGATGTAAAATTTTTAAAATTCTGTTGCGCACCTTTTTTTCAACAGTTGGTATCAGAGCCATGGTTTTTACATAAATTTATGAATTTATGATCATGTTATATGTATAAATTTTATGATCTTAATTTCTCTTATGCTTGAATTGAATTTTATAGAGAGTTGGCACTCTAGGTTTCTATATAATTATATGTTGTCATGAATTATATGGTAAATGTTTATTAATTAATCATGGTTGATTAAATTGTATTTAACTATTTATTAATTAATTAATTTATACTGGTTATGGTTCCTTAGAGGTTAGAATGTATATCTAGGTTTTTCATGTAATTAGATGACGGACTATCATCTCCGTCTAGGAATTATTATTTATTTTTAAATTTGTAAGAATTTTGTAATTAAATAATCATTTGGAGGAGACGGATCTAGAAGAAAGATGATGGTGCTCCCATGTATTTTCTGAGTCTCTAATTTTATGTTTTTGAATTGTTGAAAATAAAATTGATGTATTGCATTAAAAATTGTATTTTCTGGAATGAAAAATTTTTGCTCGGTCGACATACCGAACCCACCAGTTCGGCAGGTCGATGGTCATAGATAGGTAGGCTGGACGTGAGGTTCGACAGGCCGTCAGTGGGGCAGAAATTAGGTGGTTCTGGCGGCAGGCCGAACTTCTAGCTCGGCAAGCTGAACTTTCATGATCGGTAGGCCGATCTTCCTGATCGGCAGGCCGATGGAGCATGACCGGCAAGCCGGTCACCCAGATCGGCTTGCCGAATGAGAGCTAGAAAATTTCCAAAAAAGGTACAGTTTATTCAATGCAGTTTTAATTTTGTTTTTGGGATAATTCTGAGAAACATTAAATTTGGATATGACTGAAAATATGAAGTATTTGATTCATATGGAATTGAAGACTTAAAGATGGGGATTACATGAAGAAGGATACAGCTTGAGGATTCAAGGATGAAGAATCGATAATATGTCTCGATTATTCTCTTGTAATCTTAGTTTTCTATTCTTTAGAGTGGAGCCATAATATTACGGTTAATTATTATTTTGCTTGTAGCTTTGCTTGATTGCTTTGTTGGTCTGCATTATAATATGATTTGCCATGTATATTGATAACATGTCATATAGAATAGGGAGTGCCGCTCATATTAAAATTGTTCATGCATATTCGTAAACCTTGATTTTAAAAGATTGGGTAGGAGAAGGTTTTCGAAGAGAGAACCTAAGGCCTCCATCGTTGTTCCATAGGCAGAACATAGTGGTCCCCACCCCTAGAAAGGGATTTCTGTTATATACCAGATTGGATCTCTGAGAAGAAAAGGTATTTTAGCATGATTTATGGTTGCACACCCCTAGGTAGTTATTATAAATCATGGATAAAATATTGAAATGATGGTTATACACTCACGTTAATTTTATTATTAACCTCCCCTAGGAGCTCTGTTAATAAAATTAATGGCCAAAGAAATGATTATTAATATATGCTGGATCATACGGGTCCTAGATGGCATATATTAATCAGGAGGGGATCCATGTTCCTGATTGAATTTGGCATGACTCTCCTAGGAGCTTGTTGAATTCTGAGTTGAGAATTATCGTTGTAAGGTTGTGATATTTTCAAGGTTTTGACACATAAACACATTTGTATTTTTTACATGATTGTGTTATCTTACTAAATTATTATATGTTTGCTTATGTTTGGTCTATGATTCTTTATTGTAGATTAAAAATGTCTAAAAACGTTTTATCATCGATACTTGACAAAAACCTATTAACTGGAGAGAATTATAATGATTGGAAATGAAACCAGGATATCGTCTTGTCTTTTGAGAAACTGAAATATGTACTAACAACCTCTTGTCCTCCAGAGCCTACGAGAGACTCAACTAATGAACAATTCTAAGCGTATGATAACTAGAAAGATGCTAATGATCAGGCCCGCCGCTATGTTATGGCCAGCATGAATAATGTGCTGCAGGCTCAACATCAGGATTATGAGACTGCGAAGTAGATCTTGGATAATCTTGAGGATATGTTTGGAGGCCAGGCCATAAAAACACGACAAGGGGCGCTTCAAAAACTTCTAAACTGTAGACAGAGGCCGAGGATATCTGTAAAAGAGCATATGATGTTGGTCATGGGTTACCTCGCTGAGGCTCAAACTAATGGAGCCAACATCGATGCTGAAACTTAGATGACTATGGTCTTTGAGACTCTGTCTAAGGAATTTATTTTTCTTTTAGAGCTACATTTAATTTAAGCAATAGACGGGATATGACCTTGACAGAATTAATGAAATAGTTACAGGAGTTCGAACTGCTGATCAAGGAGTCTCCTGCGGGTGGTGAGGCCAACATGGTAGCTGCTTCTGGTTCCAATCCTAACTCTGGGATTGGAAAGAAGCAATGGGCCAAGAATGGGAAGTCTTTTGTTCCTACTACCACCAAGAGCAAGAAGAAGAAGAAAAAGAACCCAAAGAAGCTTAAGTGCTTCTACTATGGGAAGGTCGGATATATCAAGAAGCATTGCAAGGACTTCCTTTCCAAAGGAGGTAGGTGTGATCTTCTGTATTTAGAAACTTGTTTGGTTAAGGAATCAAGTGAAATTTGGGTCATAGATTTCGATGCAACTAATCATGTTTGTGTTTCTCTGCAGGGGTTTAAAGAAACAAAAAGTCTACTGCATGAGGACTTCACGCTTTGGATTGGTGATGGATCCTTGGTCTCAGCGGAAGCAGTGGGAGACTCCATCTTTATTTTGATAATTATAGAAATTTATTTTTGGAAGATTGTTTTTATGTTCCTAAATTTAAAAGGAATTCAATTTATGTATCTTGTTTATTTAAAGACTCTTACTTGGTTTCTTTTAATAATAAAGTGGTGATTCGTAAAAACAAATCTTTTATCTATTCTGGATGGATACAAAATAATCTATATTTTATCAAACCTAAGATGGACTTATTGCATAATGCTTAGATGAATGATAATAGCTCTAAAAGACTTAAAACTTTTCACTCTAATAAGACTTATCTTTGGCATTTGTGCCTTAGTCATATTAACCTGAATAGGATTCAAATATTGGTAAGAGATGGACCTTTAAGTCACTTAAAGGTGGAATCTATACCTCAGTGTGAATCTTGTTTGGAGGGTAAAATGACCAAAAGACCATTCGGGTCTAAGGGCAATACGGCCGAAGGGGTTCTAGAACTTGTGCATAGTGATGTTTGCAGACCGATGAACATCCGGGCACGAGGAGGGTATGAGTACTTCGTCACTTTTATTGACGATTACTCAAGATATGGGTATGTGTACCTGATGCATCACAAAAGCAAAACTTTTGACAAGTTTAGGGAGTTTCGGGCTGAAGTAGAAAAGCAATTGGGTAGACCCATAAAGGCACTTCGATCGGATCGAGGTGGGGAACACCTTTCTGATAAGTTCTTGAAACACTTATTAGAGAATGAGATTTTATCCCATTTGACTGTGCCGGGCACTTCGCAGTAGAATGGCGTAGTGGAGAGAAGAAATAGGACTTTGTTGGACATGATTAGGTCCATGATGAGTTATTCATCATTGCCTTTATCCTTTTGGGGATATGCACTACAAACCGCATGTTATCTTTTGAACAATGTGCCTTCAAAATCGGTCCCTAAAACTCCTCACGAGTTATGGATGGGAAGAAAGACATCCTTAAACCATATTCGCATATGGGGATGTCCGGCTTATGTCCTGTTTAAGGATCCGAATAAGTTAGAAGCACATTCAAAAGTTTGTGTGTTTGTAGGATATCCAAAAGGAACTAAAGGGGGTTATTTTTATAACCCAAAGGAAAATAAAGTTATGGTTTCAACTAATGCAACTTTCCTTGAGGAGAGTTACATGGATCACTTTAAACCTTGAAGCAAAGTGGTGCTTGAGGAGTTAAGGAGTGATACGATCACTCTGGAGGTTCTGAATGAAACCGTTTTGATCAGTGTAAAAAAACCAAACGAACCTAAACAACAACCTCAGGGGCTTTGGTGTAGTGGGAGGATCAGGCGTCAACCTGAGAGGTATATGTTCAATAGGGAGGTCTTTATGGCTAAATCGGATGAACATAATAGGGATCCTTATACTTACGCAGAAGCTATAGAGGATGTTGATTCAAGACTCTGGACAGAGGCCATGAACACAGAGATGAAGTCTATGGAGACTAATCAGGTCTGGGAGCTTGTGGATTTTCCCAAAGGGGTAAAACCATAGGATGTAGTGGATCTACAAGAGTAAAAGACGAGTGGATGGAAAGGTCGAAACCTTTAAGGCTAGACTGGTAGCTAAGGGTTATACGCAAAAGGAAGGAATCGATTATGAGGAAACCTTTTCGCCTGTAGCCATGCTTAAGTCCATCCGAATTTTCTTGTCCATAGTTGTTGCTCTCGACTACAAGATTTGGCAGATGGATGTCAAGACGGCTTTTTTGACTGGCTATCTTGATAAGTCCATTTATATGGAACAACTAGGCGGGTTCAAGGTCACGGGTCAAGAGGGTAAGGTTTGTAGGCTGCTAAAGTCAATTTATGGACTTAAGCAGGCTTCTTATTCTTGAAACATAAGATTTGATCAAGTGATCAAGACTTATGGGTTCTCACAAAATGTTGATGAACCATGTGTTTACAAACACATTAAGGATGAGAAGGTGGTTTTTCTACTACTCTATGTAGATGACATACTGCTAATTGGCAATGACGTTGGGGCGTTGTCATCGGTCAAATTATGGTTGACCAAGCAGTTTGACATGAAGGACTTAGGTGAGGCTAATTTTGTTCTCGGTATCCAGATCTTTTGGGATAGGAAGAACAAAATGATAACTTTGTCTCAGGCCGGCTACATAGATAAAATTCTCAGGAGGTTTGCAATGCAGGATTTCAAGAAAGGTGGGCAATCATCTAGGTTTAGAATTACTCTTTCCAAGAAAGACTCTCCAAAGTCTTATGAAGAAAGAGAATACATAAAGAAGGTGCCTTATGCTTCGGCAGTAGGTAGTCTCATGTATGCCATGCTTTGCACACAACCGGATATTAGTTATGTGGTCAGGATTTTAAGTCGATTTTAGGCGGATCTAGGACCAAACCATTGGGTTGCAGTAAAACATATTTTCAAGTACCTGAGAAGGACTCGAGTGTATATGCTTGTATATTCGGGTGAGGACCTGACTCCTCTAGGATATACTGACTCAGATTTTCAATCTTGTTTGGATTCTAGGAAATTGACTTTGGGTTTTATGTTTACTTCGAGCGATGGTGCCATCAGTTGGAGAAGTACTACGCAAGATTGCACTTCGGATTCAACGATGGTGGCTGAGTATGTGGCAGCTAGTGATGCTTCAAAAGAAGCAGTGTAGCTCCGCAAGTTCCGTGGGGATCTTGAGGTAGTTCCTGGTATGGATAAGGCGGTATCACTATACTGTGATAACAGTGCAGCGGCAGCCAATGCTAAGGAACGAAGATTTCACAAGAAGAGTAAGTATATTAATCGGAAGTACCATGTGATAAAGGACTTCATTGAGGGCAGGCATGTTACGGTGTGCAAGATCGCGTCAGAGGACAATTTAGCTGATCCATTTACGAAGACACTTACTGGAAGTGTCTTCGATAAGCATGTGGAAGTTATGGGGATGCGAGATTTGTCATATTTACTCACTTAGTGCAAGTGGGAGATTGTTAGACATGTATGCCCAAAGGAGTAAAAATATAATAAGTTTTTGGAGACATTTTTTATCAATAAAGAATTTATTCATTATTTATATACCAAATCTTGCCTTTTTTACGTTCATATTTGTTGAATGTATGCTAAGCAAACAAAAGTCTAAGACTGTCGGTCTAAACCTTAAGAATTGGGCATATGATGAAGCATGCCAAACTTTCATGGGTCGACAGACCGATCTTTTTGATCGACAGGCCGATGAAGCATGACTGGTAGGCCGATCACCTAGATCGGCCTGCCGACCGAGAGCTGAAAAATTTTCAGAAAAGGTGTAATTTTTTATAGTACAGTTTTAATTTTATTTTTGACCAAAAATATTAAATTTGGATATGACCGAAAATATAAAGTATTTGATTCATACGGGATTGAAGACTTGAAGATAGGAATTAAGTGAAGAAGGATACAACCTAAGGATTCAAGGATGAAGAATCAATTTATGTCTCGATTATTCTCTTGTAATCTTAGTTTTCTATTCTCTAGGATGGAGCCATAATATTACAGTTATTATTATTTTGCTTGTAGCTTTACTTGATTGCTTTGGTTGCCTGCATTATGATATGATTTGCCATGTATATTGATAACATGTCATATAGAATAGGAAGTGCCACTCATATTAAAATTGTTCATGCATAATTTTAAGATAAACCCTTGACTTCAAAAGATTGAGTGGGAGAAGGTTTTCGAAGAGAGAACCTAAGGCCTCCATTGTTGGTCCATAGGAAAAACATGGTGGTCCCGACCCCTAGGAAGGGATTTCTATCATGTACCAGATTGGATCTCTGAAAGATAAGGTATTTTAGCATGATTTATGGTTGCACGCACCTAGGTGGTGATTATAAATCATGGATAAAATATTGAAACGATGGTTACACACTCACGTTAATTTTATTATTAACCTCCCCTAGGAGCTCTGTTAATAAAATTAATGGCCAAATAAACGATTATTAATATATGCTGGATCATACGGGTCCTGGATGGCATATATTAATCAGGAGGAGATCCGTGTTCCTGATTGAATTTGGCATGACTCCCCTAAGAGCTTGTTAAATTCTGAGTTGGGAATTATAGTTGTAAGGTTGTGATATTTTTAAGGTTTTCACACATAAACACATTTGTATGATTTTACATGATTGTGTTATCTTACTAAATTATTATATTTTTGCTTATGTTTGGTATATGATTCTTTATTTTAGATTAAAAATGTCTAAAAACGTTTTATCATCAATACTTGACAAAAGCCAATTAACCGGTGAGAATTACAATGATTGGAAACAGAACCTGGATATCGTCCTGTCCTTTGAGAAACTGAAATATGTTTTGATAAACCCTTGTCCTCCTGAGCCTACGGGAGACTCAACTAATGAGCAAGTCCAAGCATATGACCGCTGGAAAGATGCTAATGATCACGCCCGCTGCTATGTTATGGCCAGCATGAATAATGTGCTGCAGGCTCAACATCAAGATTATGAGACTACGAAGCAGATCTTGGATAATCTTGAAGACATGTTTGGAGGCCAGGCCATAACAAAGCGGCAAGAGGCGCTTCGAAAACTCTTAAACTGTAGACAGAGACCGGGGACATCTGTAAAGGAGCATATGATGTTGGTCATGGGTTACCTCGCTGAGGCTCAAACCAATGGAGCCGACATCGATGCTGAAACTCAGATGACTATGGTCTTTGAGACTCTGTCTAAGGAATTTATTCCGTTTAAATTTACATTTAATTTAAGGAATAGACGATATATGACCTTGACAGAACTGATGAAACAGTTGCAGGAGTTTGAACTGCTGATCAGGGTGTCTCTTGCGGGTGGAGAGGCCAACATGGTAGCTGCTTCTGGTTCCAATTCTAACTCTGGGAATGGAAAGAAGCAACGGGCTAAGAATGGGAAGTCTTTTGTTCTTGCTAATACCAAAAGCAAGAAGAAGAAGAAGAAGAACCCAAAGAAACTTAAATGCTTCTTCTGTGGTAAAATCGGGCATATTAAGAAGCATTGCAAGGACTTCCTTTCCAAAGGAAGTAGGTGTGATCTTCTATATTTAGAAACTTGTTTGGTTGAGGAATCCAGTGACATTTGGGTCATAGATTCTGGTGCAACTAATCATGTTCATGTTTTTCTGCAAGGGTTCAAAGAAACGAGAAGTTTACTACATGAAGACTTCACGCTTCGGATGGGCGATGGATCCTTGGTCTCAGTAGAAGCAGTGGGAGACGTCCATCTTTACTTTGATAACTATAGGAATTTATTCTTGCAAGATTGTTTTTATGTTCCTAAATTTAAAAGGAATTTAATTTCTATATCTTGTTTATTTAAAGACTCCTACATGGTATCTTTTAATGAAAAAGTGGTGATTCGTAAAAACAAATCTTTTATCTGTTCTGGATGGATGCATAATAATCTATATTTTATCAAACCTAAGATGGACTTATTGCTTAATGCTAAGATGAATGATAATAACTCCAAAAGACCTAAAACTTCTCACTCTAATAAGACTTATCTTTGGCATTTGCGCCTTGGTCACATTAACCTGAATAGGATTCAAAGGTTGGTAAGGGATGGACCTTTAAGTCACTTAAAGGTGGAATTTATACCTCAATGTGAATCTTGTTTGGAGGGTAAAATGACCAAAAGACCATATGGGTCTAAAGGCAATAGGGCCGAAGGGGTTCTAGAACTTGTGCATAGTGATGTTTGTGGACCGATGAACATCCGGGCACGAGGAGGGTATGAGTACTTCGTCACTTTTATTGATGATTACTCAAGATATGGGTATGTGTGCCTGATGCACCACAAATGTGAAACTTTTGGCAAGTTCATGGAGTTTCGGGCTGAAGTGGAAAAGTAATTGGGTAGACCCTTAAAGGCACTTCGATCCGATCGAGGTGGAGAATACCTTT
Organism: Artocarpus heterophyllus; assembly: GCA_025403435.1. Lineage (NCBI taxonomy): Eukaryota > Viridiplantae > Streptophyta > Magnoliopsida > Rosales > Moraceae > Artocarpus > Artocarpus heterophyllus. Next base: position 900,184 of record JAJQZP010000037.1, read on the forward strand.
CTGATGAGTTCTCGGGACACTTGTTAGAGAATGGGATTTTATCCCATTTGACTGCGTCGGGCACTCCGTAGTAGAATAGCATAGCTAAGAGAAGAAATAGGACTTTGTTGGACATGGTCAAGTCCATGATGAGTTATTCATCATTACCTTTAACCTTTTGGGGATATGCACTACAAACTGCATATTATCTTTTGAACAATGTGCCTTCAAAATCGGTCCCTAAAACTCCTCACGAGTTGTGGACAAGAAGGAAGACATCCTTAAGCCATATTCGCATATGGGGATGTCCGGCTCATGTCCTGTTTAAGGATCCGAATAAGTTGGAAGCACGTTCGGAAGTTTGTGTGTTTGTAGGATATCCAAAAGGGACTAAAGGGGGTTATTTTTATAACACGAAGGAAAATAAAGTCATGGTTTCTGCTAATACAACTTTCCTTGAGGAGAGTTACATGGACGACTTTAAACCTCGACGCAAAGTGGTGCTTGAGGAGTTAAGGAGTGATGAAATCACTCTACAGGTTTCGAATGAAACCATTCCGATCAGTGTAGAAAAACCAAACAAACTTGAACAACAATCTCAAGGGCTTCGGTGTAGTAGGAGGATCGGGCATCAACCTGAGAGGTATACGTTCAATGGGGAGGTCTTCTTGGCTGAACCGGATGAACATGACAGGGATCCTTATACTTACGTAGAAGCTATGGAGGATATTGATTCAAAACTCAGGACAGAGGCCATGAACATAGAGATGAAGTTTATGGAGACTAATCAGGTCTAGGAGCTTGTGGATCTTCCCGAAGGGGTAAAACCCATAGGGTCTAAGTGGATCTAAAAGAGGAAAAGAGGAGTGGATGGAAAGGTCAAAAATTTAAGACTAGACTGGTAGCTAAGGGTTATACGCAAAAGGAAGGAATCGATTATGAGGAAACCTTTTTGCCTGTAGCCATGCTTAAGTTCATCCGGATTCTCTTATCCATAGCCGCCGCTCTCGACTATGAGATTTGGCAGATGGATGTCAAGATGGCTTTTCTAAATGGCTATCTTGATGAGTTCATTTATATGGAACAACCAGACGGGTTCAAGGTCATGGGTCAAGAGGGTAAGGTTTGTAAGCTGATAAAGTCAATTTATGGACTTAAGCAGGCTTCTCGTTCTTGGAACAAAAGATTTGATCAGGTGATCAAGACTTATGGGTTCTCACAAAATATGGATGAACCATGTGTTTATAAACACATAAAGGATGGGAATGTGGTTTTTCTACTACTCTATGTTGATGACATTCTACTAATTGGCAATGACGTTGGGGCGTTGTCATTGATCAAATTATGGTTGACCAAGCAGTTTGACATGAAGGACTTTGGTGAGGCTAATTTTGTCCTCGATATCCAGATCTTTCGGGATAGGAAGAACAAAATGATAGCTTTTTCACAAGCTGACTACATAGATAAAATTCTCAGGAGGTTTGCAATGCAGGATTTCAAGAAAGGTGGGCAACCATCTAGGTCTGGAATTACTCTTTCTAAGAAAGACTCTCAAAAGTCTTATAAAGAAAAAGAATACATGAAGAAGGTGCCTTATGCTTCAGCAGTGGGTAGTCTCATGTATGCCATGCTTTGCACATGACCAGATATTAGCTATACGGTCGGGATTGTAAGTCGATTTCGGGCGGATCCAGGACCGAACCACTGGCTTGCGGTAAGGCATATTTTCAAGTACCTGTGAAGGACTCGAGTGTATATGCTAGTATATTCGGTTGAGGACCTAATTCCTCTAAGATATACTGATTCAGATTTTCAATCCTGTCTGGATTCTAGGAAATCGACTTTGGGGTTTGTGTTTACTCTGGGTGGCGGTGCCATCAGTTGGAGAAGTGCAAAATAAGATTGCACTTCAGATTCAATGATGGAGGCCGAGTATGTGGTAGCTAGTGATGCTTCAAAGGAAGCAGTGTGGCTCTGCAAGTTCCATGGGGATCTTGAGGTTGTTCCTGGCATAGATAAGGTGGTATCACTGTACTGTGATAACAGTGCGCGCGGTAGCTAATGCTAAGGAACTAAGATTTCACAAGAAGAGTAAATATATTGATCGAAAGTATCATGTGATAAAGGACTTCGTTGAGGGCAGGCATGTCACGGTGTGCAAGATCGCGTCAGAGGACAATTTAGCTGATCCATTTATGAAGACACTTATAGGGAGAGTCTTTGAGAAACATGTGGAAGCAATGGGGATGTGAGATTTGTTGTATTTACTCACCTTGTGCAAGTGGGAGATTGTTAGATATGTATGCCCTAAGGAGTAAAAATGTAATATGTTTTTGGAGAAATTTTTTATCAATAAAGAATTTATTCATTTACATATACCAAATCTTGTCCTCTTTACGTTCATATTTGTTGAATATATGATAAACAAACAATAGTCTGAGAGTGTTGGTCTAAACCTTTAAGAATTGGGCATATGATGGACTGATTGTACGGAAGACACGATTCTTAAAGTGACGGTCTAAAACATATGATTCGCAATTGAGGGAATAAAGTTGGGCGCTTTATTCATGCAAAGATTGTTATGTTGTCTATATCCCTATTGGGAGATGGTTTGTCTTAACCATCAGAGTTGGACTCCGTGAATAGAAACATTAGCACGTTGTCATAGATGACGATGTGTTGGATCATGACACAAAGTGAATTGATCTCGATTAATAATTCTGTCTTGGCAAATTGATTCACTTTAGACAATCATTTGTATTGTATCTTTATCTTGAGATGAATAGTAGGTCCGTTATCTTGACTTGTGTCTTTTGATGTACCAAAGGGTGATACCCACATCTCTATAATGGTATGCATGCTGGTACGTTGGAGGCATGGCTTTTGATAGCATAGACTTGTTATTCATAGATATGGAATCCATAGCTCCTCTTTAGGAGTAATGATATCCTCTTATATGCGTTATCCTGTAATTGAAAAACTGGAGTGCTCAACCATTTGGATGCATAGGTGTAACCGAATGGTATACTATCTTTGGATGGTAAGTTTTCTAATGGTGAGATAATGGAATGTAAGATAAAAATAATCGGGAAGGTAAGATAGAACTTGTCCTTAAGCCGATTATGGATTATCATATGAGGATACGATACACTATGATATGTCATGGAGACTTAGCTATGCGGGCTTTGTAATTCTATAAAGTTCGAGAGTGCAGCTCCAAGCTTTTAGTGGAGTAGCGTTGGAGTTGATAATTGTGAAATGAATATATAGGATATTAGGTTTCATAATTATCGTGAGCTTGAACTTTATAGGTCCATTTTGGTCCCCTTTGCTAGCTCACAAAATCTTGTAACGATACGGCGTGCTTTTTCAATAATTGGTGACTTATGTCGGATTTATTAGATTGGTTTAAAATTTAAAAGAATCAAATAATTCATGTCTGTTTATTGGTTAAATTTATTTTGTAATAAAATTAGTTTAAGATAAGCTTGTTGAATTATGGGGATCGGATAATTCTTGTCTGTTTATCGGTTGATTGAATTGGATAAATTAAATCAAGATAAACTTGTAGAATTATTGTGAATTGATTTATTTTCTTAGAGATTATCTTGATAAAGTTTGTTTTGATAAGATAACTTCTCTATTGGGTTATTTGAATCAAAACTTAGACTTTATCCTATAGAATCTTGGGTGAAAAATAAAAGATTCATGGAAATATTTACGCGGTAGTTCGGCCTACCGATCTACGTGTTCGGCCTGTCGATGGGGCCTGTTCGGCCTGCCGATTAGGCTGTTCGGCCTGACGATCAACGAGAGATAAGATTACGCATTTTCACGCGGATCTTATCAGATATTGATCCAAACTTGATTCTGTTTCGAGTTTTTGAGACCTAATCTGATAAGGACTGACCCTAGGACCAATCACTATAGAAAGGGAGTAAGTCTCATGAGTTACTCGAATCAATTGAGAGATTAAGAGTGATACTCTTCTGGTGAGAATCTGAAAACTCCCTGAGAGCTTTTGTTCACAAATTACAAACACTAGCTTTGGGTTCTCTCGATTGGTTGGAAGGAGAGTCACCGGTGGAAGAGTTGTACGTGTGAGCCCACACTCACTCCGATCATGGATAGAGAATAGCAAAGAAGACTAGTTGGTTGAGGCTCTTCTGGAACGCTACTTCTCTTCACGGGTCGCAGAGGTTCTTCGGCACATAAAGGTTAGTAAGATCTGTTTAATTTATACATATAGCATGCCAAACTTGTGTTTTGGAAAAATAGTTTGATGTTTAAATTTTTAAAAAATTTCGCTGCGCAACTCACACTGTTTTCTCCAACAATATCTTAATCCTGAGGTGAATAGTGGGCCCGTTGTCTAGGCTTGTGTCTTTTGATGTACCAAAGGATGACACCCACATCTTAATGGTGGTATGCATGCCGGTACGTTGGAGGCATGACTCTTGATAGCGTAGACCTGTTATTTATAGATATGGAATCCATAGCTCCTCTTTAGGAGTAATGGTATCCTCTTATATGCGTTATCCTGTAATTGAAAAACTAGAGCGCTGAACCGTTTAGATACATAGGTGTAACCGAATGGTATACTGTCTTTGGATAGTAAGTTTTCTGATGGTGAGATAATGGAACGTAAGATAAAAATAATCGGGATGGTAAGACAGAAGTAGTCCTTAAGCCGATTATGGATTATCATATGGGGATACGATACACTATGATATGTCATGGAGACTTCGCTATACGAGCTTCGTAATTCTATGTGGTTCGAGAGTAGAGCTCCAAGCTTTTAGTGGAGTAGCGTTGGAGTTGATAATTATGAAATGTATATCTAGGATATTGGGTTTCATAATTATCGGGAGCTTGAACTATATAGGTCTATTTGGTCCCCTTTGCTAGCTCAGAACATCCTGTAACGACATGACGTGCTTTTCCAATAATTGGTAACTTATGTCGGATTTATTAGATTGGTTGAAATTTGAAAGAATCAAATAATTCATGTCTGTTTATCGGTTGAATTAATTTTGTGATAAAAATTAATTCAAGATAAGCTTGTTGAATTGTAAGGATCAGATAATTCTTGTCTGTTTATCGATTGATTTAATTTTTAAATAAATTAGATCAAGATAAACTTGTAGAATTATTGAAAATTGATTTATTTTCTTAGAGATTATCTAGATAAAGTTGTTTTGATCAGATAACTTATCTATTGGGTTATTTGAATTACAACAGAGACTTTATCCTATAAAATCTCGGGTGGAAAATAAAAGAATCGCGAGATTTTTATTCGGCAGTCCGGCCTACCGATGGACGTGTTTAGCCTACCGATGGGGCCTGTTTGGCCTGCCGATCAGCAAAGGATAAGATCACGTGTTTCTACACAGATCTTATCAGATATTGATCTGAACTTGATTCTGTTTCGAGTTTTTGAGACCTAATCTGATAAGGACTGACCCCAGGACCAATCTCTATATAGAGGGAGTAAGTCTTAAGAGTTACTAAGATCAATTGAGAGATTAAGAGTGATACTTTGCTAGTACGAATCTGAAAACTCCCTGAGAGCTTTTGTTCACAAATCACGAACACTTGCTTTGGGTTCTCTTGATTGGTTGGAAGGAGAGTCACCTAGTAGAAGTGCTATACATGTAAGCCCACACTCACTCCGGTTGTGGATAGAGAATAGCAAAGAAGACTAGTTGGTTAAGGCTCTTCTGGAATGTTACTTCTCTTCACGTTTTGTGAGGATTCTTCAGCAATCAAAGGTTAGTAAGATCTGGTTAATTTATGCATATAGCATGTCAAACTTGTTTTTTGGAGAATATTCTAATGTAAAATTTTTAAAATTCCGCTGCGCACTCTTTTTCCAACAAAAAATAGCCAAAAAAAATAGTTGACAAACAAAAATTTTCTGAAAACTTTATTTATTGGGAATAGCTATATAATTTTAATTAATAATAGAAAGATTTAGAAATTTTTACTAACCTTTTGAAGACCATCAGGGTATCCTAGCTTTTTTTTTTAGACTATGATCTTTCAAGCCAGGCTTCCACATCAATGGAAAGATGAGTGGGCGTTAAACTGTAAGAATGAATTAACCTCATACTTTTCTGAATCTGCTATGTGCTCAACACATGAGATAGTAGATATTTTTTTAAAGAAAGAACTCTCAGTTTTTCTCTTTGAGTATTCTGCAAAAGTTACGTGAAAAAGATTGATCTCAAGAGTTAACTATTATCTCAATCTTTTTATATCTGAGTAGTTAGTTAATTTCTAATTAATTTTAGTTATATCTGAGTAGTTAGTTAATTTCTAATTAATTTTAGTTTACTTTAGATCTAAAATAACCACCACATCATATTGTGGGAAGGGATAAAATCTATATTATCTGTATCCTTTTTCCTTTCCTTTTTCTTAAGAACAAATCACGTTTCTTTGTATATTTATCTATATATATATATGGTTTATCAAAGAAATCATGTAAAACGTGATTCCGTTTAATTTTAAAAAAAATCAACGTTTACTTCTTTATATATATATATAATAAAACTTTATATGTTAAAAACGCAAACGTAAATGAATTTTGTTTACTTAATATATATATATACACATATATATTAATATATAATTAAAATCTTATATATATATCAAAATTCAAAAATAAATCATATTTATTTAAGAATAGATTTTAAACTAATTACCTAATGCTCAGTTAAATGCGACAACATTTATCACATTACATTATGTGTCATTGAGAACATTTTTCTGCATCACATTAATATCTTAAGTGTGAAATTAATCAATTCAAAATTCAATAATTTCAAATCAAATATGTATAATTCATTCTATGTATTAAATCCAATATAGTGTTATAGAGGTGGCATTAGGGACCTATGGACTTATAACCGAAGCTCCAATAAATCTGACAATTAATTAAACTCTTTAATTAATATGCCAAATTTATTAGTTTTAGTGTTACTCCACTAAAAACCTGAAACTGAACTCTTGAGATTATAGTGAAAATTACTCAAAGAAAATTAGTGAGTAGTCTATTGATATAATTATTACATATAAGTCAGTCCTCCATAAATAGTTTATAATAAGAGCTAGGTTCAATTTTCGTTTATCTCTCTTATTATATCTTTATCCTCGAGTTCTAATAATTCTCTAATGAACAGTTAATTTATAATCTTATTATGAACAAGCGCTCTATTATTCAAACCACGAATTATCACTCAAAAGAACTATTTTTCTAACTTCCATGAGGAAGGAATGAATTCCATATCTGTATAATATTATTCCCAGCTATTTATTATATTATGTTTCCAAGATTGTAAGTCATGATCTGTATTTAGACAAATCTTACCATGTAAGTCAAAAAACATAATGTCATAAATAGGAGTTTAATAAATACTCAAGATTAAGACTATCAAATATATGATCATCATAGTGATAAATTTAAATACTCTATTTATGACAGATGATTATTAGAGATTCATAATTTATTTGGTCCAGTCTTATATAATCTCATTATATAAAGTACATCCAATTCAATGTCTCTACATTAATAGCTCGAATAAGACTATTTCATTCTAAATGAGATTGGACCATACTTGTAATATTTAATTAAAGATCCTAAACTTTAATTAATTATTATAGATTATTTAGATTATTATCTATAAATTTTATCCCTAAGCATATAACACTTATATGCTAAATTTATAGTCACATAAATAATCATGGAATTTTTTTGATATTAATAAATGTACTCATAATACATATAAGCAACCAAAATAATTCTAAATGTCATTTTATTTATTTATTAACAATATGTACAATATCACAGCTTTTAGAGCACCAAACCCAACAATCTCTCACTTACCTTAAAGCATGTGAGACATGTCTCTAAGACCTAAGCCTTCCAAGTGTCCCTCGAAGCTCTTTGAAAGTAATGTCTTCGTGAATGGGTCGGGAAAATTTTTATCCGACGCTATGTTCACAACTTCCACCTCGCCCCGATGTACTATCTCTCTGATTAAATGATATTTTCTCTCTACATGCTTTTCTCTTTTGTGGCTTCTGGGTTCTCTTGAATTTGCCACTGCACCACTGTTATTACAATACAGTGTAAGTGGTTTATCCATGCCTGGAATGACTAGATCACTTATGAACTTATGGAGCCAAACAGCTTTTTTAGCCGCTTCACAAGCAGTCACATATTTAGCTTCCATAGTCAAATCAACAATACATGATTGCTTAATGCTTCTCCAAACTATGGCTCCACCACCAAAAGTAAACACTATCTATATGTAGATTTATGTGTGTCTTTGTCTAATTGAAAATTAGAATTAGTGTATCTAGTGGGAATTAAATTCTCACCAAAATATACCAGCATATAGTTTCTCGTTCTCCTGAGGCACTTGAGAATATGCTTAACCGCCACCCAATGATCTAATCTGGGGTTGGATTGATACCGGCTGACTATACCTACTACCGCATAGCAAATGTCAAGTCTTGTACACAACATGGCATATATTAGACTTCTCACTGCAGATGCATAGGGTACCTGTCTCATGTTTTCTTCCTCTTGAGGTGTCTTAGGACACTACTCTTTTAAAATTTAAACTCCATGACATGTAGGTAAATTACCTTTCTTGGAGTTTTGCATTGAAAATCTGATAAGCACCTTATCGATATACGATGTCTGAGACAGCACCAACAGTTTGTTCTTGCGATCTCTTATGAGTTGGATTCCAAGAACATAACTTGCCTCTCCCAAATCTTTCATTTGAAATTGGTTGGCGAGTCATTTCTTTACATTAGATAATATGCCTACATCATTCCCAATGAGTAGCATATCATCTATATAAAGAACTAAGAAGACCACCTTTTTATCTTTGATGTACTTGTATGCACAAGGTTCATCAATATTTTGATTGAAACCATAAGACTTGATTGCCATATCAAATCTTAAGTTCCAAGATCTTGAAGCTTGCTTGAGTCCATAGATGGACCTTTGCAACTTGTAAACTTTTTTCTCTTAATCTTTGACTGCAAACCCTTCTAGTTGTACCATATCGATGCTTTCCTCTAGATAGCCATTCAAAAAGCCAGTCTTGACATCCATTTGCCATATCTCGTAATCAAGACATGTAGCAATGGATAAAAGAATCCGAATGGATTTAAGCATAGCTACGGGCGAGAAAGTTTCTTCATAGTCAACTCCCTCCTTTTAGGTATAACCCTCTGCCACAAGCCTAGCTTTGAAAGTTTCAACTTTCTCATCTACTCCTCTTTTCTTCTTGTTGATCTACTTGCACCATATAGGTTTTATCTTTTCAGGTAGATCTATAAGTTCCCAGACTGAATTAGAGTACATGGACTCCATTTCAAGATTTATAGCCTCAAACCATTTCTCCTTTTCAGAATCTTCCATTGCATGATGATATGTCAATGGATCATCCTCACCATTATCAGAGATAGCAACATGTGCTTCTCCAATTTCCTTGTAGCGAGTAGGTGGTCTCACTACCCTCCCACTACGTCGAGGTGGTATGACATTCTGATATGGAGATGTGGTCTCCTCATTTTGTTCTTTGACAACGATTGTTGGTTACGGTCTGATCTGATCAGAAAGTAACTCTTCAAGTACAACTTTGCTATGAGGTTTATAGTTTATCATATAATTATTCTCGAGAAAAGTGGCATTTGTCAATACAAATACCTTCTTTTCTTGTAGACTATAAAACAAACCTCCCCTCATTTCCTTTGGGTATCCCACAAATAAGCATACATCAGAACATGGTTCCAGCTTCCCGGTCTTTCCTTTCAGCATATATGCTGGACACCTCTATATACGGATATGTCACATACTAGGTTTGCGACCATTCCATAACTCTAAAGGTGTTTTTGGAATAGACTTAGATGGAACTATGTTTAGAAGATATAGTGCAGTTTGTAGTGCATATCCCCAAAATGAAGTGGGTAATAATGAGTAGTTGAGCATGGATCTCACCATATCAAGCAACATCTGATTTCTTCGCTCTACAACACCATTTTGTTGTAGTGTTCTAGGTGCGGTGAGCAGTGATAGAATACCATGTTCTATCATATAGTCCTTGAATTTAGTATCAAGGTATTCCCTTCCTCGATCAGATCGAAGAGTCTTCATCGTCTTTCCTAATTGCTTTTCAACTTCTGCTTGGAATTCTTTGAACTTTCCAAAAGTTTTAGATTTCCTTTACATTAGGTACATGTATCCATACCTCGTATAGTCGTCAATAAATGTGACAAAATATTCGTAGCCACCACGTGCTTGGACATTCAATGGATTACAGATGTCCCAATGTATTAGCTCAAGTGGTTCCTTGGTCCTTTTGCCTTTTGCGGAGAAAGTACTTTTAGTCATTTTACCTTCAACACAAGATTCACAAACTGGTGGAGAACTAACTTTTATTTCTCTTAAAGGACCATCTTTTACTAGTCTATTAATTCTATCAAGGTTAACATAACCTAATCTAAGGTGCCATAGGTATGTTTCATCGTCAGAAGAAACCTTTTGCTTCTTGGGTTTTGGTTGTTTAACTTTGAATATTTCGGTATTGAGCATTGCTTTTTCGTTGGCCCTCAAGGTGTAAAGCCCATTTTCCAAATTTGTAGAACAAATATCCAAAATTATTTCTAGAAATATTAACATAACCATTATTAAAAGAAACATTAAACATTTTTTCAAACAACTTGGAAAGAGAAATAAAATTTCTACGAAAACTAGGAATGTAATAAGCATTGTCCAAAATTAAAAACTTATTTCCAAAATAAAGTTTTATAACTCCCACTGATCTTGTCGAAACAACTACTCATGTTCCCACTCTTATCGTTTGTTCCCTGTCGGTAAGCTCCCTTAAAGAACTAAGCATATGCAAAGAAGAACAAACATGGTTAGTTACCCTTGAATCAATTATCCAGGGTAAAGTATCATCTTCAACTAAACATGCTTCCAAAACGAGTAATTTTGATTTACTATTGTTCTTCTTTTCTTTGAGCTCTTGAAGATACTTCTTATAGTTTCTCTTCCAGTGCCCAACTACACCGTAGTGGAAACATTTTTCTTTAGGCTTCTTTTGGTTTGAGCTCTTTTTGTGGTTGCTTTTGTTCTTCTTAGATTGCCTCCATTCTTAGACTTACCATTTCCTTTAGTTCTCTTCCTCTTCCTATTCTTTCAAGCAGAAGAGGAGGGTTGAGCTTCAGCAACATTTGCCTCAGCTTCTTTAGTCTTTTCTTTCAAAATAGACTCGAAAGTTTGAAGGTCATTAAGCAACTCAGTCATGTTATATTTCATCTTGTTCATGAAATAGTTGCTCTTAAACTGAAGGAACAAAGGGGAGATAGTTAACCATGTTGAGAACATGTTCTCTGACCGAGACCCCTGTCTTCATTTTGGCATTCATTACAGCCTTAACGGCTTCATGGCATGCCTTTTCAGAAGGTTTGCCAATATGTCTTGTAGAGACTGCATTATCTCATAAGCAGTTTCTATGCTTTCGTGCTTCATCCTAAGCACGTCAGACATGCCAGGCAAAGGAAACAACAGGCCTTATTTTTTGCCTCGATCCAATGATCATATGTTTCTCGTACATTACGAGAGGCATTGGCAGTAGGCGGTGGAGGACATTCCTCTGTCAGAACAAACTTGTAATTTTCACAAATTAGTATAATGTTCATGTTACTCTTCTAATTAATAAAATTATCTCCGATTAATTTCTCATTTATGAGAATAGCGATGATTGGATTAGACATTGTTGCTGTAATAAATAAATAAAATGGCATAAATTAAATGGTTGCATCAACATCATAAATATATGTTTTGGAATAGTAAACGTGATGCATGATGCATATGGAAAAAACACAAAAAAAAATATTTTACTAATTCCATGATTATTCAATTTTAATAAATAAAGCGCCACAGTAAGGTAGGTCAAATTATTTATGAATTGAATTGAGACATTCTCAATTAATAAATATATACAAAATATCTCATATTTTCTATATTTATTAATAACCGCTTATTTTGGTCAAGATTCTTTATGAGTGTAACCCACTATTTCAGATTTTAACAACTTAACTCAAAATTGCCACTATAGGGTAGGTCAATTTTAAAATACATTATAAAATTCTATCTCTTGGAAGCCAACCTTGTTATTGATTTAAATGGACACCCTCCGTAGGGTGGACGAAATCAAAGTGTCATAAGGCACCACCTAAATCTCATGGTGTTGTGCTAATAGTAGAGACCGCATGTTATATTGTCATATTACCTTCTCCCACTTATTATTTTAAAATGATGTGTTTTATCTTATAAAACATCATATGTTTCATAATTCTAATAAATAAAAACAATTTTTAATTACTAGGTTATATTTTGTGTTAATAGAATCCTATTCTATTAACACTTAAATAAATGACCAGATTTTCTAAAAAATCTAAATTTATTATAAATTGTCTAAGCTATCCAACATTAAACAATTTAAAATTAGATAACTTCGAATTAAGGTGAATTTTACCAATTTTTAACTATTAAAACTAAATTCACATTATTTGATTGATTAATAAAATAAATTAAAATTCTATAAAACCAACCCAATTAATTTAATCTCATTAAATTAATTCTAACACATATTAAATCATTTTATAAACAACTTTAAAAAACTGAAATAATATGCAACTTTAAAATCCATATAGTGTTATAGATGTGGCATTAGGGACTTATGTACCATAACCCAAGCTCCAATAAATCTGACAATTAATTAAACTCTTTAATTAATGTGCTAAATTTATTAGTTTCAATGTTACTCCACTAAAAACCTAAAAGTGAACTCTTGAGATTATAGTGAAAATTACTCAAAGAAAATTAGCGAGTAGTCCATTGATATAATCATTACATATAAATCAGTTCTCCATAAATAGTTCATAATAAGAGCTAGGTTCAATTTCCATTTACCTCTCTTATTATATCTTTATTCTTGAGTTCTAATAATTCTCTAATGAACAATTAATTCATAATCTTATTATGAACGAGCGGTCTATTGTTCAAACCTGAAATTATCACTCAAAAGAACTATTTTTTAACTTTTATAAGGAATGAATGGATTCTGTATCTGTATCATATTATTCCCAGCAATTTATTATATTATGTTTTCAATATGCTAAGTCATAATTTGTATTTAGACAAATCTTACCATGCAAGTTAAAAAACATAATGTCATAAATAAGAGTCTAATAAATACTTAGGATTAAGACTATCAAATATATGACCATTATAGTGATAAATTTGAATACTCTATTTATAACGGATGATTATTAGAGATTCATAATTTATCTGGTCCAGTCTTATATAATCTCATTATATATAGTACCTCCAATCTAATATCTCTACATTAATAGCCCAGATAAGACTATTTCATTCTAAATGAGATTAGACCATACTTGTAATATTTAATTAAAGATCTCAAACTTTAATTTATTTATTACGGACTATATAGATTATTATCCATAAATTTTATCCCTAAGCATATAACACTTATATGCTAAATTCAGAGTCACATAAATAATCATGGAATTTTCTTGATGTTAATAAATGTACTCATAATACATATAAGCAATCAAAATAATTATAAATGTCATTTTATTTATTTATTAACATTATGTACAATATCACGGCTTTTAGAACACCAAATCCATCAATTTTGAGATCAGATCCCAGAAGCCCATGAGCCCAGCTTTAAAACCCCCTCACCATGCCACCCGATTCGCTGTTGATTAGCCGTAATGTCAGTTTGAAATTTCTGGCCAGCACAACTTCCCATGCAGATTCTGGTCGTCCAGTGTCCAATCCTTCGACAAGTACTACTTTATACTCCTCTCATCGAGCTGAACAAATCCATACTAAGTTTGCCATCATTGGTCACCAGAATAGTTTCCATCACCTTTAGTTAAATTTTCGATAATTTTGACCTTTTTTTGATAGTCGGAGCTTCGTATGAAGAAATCGAGGGTGGGAACAAGTTTGTCTCATCGACAGCTTCGCTGTGGTGTGTCAAGTCTTCAGATTGGACTCTGGACACGTTGGTTAATGCCTATTGATCGGCGATGTTGAACGCTCAACCGGTCAACAATTGACCCACTCGCTTAAAATCAGAGACACGTCTTCTTACCCTATTTTAGACGTTTTGGACATGTTCGTAGCATCGGATTTTTAAAACAAGATTCTGAGAGCCAAGCAATGATTCAAACTGTCTGTTTGGCGTGTTGGTTCCAAACTAATTAGTTTGGTTATAACTGAGATTGATGTTTGGCCCAACATCAGTCCAACGTGTAGTTGACCCAATAGTAACATCGCAAAGCCTGTCAATTTTAACCCCACCATCTTTCAGTTTTAACCATCAGCCTCTATTTCTCTCGCAAGCCTTTATTCTTTCCTCTCCCTTCTCTATTCTACAATCATCCTTGCTCCTGAATAAACCGTCCGTCAATTGATCTCTATCTTCTCTCGGTTGGTTTGCTTGGAAAAGAAAACCCATCCCTTGCAATATAAAGGTCATCGATATTGATCTTGTAATCCTTTTTTTCCCGAATCTGTAGTTCTTCTTTCCCGAATCTGTAGTTCTTCTAATCTCTTCATGCGGCTTTGTTGTCAATAAAAAAACTGACATAGTAATCATCCTTCTCCGAGTTCTAAGTCGGTACTTTGCCATTTTGTACTCGTGAATTGCTAATTCTTAGACTTACCTTTGATTGTTATTCATGGTTTCAATGTTCCTATGCTCGTTGTCTTCTTATTTGCTGTTTTGATCTGCTCAATGATATATCTCTCTCTTTGTTCCTCTACTCGCTGTGTGTCTTGTGAATCCTTTAGTCTTGTTGGGACTATAGAGTATAGTTTCTACTCATTTTGGTGTTGTTAACATTGTCATTTAGTTGGTCTTTGGTTGTCGTTTGTGCTTATTTTGCTGCTGTGAACATTATCGTTTAGTTGCACATGGTTGTCGTTTCTGCTCATTTTGGTGGTGTAAACACTGTCGTTCAATTCTCAAAGTGTGTTGTTTTGTTACTATTTGTGATCTCTACAAATTCTGGTTTTTGCTCATATATTGTTGTTGTGTGGAAGATCAATTCGCAAATTGTGTCGATTTGTTGATGTTGGTCATTTGTGGTGGTTGTCGTTTCTGCATTGTTGCTGTAAACACTCTCGTTCAATTCTCAAAGTGTGTTGCTTTGTTAATGTTGGTGATTTGTGGTGGTTGTCATTTCTGCTTATATATTGTTGCTGTAAATACTGTCCTCTAATTCTCAAACTGTCAAACTGTGTCGTCTTGTTGTTGTGGGTGATCTGGGCAAGTTGTCGTTTTTGCTCATATCTTGTTGCTTCAATCCAAAAACCTGATTGTCGTTTCGTTTTGCATATGTCCTCAACATGTTTTATGTGTTTTGAGCATTATAGTTTTGAGTGTGCTGAGTTTGGAGTGTAATCAATGTCATCCTATTATCCTTCTTAATTTTGTTTTGCAGAGATTCATTAATCCATACCCTGTTTAAGTATCATAGCCCAATTTCCATTTCTTGTAATAGTCCTTTTTTTTCCTCATCTCATGTTCATATCATGACTCTAGATTCTACCATGAAAACCTAAAATGATCTGCTTTGGATGCGTGGCCACCACAAGAAGGTTTCTAATAGGTTATAGGTAACGGTAATAGGTTATGATGAATATTGGCATTTTTGAGTTACATTGTTTGCTGCTTGTGTTTGTGTCCCTCGGCACTATGTTACTTGTTTATAATTGGTCTCTAGGTAGGTCTTCTTTTAATTATTTCTGAAAGTTTCGTTTCTTGTTTTTATCTTCGGTTTATGACCAATGATGTTGACCATGGTAGCATCTGGTGTGAGAGGATATGAACTAGCGCAAATGATGTGTGCTCATACTTATGCTTCTGAGCCTGTAAACTTTTTCTTTCTTAATATTTTACTATTTGTGTTATAGTAACATATTATAATTTATGGGACCTATAAAAGATTTTGTTATCATATAAAAGAAAACGCCTGGGAGAAAACAAGACTCCATTGCTTGGACTGTAGAGCAGACCAATTATTGATTGGACTCCTTCAAGACCTTGTTAAACAAACTGGAGAATGTAAAGTGAATAAGAAACTATGTGACACTTAGGTAGCCTATTTGACAATACAGTTCAATTATCCTGTAACGCCAACCCAAATTAAACATAAAAATGAGAATTTGCGGAAAGAATGGGCATTTTTTTAAGACTTTAGATGGTGCGACAAGGTTAGTGGTCAACCCTGAGAGTGGAGAGTTCGATTTCTCTATCAAATATCATCTTGAACTAGTTAAGGTAATTAGAGCATGCTATGTTAGAATGACAGATAAGTAGTTTGCAAACATCCAGAAAGTTTATTCAATATCACTTGTTTTTAAACTTTTTTCTTTTTAGAGTAATCCAAGAGCGACTAGGTACATCAGAAAAGACGAATATCTGTCCTTCAAAACATTGGATTTCATTTTTGCTCGTTCTACAGCTTAGGGTTCTCTAGCATTTGGTACTGCTTCATCCCATGCCCAGGTATCTAAGCACTTTAGTGAGGAGGATAACTATATGGACACTCTTCAGCAAGAAGGACACCACATTGATGATGTGGTGAATGATGTTAGGAGTCGATTGAATCGATTGTGTTCCACCTCTTCTAATGGAGCCAGAGGAATTGCTTCAAGTTTGAAGAGTGTTGGTAAGGGCAAGAGAAAGATGAAGGAAACTGACGAGGAAAAGGATTGGCTAATGATAATGGCGCAGGCTTTTGTGGATTCAAAAACGAAGCCTAATGCTTAGTTCTCCAAGTGCATCCAAATTCTTACACAAATGGGTTACACGGGCCATGAAAAACTAAAGCTGCAAATGGTACTAAAAGACGACATTGGATTGCAAACCATGTTTTTAGAGAACGATAACGATGACGATCGTAGATTGTTAATCGAAGAGTATATGTCCAAGTAGTTTTCCCTGTTCGGTTGCTTTGTCATTTTTCACAACATCCTATGCGAGCTTGTTCTGTGTTCTAATCCACTTTGTTTAATTTTAACTTTCTGTATCATATATTGAGACCATGTCCTGAATTTTTCATTTATGTGTGCACTTGTGACTATTGTTTTAACAATTATTTGTAACTTGGGTGATTTGTAATTTGTTGGACTATTGACATTTGTTATCGATTGTTGGATTGTTCACCACATTGATCAATGCTTCATTCTATATTGTTAAATACAATTTGTAATTTTACAAAAATAGTTGTCCATGATGAAGATTTTGTATCTCTACTGCTTGGAATAATGGGAAAGGTATAGATGATGATGATTTTATTGCGCTCGTTGTTGCTTATCTTGAGCAAAAAAGGCAGGGTAATAGGCCACAAAAATGCCTTATGTACACATCATATTAACAGGGAAAAGAAGGTGGTGAAATTGCTTAACGGTCATGAAAGACCGTGATACAGTAAAGTTAGAAGGACACACAAGCAAATTTTTGAGTTAAGTCAAATGTAAAAAGAACATACAACATTGCGCTCTTTTGAGGATGTGAGCGTCAATGAGAAACTCTTGATATTTTTGCATATTGTGTCCCCTGTCAATCGAACCGAGAGGCACAAAATCATTGGCAATATTCAGGGGAAATAATATCTTGATATTTCTCAAAGGTTTTATCGACGCTATGTTTATTATGATCTCGATTCATTATACCCCTAAACTACAACAAAATGCCAAAGATTATTTGAGACAATCGAGAAAAGTATTCAAATTACTTTGACATAAGTGTGCAAAATTTTGTTAAAGTAGATGTATTATGACAATTTACACTAATGGTACTAATCCTCGTTGTGTTCAGTCATGTGTAAGGGCAATCAATGGTACACATGTTCCATGTGTTCCACCATCATCTAAGTAAACAAAATATCGAAATCGAAAGGGAACCTTGTTGTTTAATGTGCTAGCAGCATGCTTATTCGATATAAGGTTTACCTACATGCTGTCTGTATGAGAGGGTTATGCACACAATTCACATGTGTTGCAAAATGTGATAGAACATCATGCGTTTCTAATTCTATTGGAAGGTATTGTTGTGACTCATCCTCTTATTAATTGTTAATTTATGCATATGTTATTTTTTGGGTACGCCAGTTGTAACATAATGGTTTATGGGGAAGTACTATTTAGCAGATTTTGGATATGCAACTCGGAATTCACCATACCGACAAACCACATATCATTTGTAAGAATATATGAAATGCAGTATTGGTTTTAATTCGCAAAAAGAGCACTTTAACTTCAAACATTTGTCGCTAAGGAATTGCAACGAAAGAACATTCAGTGTGTGAAAGGCACGCTTCAAAATTTTAAAACAAATGAGCAGCTAAACAATAGAAAAGCAAATGTAGATTCCATTTGCTTATGTGGTGGTCCCCAATTTCATCGGCATATGCACCAAGAAGGAGGACAGTGATGATGAGTGTCATGGGGAAAATTAGAGCCTTCTACACCATTTTGATAATGATGTTGTTCCAGTGTCGGTGTTAAAAGAAGGGAACACCGAGTTCAACGACGATGGTGGTGATGATATCGAAGAAATCCCCAGTGACCTTGCATTTGTAGATGAACGGCGAGGTGGAGAGATAATGTAAGAATATAAGGATGCTTTGGCTCAGAGAATGTGGGAAGATCGCCAAAGGCAACGAAGGAAACATTAGGCCTAAAGGGAACCAACTAATTATGTATGGTAAATGTGCAAATGATCCATCAAGTAATGAATTTTGGTTATGTGTTGGAGCAGCTTAAACAATGGTTTTTGGTTTACAAACATTCCTAAAGCTAAATGTTTTGGTCTAATTTTTCGACAATTTTGTATTTTTGGGAAAAATATGGTCCAATGTGTATCAAGGGCTATGCAAAATATGATAATAATTAATTGATAATATGATTATGAAAAATCATACTAAATATTTATTATAAAAATATTAATGACTTATTTCATGATATCTAATAAATAGAAAAAAAGAAAAAGAAAAAATTCATTACTTTTCAACTTGTGGTTCTAACCACAAAAACATCTAAACATTAGTTCTAACCACATATGGTTCACACCACAATTTTAACAAGATTGCCAAACACAAGTTACAACTTTCATTTTGGTTCTAACCCATAAAGTTGGTTCTAAGCATAAAATGGGTTACAACCAATAGTTCACACCACCCTCCCAAACACCGTAAAAGTTTTGAATTCGGAACTAACGGTTCCATTCCCGCAAACCAAAGATGAAAATGAATTGGTTTCGATAATTTATCGAATTCAAGTATAATTATGCTTTCAATTCTATGCATTATGATCACGTTGATGATTTCAGATTTGAGAATATGTTACTTAAACATTGTTACATTTCGGAAGTTAGTTAGAAAATTTCAAAAAACTAATTCCCCGTAAATAATTTTAGTATGAGATTGTTTTATGACATTGGCTCAAAATGTGGGAATCATCATGGTTATGGCTCCTAAAGCAATAAGAACGGCATAATTTGAGTTTATGCAATTTTATCTTTTGAGGATTTGTAACACCCTAAAATTAATTAAGTATGGTTAGTGTGGAAATGGTGGATTAGTATGCCTTAATGTAATTTGAACTTAATTTAATTATTTTGTGGTATTTTTAAATTTATCTTCTTTTCGTCATTTTTATTTGTTATTTTGAATTTTAAAACAAAACAATTTGTCAAATACCTTATAGTCCCTTTAGGAAAACCATGTGCTAGACATGGCTTTCACTCTGCAAAATCACTCACTCCCTCTCTATTTATTCCTCTCTCCCTCATTCTTTCCCTCTCACTCTCTTTTTCCCTCTCTCTCCCATGCTGCCTCTCCCTCTCTCCTCTCTTTCTCAATTTCGTTCAAAAAATTTGAGCTCAAGTTTTGATTCTCAACTGGATTGAAGGTCAAGGAACACGATTGGGCTTCCACAAGCTCATTTCAAAGCTTCGATTCGAGGTTAGATCCCTTTATTTTCAAAATCTCAAACTTTGCCCCAATTCTTCAATTTTCATTTTATGTTGAAATCTGAATTTCTTTAGCTTAGAAACCCTTCAATCTAAGTTAATGAAACTCAAATTATCACGAAGCTAGGCTTGATTGGACGAAATTTGAATTAAATCAAGTTTTTTCTTGTTTTCTCATTTTTGGAATAATTTGCAAATTTCTATGTAAAACTTGTTTAAATGTGTTCAAATGTGTTTTTCTATCATTTATGAACATTATGTATGCTCTAGGAATTGAAAAACAAGTTAGAAATGAGGTTTTGAGCTTGGGGAGGCCGAGACTCGAAGTCTTGGACCTCTTGGATTTTTTCAGTTTAGCAGGCTGATCATAAGCATCGACAAGCCAGATTCATGAGTTCGGCATGCAAGACTCATATTGTCGACAGGTCGAACCTAGAGCAGTTCAGCAGGCCAGTTTTGTACAGTTGGTAGGCCAAACTGTGGAGTTCGACAGGTTGACCGGGCTTTGTGAAATTTGCTATTTTCACCTGTTTTTACTATTTAAAACCTAGGTAAAGACTTTGATCTTGTAATATGATTTTGTGATCATTAAAGGCATACTAAGACACCATGAGATAGTATAGTATTATAAAATACTCTAAGTTAGATATGGAAAAACTTAGTTTACCTTTAAGGTTGTTTGTGATTCCATAGAGCTAACGTATAGCGGGTCAAGACTATAGTGTTGAGCTTTGGTACAGGATATCGATGTAGGACTCTATACCTCTCTCCTTGGTAGCCATGTTTTAAAAAGGATTTTGGCCATGAAGTGATATTTGTCAAAATGTTTTCAAGAAGCATTTGAGGAAAAATTTATCAGTTGTTTTCATTAACTGTTGAACAATAAATGATTATAATGAATGGCATAAAGAAAGTAAATGCATATACTCGGTAAAATGAGACCTAAATAGTGATATGGAACTGAATGTGTTATGAATACTGTTCGGAATGATATAAAAGGGCATGATGTCATACTCAGAGATCAGGTCGTATAGAGTGCGACCTTGGAGGCACGTCCCAAATCCCAGCTGGGCCACTACGGTGGTGAATATAATGGCTTTGCCTAAAGACTAGTTAATGAGACCCTTTCCGAAAGAATAATTGGATTAATGGTAAAAATCAAGTTGATAAATTTCATCTTCTATACTTTATGTTTCTTAAGTTATTGCAAAATTTTATATTCAAATTAATCTTTTCAAAGCTTAGTTCTATTGAGCCTTCCACCTATATTTTTATTGTTTTAAACCTTTTTCTCCCCTAGGTGTTATCCAGCTTAAGACCGATTGGGACTCCAATGAGCAGATGCGTGGATTGTAGGATTTTTAGTTAAGGTTATTTACTTATCTTAATTCAAGGCATGTAATATTTAAATTTTATTTCTCATATTGGACTGTGGTTGTATTATGTTATTGTCAATACTATACGTGTGCAAAAATATGGGTCCGATGGGGCCTGACTCTTAATTGCTTGCATTTATTTGTCTTTATTTTTTTTTTAACTTGCTTTAAAAAGGTTTTAAATTGTCTTATTTTTAAATAACTCAAACTTAATTAATTGGTAATTTTTACTAAAAATTTGGTTTAATTAACTTAATTAATACGACACGTTACCTCCCAAATTTAAGGGCGTGACAGGATTAGAATCAACTAAGAAGTGGCATGACATGGATTTAGAAAGTTGGATTGAATCAAGTAGCAAGTGAGAAAAAACCACCAAAGGTGAAAAATTGAGAAGAAAATCGTATGAATATGGGTGCAAAAAGAATTGGTGTATGATATATTATGAATGGATAAATTTAATTGTAGATTCAATTATTACATGATCCATGAATGGCCTAGAAAGGAAATTAGAATGGCATAATGCCACAATCTGTACAAGTTATGGCATTATGTGCTTGAGGTGTGATGTTAAGCAAATTCCAATTTGTGTAATTCATGGAATAAAATGAATATGATTAAGTTCAATTTTCTATCTCGCTGAAGAGGTTAATTATTTTAGTTAGATAATTAATTGTCTTAAGGAAGTTTCTGAGTAATTTTCCATATTATTGGGAGATTAATTAATTAACAGTTATTTAGTTGATTTATTTATACGAAATTATTTTAGTAGTTTTCCTAATATTAACTATGGGAATTTCATTTCCAGTCCAAGTGGGTAATTAATCAGATAAGTCGATTAATTACTGATAAAAGTTTAATTAAGAAAAGAAGTTAGGTTTAAAATCTCCCTATTTTATCAAGGAGATAGTTAACCACAATTTAGTATTTGATTGAGTTTATTACGGAATATTTCCTTTGATTCCTTTCTTAAGTTAAGGGACTTAGAACAGTGGTTGAATAAAGGATTTATTCTAATTATTTCTTAATTAGTACAATTAAGTAGGCCTTTGCTTCTGAGATCTCCTCCAAGATTCTTTCGAGACTCGCTGCAAGGTTTATGCCTTTTGGACATTCGGACTTTTAAAAAAATTTTCTTGGATCTTTAGGCTAGCCTTACCCTCTAAGAAACCTTTAAACCACCAATGTTTTGCTTCTTTGAGAGTCTACTAATTTACATCAGTGCCTTGCTCCTCAAAGAACCACTAGCTATACTAGTAATCTTAACATCTCAAAGCATCATTGCTCCGGGAAACATCTTCATAAACTTTTTGTTTACTTCTCTCATCCAATCTTGCTCACGTGTTGTTCATTTTGTCTTCTTGCAGCTATGCCTTGGTGAGAATAGCAACAAAGTAGGCCTTAGGAGCCGTTCTCCTTCAAATCACTTCAAATCTATTAGTTCCTACTATTTCATTGAAGGTCTTACCGCCTTTCCTCCGATAAGCTTTTGAAGACCTTTCACTTTATTAGAATTGCCACCCACGAATCAAAGACGTATGTGTGTGTACCCTCCACACATCATACTTTCTGGATCTGTCAGACTCCAACAATATTAAAATCAATGCAGTCTATAGTGAACCAAACAGTCTAAAACCCTATAAAAATAGCTTTTAATGGCCTAGTATACCCTTTTTTCTAGTTATAGACCCTGAAACTTTCCCCAATAATGTTCGTAATTTTCTTCGCTCACCCTTGAAATAATCTAAGCCTTTCATGTCATCTAACGACTATTGTCCATTTGTAATTTTAGGCATTTGTAATTTTAGGCTTGAGTTTTTGGGGCGTCGGACTTAATACAATTCATATATACATACATGCATACATACATACATACATACATATACATATATATATATATAGTGTAAAATCATTTCTCATTTTTTGTAGGGAGGGTGGCTAAACAGCCACTGTAGCAGTTGGTTTCAAAAGTGGAAATTAGGCCATCTTCAACCCATTATTTTATTAGAGTCTCTGTATCTTCCAAAAAAAAAATACAGTAATTTCACATCTTTCAAAAAGTTCAACTCTAATATATTTACACTTAATTCATTCTAAAAGGAATATTTCACGTATATTTTTTTAAGGTAAAATATGAAGTGTAAAATATTATTAAAGAATTTTTTAATTTATAATACCTTTTTCAAAGAAGAAAAAGAAAAAGAGAGAGATAACGTAGTTGCGCTATGTATGAAGAAGTAGGGTTGTACAAGAACCGCCCTGCACCCGCCAACTGTCCGCTCTCGCGCCCGCCCATCTCGAAAAAAATGGGTTTACGTTAACAACCCACTGGTGGGCAGGTTGAACCCGCCCACCAATATATTCGGTGGGCGGGTTTGGTTTTAAGTTTTTGAGGGCGGATTCAACCCGTACCCGCCCGCCTATATATTTAAAATAAAAACTTATCATTTATTTAATTTTTTTTTATTTTAGAGATGATTGAACAATCCAACACTCCAAGCACGGGCTCGGCTGCTTCTTGACATATTGAAAACTGAAAATTCTCCTATTATTTTGTGAAGTGATCAAAATTCAAATCAAGTAAGTTAGTAAAGAAAGCCCTAAAAGAAAAAGAACACTTGACTTTGTTCATCATTCCATTTGTAGCATTCTATTATTTTCGAACAGGCTTTAATCTTTATGGACTCTTGATTTTGTTTATCACTTCATCTGTAGTTGATGTTTCTTGTTGCAGTAAATGATTATGTTTCTTAATTTGTACTTTTGAATATGGTCAGTTTTTAAACATCAAACTTGTTGGGAATGCTTTATGTATTATCATCTTATATTTTCTACAAATTTTCTTCACTTTCTAAACCGAACCAAACCACCCGCCATGTGGTGGGTGGTTTGCGGGTTGGTTAATCGCCAACCCGCCATCCAAAAAAACTGCACCGCACCCGCCCAAAAACCATCAAACTACCCGCTGTTCACCCCTATGAAGAAGCACCGTGCTGCAACTCTATTTTGGCGTTGAAGATGGTGCTCGGTTGGAGAACAAAATCAGCTCTAGTTTGGTGTTTTTCTCCAATTTGCCGCTCGGTTGGAGATGGCCTAAGGAAGCTGAACTCAGTTTGAGAACTTCATGGCTGATACAAATTGAGGAGCTAATTTGAATGTTCCCCTTATCCACGCAACAACGTTGATTTGGACTTTGGGCTTTATTTAGTTAGACTAAAAGGATCTAAATAGGTTAAACAAAAGAGCCTGCAAATTTTTGGAAGAGTTTTCATTGTCTTTTTTTCATTCACTTTTTTCTTTTTTCATTGTTATATTTCAAGATTTAATAAAGGACCTTTCTTTCGATGGAACTTGAAGTAGAAATAATTGCTTATGGAGAATGAATAATTAATAATGGTTGCTGGTTGTACTCCATTACTTCTAATACTTAATAAATCTCGCATTTCATGTTTGTTTTTCTAGAGCAAAAGATAAAAAGAAGAAAAATAAAATAATGAAGAACAAGACTAAAACATGTGCTTTTCCTCACAACTATTATCTTTTGAAATTTCATAAAGTGCACATGTATGAGTTACATTTACAGCGTGTCGTACATATGTGCATGTTTAATTACATGAAAATGTGTGTTTGTTGGAACTTTCACAAAGTGCATGTATATGAGTTACATTTATAGCGAATCGTACACATATGCAGGTTGAATTACCTAAAAATGTATTATACAAATATGTATATTCAATCTAACACTAGTTTTTGTAGTTTCAAATTTTCTAATTTGATAAAATTTCCTTATCAAACTAAATTTATTATTATGGATAGAGTGGAGCAAGAATTTTTTCTCAGTGGATGATAATTCTATAATACACATATTTTACATTGAAAAATGGCTGTCTTAAAATTTTAATTTAGATTGTTTAAGTTTCATTTTATTTTATTTTTAGTTATTTGATTTTGAGATAGTTTTTATTAAATTTTTAGTTTAATTTGCTAAGTATTTAGTTAATAATTTAGGTTAATTTGTGTTTGCAAGTTATAAGGAGAAAATAGCTTGAGAGACACATTTTTGGACCAAAAGAGCTAAGGCTGTGGTGCTAGAAATTTTAGGGCCTTGGCACTGCAACTAATTAGAAGACCTAGTATTTGAACCAAAGAACTTGGCACCATGGCGCTGGAAAGTTAGCGTCACGGTGTCGGATGTCGTTAATATTTGTCTTTTATGTTGAGTGTTGTGGCGCCTAAAAGTTAGCATCGTGGTGCTAGTTATGGTTTCTCGAGATTAAAAGGCGTTGAGTTTTTCACAAAAAACTAAATTATAGAAATCTATATGCAGGTCTCCTTAAAGCTGTTTTAGAGAGCTTTTTGCATACCTCGAAAGAGGTCTATAAAGGCAGCTCAAGAGCAGTTCCATTCAAGGCTTCTTCATTCTTTCTCTTCTCTTAATCTTTCTATTCTTTTTAATTTCATTTTGTAATAGAACATGAATATTATGATGATGATCTTTATGTTTTTAGTTATGAACTAAATTTCTTTTGCTAGGGCTACAAGTGTAGACAAGACAATGAATGTTTGAATTCCAGTTTCTTTTCTTTTAAAGAATTTATTTTCTTTAAGAGCTTTTTTTTTATGATTCTTGCTAATTCTATTGTTCTTAATGTGTTTGAATATCTGACCAACATTTGAATTAATTAGAAGACCAAGATTGAAACCCCATAAAGAGATTTTTAGGAATAGCTTTTAGTGAAATTAACCATAAGGTACATGCCACATCGAGTGATAGTAACATGACTTGCGTGAATAACTGAGAGGGCCATAGAATATGATGAGTCTTTAGAATGATAGAATTCACATTGAACTATAGTGGGTTTACATGCTAGAAATATTTTTAATACCATCCCCAGAAGCAATATTAAATAAATGAGGTATCTCGTTCTAACATATGAATAATAGGAAATATGAGTAAATGACTAAAATTAAACTAAATTTGTCTTAGTGAACTTGCATACTCTAGTGTTCCTAAAATATTGAATTTCCCATAATTTAGATTTTGTTTTATTTAATTGTGTTTTATTGGTATTATTTATTTTTTTAATTGCAATCTTAATAGAGTTTGTCTAAATAAAGTTGAGAATATTATAATTTTAATAATTGATTAATTTAATCCTCGTGAAAGTGATATTCACTCATTATTATATTACTTGAGACGATTTGTATACTTTTAAAATTAACATCAAGTTTTTGGCACTGCTGCAGAGGAATTTTGAATCTTCCCTTTTGGCTCGACTCAAGTCCTTGCCCCTAGGTGTACTTACAATGTTGGATCTTCATCATAAAATCCACTTATGTAACTCTCCTCTTCGCTTTGAAACTTCATTGCCTTGAAGACCTTGAAGGTGACTTGCTAGTCGCTTGCAAGTGTACACAGTTGTAAGCAATAAAGTAGAAGTAGATTGTTGATTTCCATAGGGATCGGATTACTAAATTTTTGTGTGGTTCAAACACTTCTAACTTTATCTACTCAGTCTCAATTTAATGGTAATTCTAAATAAAATAAGAAATTAAAAATAAACTAATATGAAAATAATAAAAATAAAATCAATGAATTAATTAAAATTAAGTAAATGATAATAAAATGGGTTTAGAGGAACTTTTTCACCTAGTTTCCATTTTGCATAGTAATCTCTTTACTAGTCGCGTACAAGTGTACATGGTCGCAAGTAATAAAGTAGGAGTAGAGTGTTGATTTCCTTAGGCATTGGATTACTAAATTGTTACTATCTATTGTGGTTTAAGCACTCTTAATTTTATCTCGACAATATTAATTTAATGGCAATCTTAATAAAAAAGAAATTAAAATAAACTAAAGGAAATGAAATAATTAAGCTTAAATAAATTCAATATCGAAAAGAGTTTAGAGAAACTATTTCACTAAGTTTCCATTAAGACCCATGCTTGCCTAGATTATTAACAGATAAATGTTTCTAATTTATTGGCTTAGAATACTCATGTATCTTAATTTTCCTCTTGCAAGTACTTAATTGAGAAATGCCCAAATTAATTAATTCTAATATTCCTATTTAGAACCAATTTTTAAGGACTTGTTAAGTAAATTCTATTAATTAGCCACAAAGAAAATCATAGCTCTCCTAACTTTAGAATTCTCTAGGTTGTATTTTTGAAATCCACATTCAGAATCTTCTTTTCTTAAATATTAATTTTAAATGCAAAATCAACTAATTGGTGATTAATCAATTAAAAGCATAAATTCAAGGAAATACAAATAAATAGAAAATAGAAATCAATTTGCAATAATCCAAGGCAATAATCCAAACACAATTTTTACTTGGGTCCATAGCCCTCTAGACTAAGAAATTTAGCTACACATAATCACAAATAAAGCTAAAAACACAAACCAAAATATGAAAATGGAATCTAACAATTTACAAGAATTTCCAAAAAAAAGGAGAGAGAAAGAAATAAATTAATGGTAGAGCTCTCAAAGATGATATTTAAGGTCTTCTTCTTTTCCTTCTTACAACCCAAAATGGCTGTTGTAGTTCCTCCAAATCAACTACCAAAAGTCCCCTTAAAATTCCTTAGAAATGAGTATTTAAAACTTGGCCTCTAAACCCCTAAAACTTGGCCTCTAAACCTTCCTCTAAATGAGCACAACTTCTCGGCTCAGACATATAGTGTGTGGGGGCGGGAAAACAAGGGCGCGGCTATATGTCTTTTGAAAACTTGGATCTAGAGCAAAAAGGCATCTGTGTGGCCGTGAGCACCAACACGGTGCGGCCGCGTGTATTTGGTTTATGTAGACATGTTGCTTGTATTTGCGTGGCCACGAGCAAGCGCCAACTCTTTATGACACTACACTGAAGCATGCCTTGATGCTGCTGGGATGTGAATTTTTGTTCCAAAGCCCTCAAAGATGCCTCCTTTTCCTATCAAAACATAAAATAAAGCTAACAAAAATAAAAATAAAGAAATAAAGAAATGAAAACGACATAAATGCATAATTAACATAGTTGACTAAATTTTATTCAAGCCTAAATAAGCACAAAAACTACCAATTTACTCAAAAATTAACAAAATAAATAATAACTAGTAAAATCATTCTATCAAACTTCCCCAAATTCATAATTTTCTAGTCCTTAAGCAAAAGAAGAAAAATAAACAAAGAAAGAAAGGATCACAAGAAAAATGAACAAGAGAGAGCAATGAAGAGAACCAAAGATTTCAAAGTGAATTTAAAGCGAGAAATGTTCTATTGTGGTAAACCCAATCCTCAAAGATATCCAAAGTTTAATGGCTCTAATAATATTAAAAGTACAACGTATGTTTAGAATTTCAATCCAAGTGCTAAACTTGTCCCACTTTTAATCCTTCTTACGTGTGTATGTAGCCCCTTCCATTCATTCTTTGGCCACTCGGATGACTTTATACAAGTACGTAATTTGTGATCAATCCCCAGATAAAATGTTTGACGAGCTCCATAAGCTTGTAATGAATGACTAGAATAAAAGGTAGGATAAGTGATCTCATTTATGGCTCAATACACCCTGGGCACATCACACATTCTAAAAACTTAACAACACTAACTTGCATAAACGCCAATCCACCTTCAATTTTCTCTTCTTATTTTTCACAATACCATATATTTTATTCTTTTTTAAAGAGATGCTACACCCCCAAACTTGAGCTTCATCTCTTTTTGGACAAGCACTCCTTGAATTTCATCTCTTTTTTTTTCTTTTTTAACTATAAATAAATAACAAGGGAAATTTAATATAACACCTCAAATTGAAATTTCTTCATATAAACACCATACACCTTTTCAAAGCACAACTCTTGTATATGTCTTAAAATGGATCCATGCTTGCGAGTGTTGGGTACAATGTGAAAAAAAAAAATTAAAGTTAAGCTACTTGTGTAGGTGACTAAGAAAAAGTGATAGACATATAAGTCTCAAATGGAGTAAACAAGGGAAATTTCTTGCACAAGGTTAGCTAGACAAGTCCAAACATAACAAACCTAATCAAAATCCTGTTTTTGGTGATGTCTAGCCTAAGATTTCGTTTCGAAAGGTAATTAAATGAGTTCTAGCTTTCTTGGGATCGTGTGGCTACCTACATTGCATAAAACTTCTCTAAGTGTGTAATTGGCTAAGCATTCAAGGCTTTTACGCTCAAGTATGAATGATTAAAAGCAAAACAAACTAGCACAAAGATCAAGCAATCAAACATCACCATACATACCATATTCAAAAGGCCATTTTAAATTTTACTCATTAACTATCATTGGCCTTTGTTTACCATAAAACACAACTCATATCTGCAAAACACATGTGTGATTTCTTTACATCCTTTTTTTCTCTTATTCCTTCATTCATTTTTCTAAAAAGAAACTAACAAAATTAGAAAAAAAAAAATTAAAAATCATAAGTGAAGCCAATAAAAATAACAAACTAAGAAATTAAACTAGTTAATGGTCCAAGCAAAAACATAAAAGCAAGATACCAAAACCAAATAGCAGTGAATTTTACAAAAATAAAATCCCTCCCCCCAATCTTAAATTTAAACATTGTCCCAATTGTTACAATTTAAAGCAGAAAGGGTTAGGAAAACTTCTTTAAAAGGCAAGACACAAAATCATCGCTGATCCTTCTTCTCCTTGTGGTGGTGGTGGGGGTTGCCAAGGGTATACTAGGTTCAAGAGGTGGGGTAGGCACACCAGCAACCGAGGGAAATACCCTAGGAGGTTGTTAGGTCGAGACCACGTTAGATTTGAAATATTTGCTCAAAAGAATGATCTCAAGCAATCTCATATGACGACTTATCAACTTGCCACTTCCAAAAGGAGTAAGTCATTTCATTGGTTTGCAACACCGAGGCCTCAATTGGGTCCATCCACTCAGCGGGTGTCATGGCTCTATGGGAGGATTGGCCTATGGGGGTAGTGCTAATAAAGGACCTATTTAAAACTTCCTTCCTCTTGGGCCATCCATAATATAGAAAATTTCGTTGATGGTGAATGGTTATATTGATGGTAAAATCCCCTCTTGGTCGCCTAGTTAGATGCCAACACTTTTGCAAAAGTCGATGATCAATGAAGAGAAAAAGAGACTTGCCTTTTCATTGCATGTTGAATAAGTGATGAGGTCAGAAATAGCACTCCCTATGTTGATAGAGAGATCTTGGTGGATAGTAAAAAGAATCAAAGCTCTCTCGGGGTTCACTTTGGTGAAGTGGGTCGTGGGGTGGAATTGGCTAGCAACAAAGTAGAACCACACTTTCATGTCATCACTTTGAGTGTTGTATGGAAAATGAGACCCACACTCCTTCTTCATGGCCCATTGGGTTCGTGGTTCATAAATGGTGTGGATGACCTCATCATAATCTAGGTTGTTTATGTAAAGACTGTATGCATTGTCATTGTCCTAAGTTTAGAGGCCATAGTAATTGTTGATCACTTTTTTACTAAAGTCTACTTCACGCCCTTGAACTTTAGTGCTACAATCATCATGCTCAAAGGCACTGGCGTTTAGTAC
The DNA here is from genome assembly GCA_025403435.1 of Artocarpus heterophyllus. Classification (NCBI taxonomy): domain Eukaryota; kingdom Viridiplantae; phylum Streptophyta; class Magnoliopsida; order Rosales; family Moraceae; genus Artocarpus; species Artocarpus heterophyllus. The sequence goes on from JAJQZP010000037.1 coordinate 931,188, forward strand.
TAGAGGGATGATGACATCTTTTAAAGGTTGGACAAATTTTCACCTTTTTTGTGATTGGATGACTGTGTACAAAATGTGGAAGGAGATGGTTGTCTGTTTCCAATTCTATCCTCTAGTCCGAGACTGCACCTTTTTTCTTAAGTGAACACTTGTACTAGGCATAGGCTTTGGCCGAGGCCAAAGGTTGGCATTAAAATTGGGTGTCAATGAGGAAGGTTGGATCATTTGGAAGTCACTCTAGAAGCCATTATCTTCTCAAAATAGTCAAGTTTTTATCAAATTACCAAGCAAATCCCTACACTCATAACCAAGGAATTCTGACTAAATGCTCCAACCAACTCAAAGAACCGATGAATGTGAACCCCTAACAAGATATCTTCTCACAGAACTTTTATCGAACACTTGGTGGGTGGAGAAGTTAGCTCAACCACAATTGTTTACTCCACAACCACAAAATTCCCCAACAATCTAAAGTACAATTCTTAATTCCAATTCAAAACAAATGTAATTCTCAAAGCAATGGCTCAACCACACAAATTTCTTTAATCCTATGGTTTTAAATGTCCAAAATCAATCTACAAGTCCCACTCCCTAACAAATTGTCTCAATTGCCATGTAATAGTGAGGCAGGGTTATGAAATTTCACTTACTTTGGAATGAGATGATGAAAATTCAACACAAACTTTAAGCACAAAATGTTGAAAACCCTTGAGAACCCTTGAGGCCAAGAACTTGATGGAGAGTGGTTTTGAGATTTGAAGTGGTTTTGAGGTTCTCTCACGATTTTTTTTGGACTCTTGTTGCCTTTCATTCCACTCACATCGATATGGTGTATTGTTGGGAAACTTCGATTCAGTGACGCAGCAAAATTTTAAAAATTTCATTTAATCCTCAAAAAACTAACTCATGATGCCATAAACAATAAAGTAAATCTAATTTAGCATACTAGTTGGAAACCATAAATAACACTTCTGACAGAACATTTCTTCAAGAATGAATCTCTACCTTCAGGTCATCAATGTTATTCTCTTCCTTCAGATCATTATGTATGTGGGCACAACTTAGCAAATCTCCACCACAACTATACTCCTTCCACTTGGACTATGTGCTAAAAGACCTATGAACACTAAAAGGGAGTGATCAAAGCACTACTCTTTGAAAATTGCACTTGAATAGTCTTAGAATAAATAAAAACCTCATGCCTCTATTTATAGAATGGTAGGAGGAGTCAGAAGTCTATCAAGATAAAGAGATAAATTTTGTCTCTCTTCACCCTAAGCCTATAGAGGTTATCTCTACAAAAATGAAACAATCATAGTGTAGGGATCTATGATTATCTGCACCATCCAGAATAAATCCAATTCAAATAATTCCATTTAAATTAAAATTCAATTATTCAAGATAATTTTCTAATTTAAATAGTCACGAATAATTATCCAAAAGCTCATTTGCCAATTTGAATAATTATTTAATTAATTCAATCCAAACGGATTAAGGCCCAAGCGTCCCATCACGCCTAGTGACCCAATTTGTGTGTATACTCTTGTCTTACCTGTGGTAATCTATATTTGCCTAATCTATCATAAAGGAATTCATGAGCTAGCATTGGGACCTAATGGATGTATATTTTGAAGCTCCAATGATGACAAATAAATTGATTCCCGATTAATTATCTATTTAATTATTAATTTTAGTGTCACTTCATTAAAGACTTAAAGTTGCACTTTTAAAAATATACTATATTATGAGATTCCTGAAAATATAAGTTTTGTCCATGACCTCTCTTATTATGTATATACCTATAAGTTATCCATAATCGGATGAAGGACTAAGTTTTATTTTACCTTCCGAATGTTTTATCTCAAAGTTCCATTATTTCACTATTGAAAAAAAAATCATTCCTTTTATAACAGATACAAAAGGAATATTATCTGGTTATCATATGTATCCAGATGACCGAGGCCTCATTATATTTTCCAATACTAGAATGATGCCTTTGAAATGATAACATTAACTTTTTATTCGAGAGTTATGGATTCCATGTTCATGGATTATGCTCTCATTAAATACAAGCTGCATCTCCAACGTACCAACAATGGAGCCTTTGTTCATCAGAATTCCTACCTTTAGCATATCAAGAGATATAAGCTATAAACATAGAGCTATGAATTCACTTCACAATTAAGATGACACATAATGACTACCAAAGAGAATTGATTTAAATTAAATAGAATTATTATTAAATTAATTCAACTTTAATTTCAGTCTAGTGTGCGACTACTATTAGGTCGACGACACTAATTATCTACCATGAAGTCAAATCTGCTCCAACGACAAAGATAAGCCGCCTCCTTAATTGGACGTAGAACTTTATTATAATCTTGTCTATACCCAGTTCTATACATAGATTACGAACTATATAATTTAGGCTGTTAATCTCTAAATATGATATTTCCACATATCAACTCCATAATGCCAAATTCTAAGATTTGGTTCTAATAGTCATAGATCACATGCTTGCTAATATATAATCATTAATATGAAAGTAATATGAGGGCAATAATTAATACATGAAATATTCACATTAATATTTATTTCACTAAAAATGTCAAAAATACAACTAAAATATTCGGGTTTTCTCCATAAAAGTTAATTTTAATCTTTATTCTCTTTTAATTTTTGTTGTTATAATGATGTTAAACTTTTTTGGATTTTGTTGATGATTATTACTATGGATTTCATTTTCATATTTTGCTTTGTGTTTTGAGCTTTATTTGTGATTATATATAGCTAAATTTCTTAGTCTAGAGGGCTAGGACCCAAGTTGAAGTTGTGTTTAGATGATTGCTTTGGATTAGGGCAAGTTGATTTTCATTTTCTATTTATTTGTAGTTCATTGAGCTTAATGTCTCTAATTGGTTATCACTAATTAATTGACTTTGTATTTGGGATTAGTACTTGATAAAGAAGGATTCTAAATGTGGGTTTAGGAAATACATCCTAGAAAATTATAGAGTTGGAAGACCTATGATTTTGATTGTGATCAATTAATAAAACTTGCTTAATGAGCCCTTAATAATTGATTATAAATAGGGATATTAGAATTAACTATCTTGAGTATTCTTCAATAGAGTACTTGGGAATGGAAAAATTGAGATCCATGAGTGTTTTAGCCAATAAATTAGGACAATTAATTTTTCAACAATCTAGGCAATTACCAACCGTAATGAAAATTTGGTGACATAGCTCCTTTAAATTCATTTCATTATTGTTTATTTTCATTTTAGTTTCTAGTTTTTATTTTCATTTATTTTTATTTTATGTTATTTAAAATTTGGTTATCCAAATAATTCTATAATTAATCTAATTTCGGTACTTAACTAAAATTAAACACAATTCTTGAGTGAATGATAACTCACTCACACTCTATTACTTGCAGCCGTGTACACTTGCACGAGAACAACATCCCTAATTCCCAACTTTTAAAACATCAAAAGAGACATAAGGTTGATGCTCACCCCAAGATCACACAAGACCTTATCAATTGTTGAACCTCCAATAGCACAAGGGATGGTGAAACTTCCTAGATCTTTCAATTTTTGAGGAAACTTGCATTGGTGAATGACACTACACTCCTCGGTAAGAATCACAATTTCATGGTCTTCCAATCGCCTTTTCTTTGACATGACTTCCTGCGTGAACTTAACAGAGTTTGGCATTTACTCAAGTGCATAGGCAAAAGGAATATTAATAAGGATTTTTTTAAGATCTCCAAAAACTTAGAGAATTGCACATCCAGCTTCCTCTTTTGAAACCATTTAGGAAATGGAAGCGGTGTGGGGAGAATAGGTACGTTCTTTAGGAAAGAAATTGATTGTGGTTTGTAGCTCTCCTTTAATAACTTCATGTCTTAATTTAATGCTGATGTGGAAATAGAACAATTGGCATTATCTTCTTGTGGTTTAGGCTCTTGCACTTCTTTTCCACTCCTAAGAGTGATAGCTTTGCAATGCTCCATTGGGTTTGTCTTCGTGTTACTGGGAAACTTTTTGGCTTGTTGATTGTTCATTGCTTGTGCTAGTTCCCCTATTCGTGTCTTAATGTTCTTCGTTGATGCTCCGAAGTTACCAAGATTTATGCCCAAATTGCTAATAGATTCTTCCATCCTATCTAGCCTTTGCTTATGCTTGTTCAATCTTCCTCTTAATTTGACAATGAATGTCCCTAATATGTCTTCTAGAGAGGGTTTCTTCTTAGACACCTTGTGTTCAAACCAATAGAGGTTGCAAAATATTTCTTATGTTGCCATATGAGAATTTTCATGAATTTAAAGGCCTAGATGGAAGTGAAAGCGGAAAAGATTGTTTAGAAAATTGAAATTCTAGTTGTTGATGAAGTGAGCATCTTATTGGTTTGCATTAACCCCTTGAAAATAAAGCACTAGCTAGGACAGTTGACTCGATGCTTGATGATGATAAAGGTGAAGATCCCTTGGTGGATAAGGTAGAGAGTTGATTTAATAATGCCAAAGTTGGTGCGTGAATTACAATCATGGTATCTATATTATGAACCTGGGCCACCTTCTTAGTCATTGACCTCTCAATAGGCTGTTGATAGCTATTGTAAGCTATCTCCTCCAAAAGGTTTGAGCTTTGTCAGTTGTCTTTAATATTAAGCCATCTCTAGCCGCCGCATCAACTAAAGTCCTAATTTGATTACTCAATCCATTATAGAATTTTTGCACCAAAAACCAATCATGGTATCTATAGTGAGGGCATTTCCGAATCATCTTCTTGAATCTATCTTAAGTTTCATAAAAGGGGCTCAAATTCTAATTGATAAAATTGAGTGATGTCACTACTTATTTGATGGGTCTTCAAGGGAGGAATGAATTTTGAGAGTGATTTTCAGGCTAGCTCCACTAATATTCCAATGATTCCTTATGCTAATGATAACCACCATGCTCTAGCTATATCCTAAAGAGAACGAAAATAGCCGAAGATAGAATTAGCCTAGAGTAACCCCGTTCATCTTAATTATTGGAATATAAAATTATATGTCTCCTAACTCTACAATTCTCTAGGTTATATTTTCTAAACCCACATTTAGAATCCTTCTTTCCTAAGTACTAATCCTTAATACAAAATCAACTTATTGATGATTAATTAATTAGAGGCATTAAGTTTAAGGATATAGAAATAAATGAAAAGTAGAAATCAATCCAAGCAATAATCTAAACACAATTTCAACTTGGGTCCATAGCCCTCTAGACTAAGAAATTTAGCTACATATAATCACAAACAAAGCTAGAGGCAAACCCAAAATATGAAAATAGAATCCATAGCAATTCACAAGAATTTCAAAAGAAAGGACAGAGAAATAAATAAACTAAAGGTAGAGCTCCAAGGATTATCTTTAAGCTCTTCTTCTCTTCCTCCTTGAAACCCAAAATGGCTACTATAGTTCTTCTAATTCAGTTACCAACAGTCCCCTCCCAAAACCCTAGAAATAAGTATTTATAGCTCTTCTAAGAACCTAGGATTTTGCCCCTTAAATCTTCCTCCAAATCAGCACAAGTTCTTGGTTTAGACATATAATGCGCGGGGGCAGGGAAATAAGGGCGCAATTGTGCATCTTTTGAAAGCTTGGATCTGGAGCAAAAATGCATGTGCGTGGCCACGAGCACCAACACGATGTGGCCCTGCACTTTTAGTTTGTGTAGGCTTGAGGCTTGCATCCGTGTAGCCACGAGCATTAGTTGGTGTTGGAGCATGATTTGATGCTCTTAAGGCACGAATTTTTGTTTTGAAGCCCCCAAATATGCCTCATTTTCCTATTAAAACATAAAATAATACTAATAAAAAGAAAGAAATAAAGAAATGAAAATAACATAAAAAATAATTGACTGAATTTTATTCAAGCTTAAATAAACATAAAAAAATAACATAAAAATTGCCAATTTACCTAAAAGTTAAAAAAATATATAAGTTAGGGTGACTAGTAAAATCATTCTATCATTTACTAAAGCAATAAGTTAGCTCGTTAAAGCCGCCAAAGCATCAACTTCAAGTGCTCCTGCAAGTCTCCCTACCAGTGTTCTTTCCTTGGGGCACTTGTTATCATTCGATGCCATCTCATCTAGTAAATTGAAGCTCTCATTAGTAATTTTCCTCATCAGAGCACCACTTGTAACTGGATTTACCAATTTTGCATTGTTAATGTCCAAATTATTGTAGAAAGTTTGGATTTGTGTCCATCTCTAGACTTCATGGCTGGGCATCTTCTCAATTGTTCTTAGAATCTCTCCTAAGATTTAGGTAAAGTCTTCTTCTTATTATACTCGCCGAAAAGTCATCATCGCATTCCTCATTTGAATAGTTTTGGATGGTGGGAAATACTTCGCTAAGAATTTCTAAGCAAAATCATTCCAAGTAGTGAAGTAGTTCAAAGGATAAGAATAGAACCAACTCCAAGCATTATCTCTAAGAGAAAGAAAGAATAGTCTTAACCTGATAACATCATTCAAGGCTCCATTGAACTTCATAGTATCACATAACTATAAGAACCAAGTGAATGTGCATTAAGGTCTTCACTAGGCAACCCCCCAAATAGGCATGTATTCTAGATTATCGAGATCATCGCAAGCTTAAGCTCAAAGTTATTGGTCTCCATAACTGATGTAGCGATGTTCGAGATAACATAATCCCCCATGTCCCAATTATCAGCTACTCTTGCTTGCACTGCCCTTTCTGCCATATTGTCAATCATGGGCTTTTCTTTCTTCTTCTTTTGGTTGTGCTTAAGGAATGTTTGCTCAATCTTTGGATCATAGTTTGCAAGGCTCTTGGATTGACGCATGCAACAAAAAGCACCTAACAATAACAAAATGAAAAGAAAATTAAAATCTAAATTAAAATCAAGTATACTTAATATCAATATTGCTAATAATAATCCTCGACAACGATGCAAAAAATTTGATGCGAATTTTTGCAAGTGCACAAATCGTCTCAAGTAATATAATTTCGATAATTGCTGATCTAATTCTTGTGGAAATGATACTCATATAACATTATATTACTTGAGATGATTTGTGTACTTGTAAAAATTCACATTAGTAGAGGCACTATATGAAGGAATAAAAATGGTATTTTATTAAATGCATAATTATAATTTTTCTTATGCAATAAGAAATTAGGGCTGCAATACTATATTTTAGTTATTTTGTAGAGGCACATTTGCAATTTTCTTTCAAAATAAGGATGTAACTAAAATTTTAAATTAAAAATTAGAGATTAAAATCTTAAAAAAAAAGAGTGGGGGCACGTCTACTTGGCTCCACAAGTATCAAGATATACTATTTTTTTCATTATATTTTATATGTAATATTTTTTTAAAACTTATAATAATTAAAATTAAGTTTGTAATGAAAATTATGTAAATTTATGAACAATAAAACAAATGTAGCATTTTTCTAATAGCATGAACCAAAAAAAAAAGAGAAAGAGTAAAATAGTATATTTAGATTAAAACTTAGTAAATAATATACAGTTTCAAAATATATAGTAAATAACAGATCATGAGAAAATGAATAATATTGTATGAGAAATTGAGAACAAAAATCCTAAAATGCCCCCACTTCTTTCTCATCTATATCTCTCACTCTCCTCCCTCATAGGCATTGTCGGCGGTTGGGAAATATAGCATTACTCTAGTAATACTATCTTACCATGTAAATGCAAAAATTCATTGATTACTTCACTGGACCACCGACGGCTAGGAACTACAATGTTACTCTAGTAATACTGTATTATAGTATAAATACAAAAAATTCTCTAGCGACTTCATCGAACTGTCGATGGCTAAGAAATGCATATTACTCTGGTAATACTGTATTACCAATGACTTCCTCGGATTGCCAATAGCCATAAAATGTAGTATTACTCTGGTAATACTATATTACTATGTATATACAAAAAAAAATCACTGGCGACTTTGCCAGACTACCAGTGTCTAGGAAATACAACATTACTCTAGTAATACTGTATTATTGTGTAAATAAAAAATTTCATTGACTACTTCATCGGACCATCTATGACTGGGAGATACAGTATTACTCTGGTAATACTTACCGTGTAAATATAAAAATTCACCAACAGCCGAGAAATACGGTATTAACTTAATAATATTATATTAATGTGTAAATACGAAAATTTATTGATGACTTTGATAGGTATGACTGGCACCGATGTCGATGCTGGTAGTTTGGGAAATAGTATATTAACATAGAAATATAGTATTTTCATGAAAAACAAAACTTTATTGGTAGTGTCGCTTCGCTTCACTAAACATAGGCAACCTTATTGGTGGCCGATAAATACTACATTCACATTGAAATATTGTATATACTAAACAAACAAACAAAACAAAAAACTCAAAAAATACACCAGACACAAAGAATAAAAATAAAGAAAAAAGAGTTTTTCCATAACCAGATCTATAAGTTTCCAAATAACTGCCATATAAACATATATGGACCAAAAAGAATTCATGATTGAGGTGAACCTTCTAATTACTATTCGATACAGGTAACAAGAATTTTACATAGCACCATTTAATTTTGTTTCATACATTATGCTTATAAGTAGAAGTAGCAAAATGCATACACAATTTTTTCAATCATGAATAAGAGTACCTAGTTTATCAGATCACAAAATCTTCACTCTCTAAAGAATGTCAAACACATTATGATTAAAAATCTAAAAAAAAATCCAATTAAAAAAAATTTGAACAAAATCTAAACAACACAAATCAAAAGGCTTAAATCTGAACTAAAAAGTAACTTGAACTCCATTACCGATTTTCTTCTCCAGCTAGATCGACGACTACAAAAAGAACTCTAGTGGTTCATCATCAAGTGTTGACGACGACATTGACGATGAAAGGAAAAATTAGATCTGGCGATGGTAGAGCAACAGGCGGACAAAATGATGAAGATTTATATCGTATTCTACAGCGCCGACAAACTCGGATCCTTTTATACAATGCCTACGACATTGACTTCTTCTTTGTGTCGTGAACTTCGTGCAAAACCAAGCGATTTCGTCTTCATCGGACGGCAAGCAAAGAAAAGCATATTTGGAGAGAGAAGATAGAGGAAAGAGAGAAGGAAGAGAGGCGAAAGAGAAAAAGGGGCGTTTAGTATGCAAGAATCCTGAGTAGGAATGAAAATCTTACAGATTCCTATGTTTGGTATGTAGTAATCTGAGTTTTAGATTCCTGAGAAACTCATTCCCATGGGATTCAGATTACCTCATTTTGGGGTAATCTGAATCCTACGCAATAAGGTGATATTCATATTCCTAGGAATCTCAAAACTATAAAAATCTCACCTTTTTCCCATAATGATGATGATAATAATTATATTATTATTAAATAATAATAATAATAATAATAATAATAATAATATAAATGAATATTTCTATACAATATAAATATAAAAATTATATCAAATAAAATAATAATTTGATAATAAAGATAATAATAACATTAACAATAATAATAAAAATATATAATATATTACATATACAATATCTAAATATAATATATATTATTATTAATTAATATTAGAATATAATATATATAAATACTATAGCAATAAAATAAAATAATTTTGTACTATTATTATAAATTAATATTAATATATGATATAGATATAAATATTATATCAATATAAAATTATAACTTAATAATAAGAATAACAATAACATTAATAATAAAAACATAATAATATAACATCAATATGAATAGTATAATATTAATATTCATAGAAATATCAATATTAAATTATATAAATGCTATTATAATAATTATAAATATAAAATATAACTAAATATGTTTAATAATTTTTATAAAAATATTTTTATTTAATGTTTATATTAATATAAATACTAATATATTATTCAAAATTATATTATTATTATTATTTATATTCAAATCAATATATTATATATTATATACAACATTTTAATATTAAAATATTGTTAAATAATAATTCTATGATTATTACAAATTAATATTTTTATATAATATAAAGAAAGTATTATATTAATATAAAATAATAATTATTTAATAATAATGATAACAATAACATTAATATTCATAGTAATATTAATGTTAAATTATATATAATATTATTTTATTATTTATATTTATATTATAATTATTTAACACTAGTACTACTAGATTATATTGATACATTTAATGTTAATATTATAAATTATTTTGTTAATTATATAAGATTTTTATGTACAACTAAAGACAATAATGTATTATTCTTAGAAATCTAATAGAATATTTCTATGTGCAACCAAACGTGATAATCTTGGTTCCTGAGAATCATATTCCCTATAATTATTTTCCCAAGAATATGATTCCTACTTATTACTGCATACCAAATACCCCCAAAGTGAATCTAAAAGAGGGAGAAGGTGGAGAGAAAACCGAAAAAGAGAGAGGAAGAAAGGAAGAAAAGGAAAAAAAAAGTTTTATGGTTGAGAAGTATTTTTGGGTTTTTGGTTGTTTTAAAATCTTGAGTTGTTTAAATATGATGTTTACTTTATCTTTTCAAAACCTCTGACATTACTTACTATTAGTTTCTAAAAATTTGACATTTTGTGTCATTAAAAAAATATATTTAAAAGATTGCACTAGTTTGTATTATTTTTCTTAAGATTATTCTAGTAATCATCAACATTTATGCTTGTGCATTTTTACATATACGTTCTTTGTTCTCTAAAAGAAATTAACCCATAAATATAATTTTGACTACAATTTTGTTACGAAAACTTTCTAAATTTTATTGACTTAATTTTGAAAATTCATTATTCATCATATTAGGCACATGCATATATGATTTAACGAATTATACCTACGTACATGGTACCATATTTTGTCAAAAAAGAAGAAGGAAAGAAAAATTCATGTATCGTGTATTATATATCTCATTTTTTCTTATCACTATTTTTTCAAAAGTGATATTTTGCTTACACCTTAGTTTAGTAGGTATAGTAAATTAGAGATTAAAAAAATGAAGGCCTACCAAATATCATGCACGTTTAAATCAAAAAATTGGTCGCTTTTAAGTTATTTTTGTTTAACATAATGACTTTTTTTAGTTTGCCTATATTTTTAGGAAAATGACTTCTATTAGTTTTATAATATAACTTTTAAAAAAGTTTTTAAAATCTTTTCTATGTTTTTATTTATTTTGGTTTTAATAAATACTTTTATGTATCACCTGTGTATGTCAAATTATGAGATTAAGAGCTCGTTTGGTATTGCTTTGAGAAGTTGTTTTTAGTTTCTACAATTACGTGTAATCGCTTACAGCAATTTAGAATTTTTGGTAAATCCTGTTTTTGTAAAGTTCTTTTTAAAAGTTACTGTGTAGTAAAAAAATTTAAGAAGCAGGTCAAGTTGCATTTACAACAGCTTCTTTTATTATAATTTAAAATTACTAAATTGACCTTATTAGTAATCCATAATTCCTAATCTACTAAAATGTTTTTTCTTTGATTTTTGGGCTTGATTGTTTTTCTTTCTTTCTTTTTTGTTTTGTTTACAAAAATCTCATCTCCTTTAGCATCATTTAACTTCATCGATTTTGGTGATCGTGTATCTTAGATTTGCACAACTTCTTTAAGTTTTTTGATATGTAAATTTTACTTGGAATATTTTTATGATTTTCTTACCTTTTTCTCATAATTTATGCGTTCTACTATGATTGAGCATGAACCTTTTTTTGGCACTGATGTCTCATGTTGTTGGAGTGTTGAGCGTTTTTAATTGCGTATTCATTTTTTATGGGAGAAGAACATTCTATTACCAGTAATCGAATATCACAAGAAATGGACGTATGTTGGCATTGAAATAATAATTATAAATATGCTTAATTAAGTATGTATATTTTTGTCAATATATATGTTAGAATAGATGTTTTTGAAGCATGTGATGTTTTGAAAAAACATATTTATAAATAAATAAAGTGAATTTTTCATTATTACTTTGTGTGCATGTATTTTGAATATTTTATGAATATAATTAAAATTCTATAATTATCTATTTGACTTTAAATATTGTACATAAGTGTATCCAAGAGATAAAATTTAAAGACGATAATAAAAATGGCCACTAATATATAATTAATAATTATAGTGATTATTCAATTAAGGTATGAAATCTTTGATTAAGCATTACTAATATAGGTCCCATTGAGAATATAATAATTTATTCTAAATTGTTAATGCAATGAGTCATTAAATATATGCAATATACATAATGAAATTATGTAGGACCGGATATAATATGATATTGACTAGCTAAATAATTTCCGTTAGAATATAGCGAGTTTTAATCACATCGATCGATGGCCATATCTAATATAATTTTAATCCTAAATTATTAATGGACTCCTATTTGTAAAATTATATATTTTTTATTTACTTGGTTTGGATTCGATAATCGAATCCTACACCTTGTATTTTGGAGGTCTTATAAAGTAAGTAGCTAAGAATGTTAATATTACAAAATAGAATCCATTCTTTCTTTAACAAGAAGCATATAAATAATTTTCTTGAGTATTGATTCGGGAATATAAGCGCTCAATACATTATTCAGTTTATGAATTTATTATTCATTAGAGAATCAATAGTTCTCAAGAATAAAAAAGTAATTAGAGAGTTTAACGGGCTTTGCCTAGCTCTAATTATGAATTATTTATGGAGGATCAATTTATATACAATGACTATATTAAATGGACAATTCTAGAATATGGGCAATTATATATATAATTTTAAAAGTGCAATTCTAAGTTTTAAGTGGAGTAACATTGGAAGTATAAAAGAGTAGTATATTAATTAAAGAGTTTAATCAATATATTGGTTTTATTAGAGCTTTAAATTATGGGTCTATTAGTCCCCCAATCATCCTCGTAAATATTGTTTGGACATATGGAATTGTTGATTTAATTAATTAATTTAAAATTATGAAATTTTAAATTAAATGTCATCCAAAATTAATTAATATCAATTAATTTATAATTATTAAATAATGAGATTATTTAATAATAAATAGATAATAATCAATTTTGGTAGAGTGTGTAATTGTACAAGAAAGGTTTCCCCGTGCAGTCTAAGACTCTTTCTCTAAATTTCATTTTCTAGAAGAATCTAATCTCCGTAAATGTGATTTATTCAAAATTGGGATTTAAATTAAGGAAAGAAATCAGATTGGGTAGCAAACATATTGTTTCTCTCTCTTTTTCCCCTCATTGGCGCCACAAATATGGATATGGCATCTATGTATGGCCTGTGAAGCAAATAAGGAAAAACAAATTGAACTTTTTTATTTTAATTAAATATGTGATATTCAAAATTTCAAACAAAGAAAGCTTCTAGAATTAATTGGTCTCTCATTCTCTATAAATAAAGGCTTCCTCTATTCATTATAAGCATAATTAAGAGTCTTGTTTAGACTGCAAAAACTCTGGCAGTAACTCGTAGGCGTGTAAAGAGAGAAGAAGAGAGAAAAAAAGTTCTTCATTCCTAATCTCACTTTGCTAACGTGCTAAGATTAGTGGGAGACTAAAAGTTAGTTGAGTGATCCTAGAAGCCTTACTTCCATCCCATGCCCACAGATTCATCTAATGGGTGTCAAGGACTATCCAAGAAAGACAGTAGTTGCATATTGAGAATGCATTTCCAGTTAAAAGATCTCCGAGCCCTTCACTCAAGGCAAGCGTGTTATTATATCTCTTGCAAATCCACACACTCACAAATGCAAAACTAAAAATATACTTGTCACTTGGAAATTGCAACAAACAAAAAACAAGAAAAAGAAAAAGGAAACGAAAAATGTTTTGCAAACATAAAACACTTGAGTCAAGTTAAACAAATGGATGCAGAGAACATTGCAAAATACACACAAATAAATAAATAACAAGTAATCGATTATTGGCAAACAATTAAGCTAATAACATAAAGAGATCCTCTACAAACCAAAGTGTAGACTCTAAAGAGAGATTTGTGTGTTTTCCTGGTAATTCTAATTATGTGGCTCTCTTCTCTTAATTGTTAGTTATTTTTGGTGATAAATATCATCATGGTGATTAACAACAACAACATTGTTGCAGTTGCAGATGATGAGCTAGATGAACTGCAAATAATTAAGAACTGAAAAACTATATATGGTAGAGACAAAAAGAAACGAAAAATGGCAGTAGAGAATTTCAATGGACCTTTAAGAGAAGAGAAACAATCATATAGATTTTAGAGGATCTATTTCCTTTCCATGAAGCTGTATTGAGATCAGACAAGCCGCTACAATTTCTCTGATGTAATCCATGCCTTCTTGCCTCATGCCAACTCCATCGCCCACTGAGGACAAAAGTCTTCCCAGCCATTGCATCTCTGTCGCACTTCTTCTCAAATTTGGATGGACTCTGATGACTCCAATCTCTCTTGCACCAGCTTCATTGCTGTCGAGGATGAAAGCTATTACAACCATCACATTTTTGTTGTGCTTCTTCTTAGATCTAAATGGACTCCAACGAAACTGATCTCTCTAGCACTAGCTCAGTCATCGTCGAGGCCAAATCTGTTGCGATTCTTCGTTATTATCGCATTGCGGAGGCCAAAGCTTTACGACATCTGTGAAGCTTCTCTTTGATCCCCTGTCGCTATCACAATGGAGGATAGGATCTTTGTGGTCATCACCGTTGCCATCACCAAGAGGAGGGATGAAAGAAAAAGAGGAATCATGATCTACTGTCCTATATTCTTGTCTCTTTGGCTGTCCTCCTAATTAATTTTTAACACTTAAGTGAATTACATAATCACTTTTAATATTTAAGTCCTACTTATGTAATTAAATTGTTAGGTTTGAATAATGTGTTGAATGTATAGTGGTGTAGAGGACAATCAAGGGGACAAAAAAATAAGGACAATAGGCCTCAAGGGGGAGACAAGGAGATAAAGTAAGAGGCATAGAAATGAGTTGAAGAAAAGGAAAAAAAAGTAGAATAAATTTTTTAGGGGAGAAATAGCAAAATAGCATATTTAGCCTGTAACACCCGCCTATTTTATGTAACGGATAATGTTATATTAGTGACAATGTTAAGCATTTTATTCCATAATGATTCATGATATTATTGTCACTAACCAATTATTTTAAGTGTTATGACAGGTGACGATCACGGGGAATTGATGTGCTCAAGTGTTCATGTTATTTACATTGTATGTTTATTTCTGATTCATTAATGATTTAAATGTTATGATGTATTCTAGTATGTAAGGACAGTTCGACAGGCCAAACCTTCAAGTTTAGCAGGCTGAATTGTCCCTCGAGCATCGACAGGCCGATGCAAAGCATTGGTAGGCCGAACTTTGTGTAATCGGCAGGCCGAAGTGAGGAATCGGCGGGCCAAAGATGGCTGACGAGCAATCAGCAGCAATCTCTCCAAATTTTGTGATTGAGATAATTACGATGATTGGATGATGATTTGTGATTGATTGGCTTATTTTTGGATTGATTGCTTTAAATTTGGTAAAGAAACCATTGACTTTGCATTGATTTGAGTTAATTGATATGGTTTCCCATTTTAAAATTGGTGAAGTATGGTAAGTTTTTTTCTAAATGATTTGACTTTCCCCAATTTCCTCTCCATTTACACGTGAATAGCCTCAATTTTAGTCAAAAAATTTCTGAATTAATAGAGAGTTTTGACTCCTTGTACATTATATTTCTCACTCTCTTTTTTCTTAAACGTTTTCTATCTCTCTCCTCTCTCTCTTTCACGGTTTCTTTCTCGTTCTCTTCCTCAATTCTCTTGCAAATATTTGAGAAATATTGAGTTTTCTTTGGTCGAATTTGAAGAAAGTGGAGAAGAATTTGTTTTTTTAAGGTAAGAACTCATTTTTTTGGTATTTCTAAAAAGTATTTCTCCTCCTTAATCCGACTACCATAACTTTGTCTAGGTATTTTATTTTGTTCTGAAATTTTAATATGATGTTCATATATGTGTTATGTAATGTTCCTCCAAGTTTCACATTATTTCGATATTTCATAAGTTATGAATTTTCTTCTCTCTACCACTCACAATAAATTAATGCCGATTGAATATGTTACATGAAAATATGAGTTTTGTTCATAACGCAAATGAATGTTATTTTGCACAAAATTCGGCAAATATGTTTATGTATATGTTCATATATGAATTGAAAAGTCTCATAATAATATGAAATATATTTTATGTAAAATGAAATTTTTATTGAAGCTAGGTTTATAGACTGTTTTATCAGTAAATTGTTGAACTCCTTGTTTTCTGCTAATTTGTGTGACTAAATGATTTTATTTGATGATAAAATATTTTAGTGGTTCTGTAAATTTATGTTAATAAGTTGTCTTATGAATTTTAGGGTCATCATATTTTTATTTTAATTATGGGAATATGATGATTGCTTATAACTCACTACATGAATTGATTATGACTATTTTGTCTTTGAGTTCAAACACACGTTTTGGAATGAATGGAATTTATTTAAACGTAGTTTTTGGATATGTTAAAGTTTTATATTTCTATTATATGTGTTAATTTTCGTAGATTTTTATATGGTATGGAAATGTAATATATGGACTTGAGTTTAGAGTTGTTCACTGAATTATTATTGCTGGCAGTTTTGGAAGTGTGAGTTATGTGACATGGTTTAAATTACCAAATGAAATTTTTATGACAAATGAAAAATCACGATAATATATTTATGTATTATTTTGGTTCCTGCCAAGTGTGGTACTTAAATTATATGAGACTGTTGAGTTGTTGAATTTAGAATTCATGGAGGTCAGAAAATGTTTGTGTTGGTAGTTTGTTCTTATGATTTATGGATAATGAAAATGTGTTATAAATTATGTTTGTTAAGAGATGAATGTATGAGTGATGACTTATGAAATGGTTGATTTAATTCTATGAAAATAAATATTAATTTTTATGTATCTTTTAATGAATGCATGACATGAACACATTACAAAGAAGAGCACATAGAGACCGCGGCGTCGTCACCAACAATATTAAGGTTAAGTAAGCTAGCGAAAAAGTAAGTATATTCTCACCTGCAACATGATATGTTTTATAAGGTTTGAAATTATGTTCATGATGATATCTATGATGATTTTATGATGATTTCCTTTTAAGGTTTCTTATGAAAGATTTTCATGTTCAAAAGTTATGCATGTATGATGATGACAAATTTCAAAGCATGAAAATTATATATATATGTATCACCTAAATAAGTGTTGCACACCAATGTTATGATATGATAAGTTATGATGTCATGTTTGGTTTAGGATTAGATACCCTTCTACTCTCATGACGGCGTGCCTACAATGATGATTATGGTGCAACATTTGGGCCCTTAAGATAAAATGAATTAAGTTTTAACATGGATAAAGTTGTGAAAGATATGTTCCTTAAGAAATTGTGCTTAGTGCACTATTATGTTGATGATGATGTTCATAAAATGTTTTAAGTTGTGAGATAATAATGTACTTACTAAGCTTTAGCTTATTCAAGTTTATATCATGTTGCAGATAAGGGTAAGAAGGTGATGGACTAGGCGGAGGGCGTGGAAAGGCGTGTGAGTTAAGCAAGATGAATTGTAATCGGAAGCACGCCAAGGAAGAAAGTTTTTAAAGATTAAATCAAGTTTTATAATTTGAACATGTTTATTGATAAGTTTTAAAGAATTCATGAACTATGTTTTATTATTTTATCTTATTATATTAAGTATATTGTCTTCCGCGTATTGAAGTATTGATTCTCGATTTAAAAATTAATTTTCTAATTTTTCTTAGTCGGTTGGCCTGCCGAACAATGAAGATCGGCCTGCCGAACCTAACAAAAGTTTAAAACCTTGTTTTTGTAGAGCCTCGGGCAGCCTGCCAGTGGATGTTTTCCGGCCTGTCGATCAAGTTTGGCCTGCCAAAGTCTTAAGTTCGGCCTGCCGAATAGTGAGAATTGATTGTTTTAAAATTTTGTGATGTTTCTTTTTAAATTATGATTTTATTATTTGGAATGTTTAACTAATTAAAGAATGTTTATGATCAAGTAAATTATTATTATTATTATTATGGATTAAATTATTGAATGTTGTAAAATATATATATATATATATATATATATATGCATGCATGGATCCTGGATATGATTTCTTAATTATGTTTCCAATTAAGTTTTATGTTTTTCAAAACAATTAAGTTTTGTTTAAAATGGTTATCCTAAAATAAAAGTATGTATGTAATGTTGAAAGTTTGACATCTATGACGTCCGTAAAAAGGGGGGGCGTTACAGGATTTGGTATCAAAGCAAAAGTTTTTCGTTTACAATTCATATCGCCACACGTCAGTCCAAGTCCCCTAAGTAAGTATGTTTTAAAGTTAGATGTTATGATGCAAGTATAGTGATAAGAATGAGGTTTATATGTTTAATGATTAATGCTCTAGTAGTGAAAACCTGTCTTATAAATTAGAAGATTATTCATAAGCTCCTAAATCTTTTAGGAAATTGACAATGGACGGCCACAGAAGAATGCAAACTCGCACCCAGACTAACGAAAGGCTAATGACGATGATTGCTGAACTGCAAAGGCAACTGGAGGATCAAAGGAGAGAAATTGCAAAATTAAGGGCCAACAGCTAGAATGACGATCGACGAGGCAATGACGTGCCTCCTCCTCCTCCTCCCCAACCACAAGTCAACGAAGTCCCGGCTCCTACTGCTGAGCCTAGAATGGTACATCAAGAACCCCTTCTAGTCAGATGGAAGAGGGTTAAGCCAGCAGACATTGAGGCTTCTAAGGATCCGTTAGTTGCTCAAGGATGGTTAAAGACGATTGAGGCCACCCTAAGACTCATGGGCTTCACAGACAATGAGAAGGTCCTCTGTGCCTTGTACTGCCTCACCATAGAGGCTAGGATTTGGTGGGACAGCATCGAACAGAGCCAGAATGTTGAAGAGATGACATGGGATGACTTTGTTTATGAGTTCAACATGAAGTTTTTTCCACATGAACATTACAAGGAAGCACTACGATGAGTTTCAGAACCTGCGCCAGGGGGACATGAAGGTCACCGATGTGGTGGCAAAGTTTGAACAGCTAGCTCGGTTATGCCCAGGATGGTGAGCAATGAAGGTGAAAGGGTCAGAAGACTGATCAGAGTCCTCAGGCCAGAAATTGCTGCAATAGTTGATGGGGCAAGTCCACCCAGAAATCAAGAGCAGGTTGTTATAAGGGCCCAACGTGCTGAGTTTCATTTGTCCAAGTTAAGAAGGAACCAGCCTCAGACTGGCCAGCTAGCCGGTAATACTAACAACCAGAACCGCCCTCCGCACAAGAACAACAACAACAACAACAATAACAAGAACTAGAGGAACAACAAGAGGAAGGGCAACCCTCAGAACCAGCAAGGCCAAGGCAACAAGAGACACAATGGTGGCCAACCCAACAACAACAATAGCAGGTAGTTTCAACCATGCACCAAATGTGGAAAGAAACATCCAGGAGAATGCCGCTTGGGGACAAACCATTGTTTCATTTTTAGGCGAGAAGATCATTTTGTCAAGAACTGCCCCAACCTGATGAATGCTAATGCCCCACAAAGAGCTCTTCCTCAAGCCCAATTCCATCAGATGCAAGCTTCCCTTGAAGGGCCACTAATCAGTCAAGGAAGACTTGAAGCCCCACCTACGAATGCCTGCATCTATGCCATGACAAAGGAACAAGTGGATGCTGAAGCCTCTAATGTGGTCACAGGTCAGATAACAAGTTTATCCATTGATGCTTATGTTCTCTTTGATATGGGTGCCACATATTCTTTTATATCTATGTCATTTGCTAAGAAGTTAGGGGTTCGTTTTGAGCCTATGAGACAAGGATTCACTACGACACTACCCTCTAGGGAAGTGATATTATCTACGCACTGTCTGCTTACAGTACCCTTATGGATTTATGATAGGGAACTTTTTGTCGACCCCATTGTGATCGACATGTATGATTATGATATGATTCTTGGGATGGATTTTCTAAGCAAGTACAATGCTTCTATCGAATGTGGAAAATGAAAGGTGATCTTCCATCCAGAAGCTGATCAAAAGTTTGTGTCACGCCCCGGAGTACGGGAGGTGACGTGGCGGAATATTTAGATTAATTAAAAGAGAATTTAATTAAAAACCGAGAGTTTAAGAATCCAATTAAATAAAAATTAAGAAGAATTTCCACCACATTTTATAAAGAATTTAAAATCATTAAACAAATAACAATAATTGAATAAAAACCGCGAATATGGGTTCCACAACCCACAACTTGTGCACACACATGGATCTGACAATATCACAAATACAATTACAGTCCAAGTACAAATAAAGTTAAGTCTTACATGCCTTGATTAATAAATACAGAATGTAAATAAATTCTCCTATTGCTCCTGAGTTCGGTCCGAAGAATCTTCTCCAAACCTAAATGGGAAACCACCTAGAGGGGGGGGGGAATTTAAAACAGATAAAACGTGAGCGAAAGGCTCAGTAGGACTAAGTTTTATAAAATAATTTAATGCAAAGAAACATAGCATTATCAGGAGTTATGCAAGAAGAAACTTGAATAAATAAATAAATAAATTGAGTAGAACCGTTCTGACACAGAACAGTCTACTCGTCAAATCAAAACACCAGTTTACATTTACCTAGGCAAACCATGATATCACCACCGTAGTGGCCCAGCTGGGTTTCGGGACCTGCCCCCAAGGTCGATCACGACCCGATCTCTGATATGGCATCATGCCCATGTGTTTATTATCATTATCATTCAAAACCCAATTACCGAGTAGTATCAATTACATTCATTATGAAATTCATTTCATGTCACGGTATATAAAAATATAACCGATAAAATCATTTTCAAACAACCGTTGAAAACATTTTGATAGAAATCATTTTCAAAGCCAAATCATTTCAAAACCAGGCTACCAAAGAAATAGGATAGAAGTCCTACCTCAGTACTCGTGCCGGTACCCCACACCGTAATCCCGGTCCGCTATACGTTAGCTCCACGGAACCATGAACGATCCTAGATACAAACTAAGTCAATCAATATCTAGTTCGAGACATTCTAAATTACTAAATCATTTCATGATGTCCTAGTGTGCCATTTGTATCATTAAAATCATCCTATAAGGTTGGGATTTAAATTAGGGTTCAAAACAGTGAAATCGGGTAAAAATCACAAAATTTTTCATGCCTCGGTCGGCCTGCCGGACGCCCTGCTTCGGCCTGCCGAACTGTACAGTTCGGCCTGCTGGAAGCAAAGTTCGGCCTGCCGAACATGTCCCCAGATTCGGCCTGCCGATCGGAAGAACACCGGCCTGCCGATCATCACTCCGGCCTGCCGAACATGAACTTCGGCCTGCCGAACTGGGAAAATCCAGAAATCCCAGCCACGGGTTTCTCGATCCCCAAAATCCAAATCTGAATTCCAACCTGTTTTTCTCAATTCCCAGGCATGAAAAATAACTATAGTTGATAGAAAAACATTCTAAAACATGTTTGGAATCATTTAAACAACATTTGAACTCAAAATCTTCAAAAATCCGAAAATGAGAAAAAGAGGAGAAAAATAAAAATCTTGAATCCAATCCGTTTTTCTTCAATCTAGGTTTAGATTCTAGTTGTTCTAAGCTCATTTAACACAAATCCACGGTTTTCTAAGCTTAAACAAACTTAGATTTCAAAAACACACAAAATCGAAAATTTTGAAAAAGTTTAGAAATTTCGAATCTAACCTCGAATCGAAGCTTCAATCCACGTTCTCGGTCACCGAATCACGTCCCCGAGCTTCCTCCTTGCTATCCCGAAGCTTGGATTCGAAATGGAGTTCAAAAATTTGAGAGAGAGATTGAGAGAGAGGGGCTGCCGAGAGAGTCCAGAGAAGAGAGAGAGAGAGAGCTCGTGAGAGTGAGGAGAGAGAGAGAGGAAAGGAAAATAAATAGAGAAAATCGGTGGGCGGTTTTACTGTGCGAAAACCATGTGCCGCCCACAGTTTTGTAAAACAGAGTATTTTTAACATTTTACAAATTGTTGTGTTTTAAAACTCAAAACATCATTTTAAATCAATAAGAAATCTTTTGAACACATCAATTTAACAAAACAACCAAAAACTAAAAATCCAACCAAATAATCTAATTAAAGTTAAAACTTTAATTATGGCACACTAATTCATCATTTACATTACATTAATATTAAATAAATTTCGGGACGTTACAGTTTGTGTATGTCGGCGAGTCCAGAAAGAAACCCAATATGTTTTTATATGCCATGAAAGCAAAGAAGTTGTTAGCAAGTGGCTGCATGGGCTATCTGGCCAACATAGTAAATAAAAGCCAAGAGGAAAAGACAAGGATTGAAGGTGTGGTAGTGGTACGTGATTTTCTAGAGGTATTTCCTAATGACCTAACAAGTTTACCGCTTGAAAGAGAAGTTGAATTCGAGATTGAACTCACACCTGGCACCGACCCAATCTCTAAGGCACCATACAGAATGGCCCCAGTAGAGTTAAAGGAGCTTCATACGCAATTAAAGGAGCTACTCGACAAAGGCTTCATCAGGCCGAGTGTAATGACCGAGAAAAATTTCATAAATAAAACCTAACATTTAATTGGGTTTAATTAATTAATTTACTTTTAAAAATGTAAATTTTTGTAAAAATTGTAATTTTTGTAAAAATTACGATAAAGTAGGAATAAACGACATTGATTGTAAATTTTATGGCAAATGTGATGCAATGTTGGATATTGCTGAATACAGATTTTATGAGTTTAATTACTCAAAAATTTGTAAATAATATCTATAAAATGAATTTTATATCATGATTAATTGTAAAATTGTGATATAAACAAGTAGGTGATTAGAATGTAAATACGATATAGAAGTTGTCCAAACCCAAATCAGGGGTAAAGAGGAGGCCGAAGCAGTATGAGTATACTGCTAAATGAAAACGCAGATACGAAAAATGTTATGATTGGCCTCCAAAAGTAAACAAAAAGTAAGTTAAATATTTTTATACAGTCTAAGAATAGAAAGTACACTGAATTGACCACGACAGTATAAGAAAAATATTATGTGGTGAAAAATTACACAATATAAATTTTTAATTCCATAAAGTGGACATTTGCTTGAATTCTATTGGGCCAACAAGCCATACAATGTGGCCCAATAAGATAAGGACACCTAGGGTATTCTCATGGATGACCACGAGTCATCAAATGTGATAAGGAAGCATTTAAGGCATGGTTATCACAAAATTTCATTTCCTTTCTTTTGCTCCAAGATCCGGCAGACATAACCAAGCTTCCAAAAAAAATTCCCAGCCCCCAAACTTTGCAAAAATATTCCCAAACAAGTTTTTCAAGCAAGTACAAGGATTTTCCACAAGTTTTAAGGTAAAATCCTAAACTTTTTAATGAGTTTTCAAGTGATTTTTCATGGGTAAAGGGCAAAAATTAATCCATGGTATTTTTGCATGGAAAGGAAGCCTAGGAGGGAGTTCAAAGGAACTTTGAAGGCAAGAAATCCAAAAAGTACCATTTGGGTAAGTTTTAAGTTTTAAAGTTTTGAAATTTTGTAAATTTTATTTTGATTTTTATTACTTTGAACCTATGTGGGTTCTTGAGTATGTATTTGATGAAGAATCGTCCATATGTGAAGTATGGCATGTTTAAGTTGTGAAATTTTGGTTTATGGTGCAAAATGCTAATTTTTGCAAAAAGTGTTATTTTTGCAATTTTGATGTTAGACTTTGCAAAAGTGATGTTTGAGCATGAGAAACTTTTGATTAAGGCATGGAATGGTTTCTGCAGGGGTAGAATTGCAAGTTTGAAATGGATTTTTGTAAAAATGCCATAGGGACTAAATTGAAAGAAAAAGTTCCTTCTTGGTAGATTTGAAAAATAGCCAAAAACACACCTGTACAGTGAGATTTTGGGAAAAGTTAAAACATGAAAGTTGTAGATCTCGATGAAACTGTTAGAAAATGCAAACGGTTCGTCAAAAAACTAAATCGTTTGTGAGATTTTGGATTTTTCAAAGATTTTGTAAAAATTGTGAAAAAATTTAAAAGGGCAAAAACGTCATTTCTCAAAGGATTTTGAATATGGTACTTTGAGAAAAAATGATCCTTGAGAAAAATAGAAAATTCTGATGCAAAGAAGTAAATTTTAGTCCCGGAGACAAAATCGTCAAAATTTTCAGTTCAGGGACTAAACCGCAAAGTTTAATGAAAATGGGGCATAATTGAGAAATAAAGAGATTAAACCCACTAGGGTGTTATTTTAAAATTAGTATGTGGTAATTTTTATAAGAATAATTTTTATAAAAATAACGAAATCGAGCTCGGGTAGGTTAGTGGACCCACGAAGGGCAAAATCGTCATTTTTGCTCAAATAACCCGAACCGCTTTGAAATGTTTCCAATGGGATAAGAAAATGACTAGAAAGGTTCCTGCCCTTCGTTGAAAATGATAGGGTAAAGTTAGATAGAAATAAAAAAAACCAATGGTTTTTAGAGTTGTACATACTAATACAACTCAATTTATTAACTAACAGATTATTTGTATCGAAACATAGTGAAATTTGGCTAATGGCTCTGTAATTAGCCAACAGGATCCTAGGAGTCTAGGAGAAGAGAAATCGAGGTTAAGTTACTCGACGTTCGCAACAAGTAAGTACCCATTCCACCTACAGTATGAAACTGTAGGCTTAGAGTGTAAAATATGTATGTGTATACCTATGTGTATATCAAGGTGTATACTTGTATGAATGCAATGACATAAGTATTTATAAAAAAAAAAGTAAGGGTATACTTGTGAGTATATGGAATATATATATACCTGAGAGTATGTAATGACATATACCTAAGTGTATATGATGATGTGTACCAGTGTGTATATTTTATGTTAAGTACCTGTGAGTACATTATGCTATATACCTGTGCGTATATTAATGTGTACCAGTGTGTATATTTTATGTTAAGTACTTGTGAGTATATTATGCTATATACCTGTGCGTATATTAATGTGTACCAGTGTGTATATAAAGTGTGTACCTGTGTGTACTACATCGTACAAGATCATTTATGTAGATTATGTTATGTATAACATGTGATCATCACTTCATGCATGGTATGATAACCATAATAAGTGAATTGGTAAACGAATCACCAAAATTAAAAAAAAGTGTCGTACCGACTCTTGACTCAAGGAGAGTTTAAGGATTACAGGATGGTCACGGTGTTACGTAGACCTAAGTGCGCAATGGTACGAACACTTGAGCCCTAGTTAAAGATAAGAAATGATAATGATAAAGAAGGATTATAAGAAAGCATAATGAGATCATGCATTTTATTGAATGTGCATGTGGATTTATATGGGACTTACTGAGCGTAGGCTCACTAAGTATTTCATGCTGTAGGTATTTCAACAAAAAGGTCAGAATAAATCGTAATGATTAGCTGACGGACAGATGATGTGTGCAGAGTGGGTATGATTTTTGCCACAGTATGTTTTCCGTTGTATGGTATTTTAAGATATTTTGAAAGTAATGTTTGATAACCTATATTGTAAAAGAAGGATGATTATGTAAACACAAGTATATGTTTGTATTCTAAAGTGTTAAACTAGTATATGTACAGTATTTAAAAAAAAAATTTCCTAAATTTTGCCTTAAAGTAAGTAAGAAAGAGTTTTATCACAGCCCAAAAAGGCGGGTTGTGACACTGAGTCACTCACTATGGGGAGCTCCAGTCTTGTTTGTAAAGAAGAAGGATGGCACTATGAGACTCTACATCGATTATAGAGAGCTGAACAATATGACGATCAAGAACAAGTACCCATTACCTCGAATAGATTATTTGTTTGATCAGCTTAAGGGTGCATCAGTGTTCTCAAAGATTGATCTATGGTCAGGATATCACCAGCTAAAGATTAAAGAAGAAGACATCCCCAAAACTGCCTTCAGGTCGAGGTATGGTCACTATGAATTTATGGTTATGCCTTTCGGTCTGACGAATGCACCTGCGGCCTTCATGGATTTGATGAATCGGGTATTCAAGGATTTCCTCAATAAATTTGTTGTTGTGTTTATCGATGATATTCTTGTCTATTCAAAGAATCAAGAAAAACATGAGGAGCATTTAAAAATTATGCTAGAGACATTAAGGAGACACAAGCTATATGCAAAGTTCTCTAAGTATGAATTCTGGCTCGACAGAGTGTCTTTCTTGGGGCATGTTATATCAAAGGAAGGAATCATGGTAGATCCTGCTAAGGTGGAGGTTGTTCTCAACTGGAAGCAACCGATGAATGCAAGTGAAATAAAGAGCTTCTTAGGCCTAGTAGGTTATTATCGGAGATTCGTAGAAGACTTCTCCAAGATAGTAGCTCCACTCACGAACCTAACTCGCAAGGGAAAAAAGTATGAATGGACAGATGCTTGTGAGAAGAGTTTTCAAGAACTAAAGAAGAGGCTAACGATAGCTCCAGTATTGGCTATTTCGGAAGGAAACGACGGATTTGTGATTTATAGTGATGCATCTAAGATAGGCCTCGGAGCTGTTTTAATGCAAAATGACAGGGTGATTGCTTATGCGTCAAGACAACTGAAGGACTATGAAAAGAACTATCCCACTCATGATCTTGAGTTGGCAGCAGTTGTGTTTGCATTAAAAATATGGAGGCACTATTTATATGGGGTCCAATGCAAGATCTTTACCGATCATCAAAGTCTGAAGTACTTCTTCATATAGAGAGACCTGAACATGAGACAACGAAGATGGCTTGAATTGGTAAAGGATTATGATTGTGAAATCCTGTATCACCCTGGTAAGGCCAACCGAGTGGCTGACGCTTTGAGCAGGAAGACAGTGGCTACGTTGATGTCAATGTAAGTGATGTCTCAACCTTTGAGAAAGGAAATTCTAGACTTCGATTTAGAACTTATCACAGGATAGCTGTCAGCACTCACTCTTGCTCCAATGATGTATGATGAAATTCAGAGAAAACAAGATGAAGATATAAGCCTCGTAAGAATTAAGTAGGAAATGAAAGAAGGGAAATGTCAAGAGTTTTGTATTGCGGATGACAGAACTCTATACCTCAAGGACCGCTTATGTGTTCCCAATGTTGATGGGTTAAGGGAAAGGATTTTGGCAGAAATTCATGACACTCCTTACTCTATTCACCCAGGTGCAACAAAAGTGTATAATGATCCAAGAGGTAACTTCTGGTGGTTTGGAATGAAACGTGATGTTGCCATGTATGTGAAGAAATGTTTGACATGCCAGCAAGTCAAAGCTGAACACCAAAGACCTGGTGGTGATTTACAGTCTATACAGATATCGGAATGGAAGTGGGAGGATATAGCAATGGATTTCATTACCGATTTGCCCAGGACTATGAATGGTTATGACGCTATCTGGGTTGTTGTGGATCGACTGACGAAGACGGCATATTCCATTCCTATCAAGATTACTTACTCTATGGAACGGTTAGCGGAACTCTATGTCAAGGAGATAGTACGACTTCATGGAATTCCCAAATCAATCATCTCAAATCGTGATGGCAGGTTCACATCCAAGTTCTGAAAAAGCGTTCAAACTGCTATTGGGACCAAGTTGCATTTCAGTACAACTTTCCATCCTCAGACAGATGGCTAAATGGAGAGAACAAACCTGATCTTGGAAGATATGCTTCGCGCCTGTACACTCGATTTCAAGACCAGCTGGTGTAGAATGCTACCATTAGCAGAGTTTGCTTACAACAACATCTATCAGGCGACGATTGGAATGGCACCTTATGAGGCCCTATATGGACGAAAATGTAGGTCGCCTATATGTTGGCATGAAGCTGGTGAGAAGAAGTTGATAGAAAATGTCGATGCTGAAAGGACCGATTTTGTCAACGAAACTTTTGAGATGATAAAGTTGATAAGAAGAAGAATAGAGACCGCTCAAAGCTGTCAAAAGAGTTATGCTGACAAGAGAAGAAGACCCTTAGAGTTCGCTGTGGGCGAATCCGTGTTTTTGATAGTTGTGCCGATGAAAGGAGTTATAAGGTTCAGGAAGAAAGGCAAATTGAACCCGAGGTTTATCCAACCTTATGAGATCGTGAAGCAGATAGGCAAAGTAGCTTATCAGCTGAGGTTGCCTTCAGAAATGTCTGCAATGCATGATGTGCTCCATGTTTCAATGCTTAAGAAATATGTCCCGGACCCAATGCATGTGATTGAGCCATAAGTTATCGAGAAACAAGAGGACTTGAGTTATAAAGAAAAGCCAGTGGAGATACTCGATCAGAAAACCAAGACCTTGAGGAATAAAGAAATTCCATTGGTCAAGGTGTTATGGCGAAATCATCAAGTAGAAGAAGCTACATGGGAATCTGAGGATGACATGAGAACTAAGTATCCGCAGCTATTCTGAGTTTCGAGGATGAAACTCTTATAAGGTGGGGAGAATTGTAACACCCGCCTATTTTATGTAACGGATAATGTTATATTAGTGACGATGTTAAGCATTTTATTCCATAATGATTCATGATATTATTGTCACTAACCAATTATTCTAAGTGTTATGACAGGTGACGATCACGTGGAATTGATGTGCTCAAGTGTTCATGTTATTTACATTATATGTTTATTTATGATTCATTAATGATTTAAATGTTATGATGTATTCTAGTATGTAAGGACAGTTCGGCAGGCCGAACCTTCAAGTTTGACAGGCCGAATTGTCCATCGAGCATCAACAGGCCGATGGAAAGCATCGGTAAGCCGAACTCTGTGGAATCGGCAGGCCGAAGTGAGGAATCGGCAAGCCGAAGATGGCTAACGAGCAATCAACAACAATCTCTTCAAATTTTGTGATTGAGATAATTACGATGATTGGTTATGATTGGGTGATGATTTGTGATTGATTGGCATATTTTTGGATTGATTGCTTTCTATTTGGTAAAGAAACCATTGACTTTGCATTGATTTGAGTTAATTGATATGGTTTCCCATTTTAAAATTGGTGAAGTATGGTAAGTTTTTTTCTAAATGATTTGACTTTCCCCAATTTCCTCTCCATTTACACGTGAATAACGTCAATTTTAGTCAGAAAATTTCTGACTTAATATTGAGTTTTGACTCCTTTTACGTTATGCTCAGTTACGTTATATTTCTCTCTCTCTTTTTTCTTAGACGTTTTCTGTCTTTCTCCTCTCTCTCTTTCACGTTTTCTTTCTCGTTCCCTTCCTCAATTCTCTTGCAAATATTTGAGAAACATTGAGTTTTCTTTGGTTGAATTTGAAGAAAGTGGAGAAGAATTTGTTTAAGAACTCATTTTTTTGGTATTTCTAAAAAGTATTTCTCCTCCTCAATCCGACTGCCATAACTTTGTCTAGGTATTTTATTTTGTTCTGAAATTTTAATATGATGTTCATATATGTGTTATGTAATGTTCTTCCAAGTTTCACGTTATTTCGATATTTCTATGATAAGTTATGAATTTTCTTCTCTCTGCCACTCACAGTAAATTAATGCTGATTGAATATGTTGTACGAAAATATGAGTTTTGTTCATAACGCAAATGAATGTTATTTTGCACGAAATTGGGCAAATATGTTTATGTATATGTTCATGTGTGAATTGAAAAGTCTCATGATAATATGAAATATATTTTATGTAAAATGAAATTTTTATTGAAGCTAGGTTTATAGACTGTTTTATCGGTAAATTGTTGAACTCCTTGTTTTGTGATAATTTGTGTGACTAAATGATTTTATTTGATGATGAAATATTTTAGTGGTTCTATAACTTTATGTTAATAAGTTGTCTTATGAATTTTAGGGTCATCATATTTTTATTTTAATTATGAGAATATGATGATTGCTTATAACTCACTGCATGAATTGATTATGATTATTTTGTCTTTGAGTTCAAACACACATTTTGGAATAAATGGAATTTATTTAAAAGTGATTTTTGGATATGTTAAAGTTTTATATGTCTATTATATGTGTTAATTTTCGTAGATTTTTATATGGTATGGAAATGTAATATATGGACTTGAGTTTAGAGTTGTTCACTAAATTATTATTACTGGTAGTTTTGGAAGTGTGAGTTATATGACATGGTTTAAATAACCAAATGAAATTTTTATGACAAATGAAAAATCACGATAATATATTTATGTATTATTTTGGTTCCTGCCAAGTGTGGTACTTAAATTATATGAGAATGTTGAGTTGTTGAATTTAGAATTCATGGAGGTCAAAAAATGTTTGTGTTGGTAGTTTGTTCTTATGATTTATGGATAATGAAAATGTGTTATAAATATGTTTGTTAAGAGATGAATGTATGAGTGATGACTTATGAAATGGATGATTTAATTTTACAAGAATAAATATTAATTTTTATGTATCTTTTAATGAATGTATGACATGAACATATTATGAAGAAGAGCACATCGAGACCGCGGCGTTGTCACCAACAACATTAAGGTTAAGTAAGCTAGCGAAAAAGTAAGTACATTCTCACTTGCAACA
Organism: Artocarpus heterophyllus; assembly: GCA_025403435.1. Classification (NCBI taxonomy): domain Eukaryota; kingdom Viridiplantae; phylum Streptophyta; class Magnoliopsida; order Rosales; family Moraceae; genus Artocarpus; species Artocarpus heterophyllus. The sequence goes on from JAJQZP010000037.1 coordinate 961,865, forward strand.
TGATATGTTTTATAAGGTTTGAAATTATGTTCATGATGATATCTATGATGATTTTATGATGATTTCCTTTTAAGGTTTCTTATGAAAGATTTTCATGTTCAAAAGTTATGCATGTATGATGATGACAAATTTCAAAGCATGAAAATTATATATATATATGTATCACCTAAATAAGTGTTGTACACCAATGTTATGATATGATAAGTTATGATGTCATGTTTGGTTTAGGATTAGCTACCCTTTTCCTCTTATGACGGCGCGCCTACAATGATGATTATGGTGCAACACTTAGGCCCTTAAGATAAAATGAATTAAGTTTTAACATGGATAAAGTTATGAAAGATATGTTCCTTACGAAATTGTGCTTAGTGCACTATTATGTTGATGATGATGATGATGTTCATAAAATGTCTTAAGTTGTGAGATAATAATGTACTTACTAAGCTTTAGCTTATTCAAGTTTATATCATGTTGCAGATAAAGGTAAGAAGGTGATGGACTAGGCGGAGGGCGTGAAAAGGCGTGTGAGTTAAGCAAGATGAATTGTAATCGGAAGCACACCAAGGAAGAAAGTTTTTAAAGATTAAATCAAGTTTTATAATTTTAACATGTTTATTGATAAGTTTCAAAGAATTCATGAACTATGTTTTATTATTTTATCTTATTATATTAAGTATATGGTCTTCCGCGTATTGAAGTATTGATTCTCATTTTAAAAATTACTTTTCTAATTTTTCTTAGTCGGTCAGCCTGCCGAACAAAGAAGATCGGCCTGTTGAACCTAGCAAAAGTTTAAAACCCTGTTTTTGCAGAGCCTTAAGCTGCCTGCCGGTGGATGTTTTCCGGCTTGCCGAACAGTGAGAGCTGATTGTTTTAAAATGTTGTGACGTTTCTTTTTAAATTATGATTTTATTATTTGGAATGTTTAACTAATTAATGAATGTTTATGATCAAGTAAATTATTATTATTATTATTATTATTATGGATTAAATTATTGAATGTTGTAAAAAATATATATATATATATATATATAGATATATATATGCATGCATGGATCATGGATATGATTTCTTAATTATATTTCCAATTAAGTTTTATGTTTTTCAAAACAATTAAGTTTTGTTTAAAATGTTTATCCTAAAATAAAAGTATGTATGTAATGTTGAAAGTATGACATCTGTGACGTCCGTAAGGGGGGAGTTACATAGCCTAAGCCTTAGTAAATAATGTCATATAGTTTCAAAATGTGTAATATATAGCATATCATGAGAACAAAAATTCCAAAATGCTCCTGCCTCTTTATCATCTATATTTCTCACCTTCCTCCCTCATCGGCACTGCCATGCAATCGTTAAATGCAATATTTACTAGGAAATACTAAATTTACCGTGTAAATACAAAAATTTACTAGCGACTTCGTCGGAGCACTAGCGGCTAAGAAATATAATATTTAATAGAAAATACTGTATTTACAGTGTAAATACATAAGTTCACCAGCGACTTCATTGAACCTCCGATGGCCAAAAAAATATAGTGTTTCACTTGAAATATAAATATCACTATTTAAAAACAAATATTCACTGGTGACTTCGTCGGACCGTTAGCGGTTGAGAAATACAATATTTACTAGAAAATACTATAGTTACAAAAATTCATCGACGACTTCGCCGAACCACTAGTTGTTAGGAAATGCAATATTTCATTTGAAATACTATATTATCGAGTAAATACAAAATTCACCAGCGATTTTGTCAGACCACCAACAGCCAGAAAATATAGTATTTCACTTGAAATACTGTATTACCATGTAAATACAAAAATTCATCATCAATTTTGCTAAACCATCGACGACCAAGAAATACAGTATTTCAGTAAAGTATTATATTATCATGTAAATATAAAAATTCACCGGTGACTTCATCGGACCGTCAACAGTCGAAAAATACATTATTTACAAAAAAAAAACCTATTCACCCTATAAATAAAAAAAAATTATGAGCAACCTTGTCGGACTGCCGACGGTTGGAAAATACAACATTTATTAAGAAATACAATATTTATTGATAAATACCATATTTATTGTGTAAATACTTAAATTTACAGGCGGTCTCGCTGGACTATCAGCGGCTAGGAAATATAATGTTTACCGAGAAATACCGTGTTTGCCATGTGAATACAAAAATCACTGACGACTTACCGAACTGCCGATGGCCGAGAAATTTACTGTGTAAATACAAAAATTTACCGACAACTTCGCTGGAACATCAACGACCAAGAAATGCAATATTTACCAGGAAGTACCATATTTATCATGTAAGTACATATAGTTTTAACATTGTAATACTATATTACCCTAAAAATATAGTATTAATATATAAATATAAAAATTTACTAGTGACTTCACCAGATAGAACCGACACCGATGATGTTGTCGAAAGCCGAGAAATACTTTATAAACATAAAAATACAGTACTTTTATGTAAATACAAATTTACCGGAGACGTCGCCGTACATCATCGACATCGACAACATCACTGGTGGCTGGAAAATACAATATTTTTTAGAAATATAGAATTTCCTGATCAAGATAAAAATACAATTAGATAATATAAAAATCAAAACCACAAAAAAAGTTTTCAATTTATATTTCGAAGTAAAAAAAAATAACATCACATTTCTCTGCAACGAAACTAGAACATCACTGTCTCGACTGCCACTACTGCGGCCATCGACGTTACCTGCCATAACAGAACCAGAACCACCTAATGTACAAAACCTTAGGTTCCCTATATCTCATTGCCACAATCTTCACTGCCAAACACTACCAAGAGCCACGACTTACCTCCTCGAATAACCTTTTCCATCGTGCGTTGTTTAACACCACAGTTGTATATAGCTTTAGAGGAACTTGATGAATATAGCATAGGGTTCCCATCATTATTTGCGACCAAAATAGTCCCTAGATCAACAAATAGATCATCTGTAATGGTCGTCTTTTTCCGCGACGAGCTAAAGGATCTTCGTGAAATCTTCTCTTTCACAATCCTTGGAAACCTTGCCGGCGCAACAAATCATAAAAGAGCAAGGCACCATCCTACTAATCTTCTTTGTCCCAACAGATCGAGGAAGATCAAGGAGCGATCTCATCGATCTACTCCGTTGAATCCTCTTGCAATTTTCTTTGGCAAAACGAGCATCAATTTGACTTCGTCAATGGTGGCGAATCTCATGATCTTCCTTCGTCGGCACACGAAAGCGAGAGAGAGATAAAGAGAGAAGGAAAAAAAATTCCAAATCCATCTTGAGGGTATTTTGGGGTATTTGCTAGTTTAAAATTCTGTTTGATTTCAACCCTGCTATTATTTTACAGTTCTTAAATTGTCTGACATTATCTACCAATGAGCTAATAAAATATACTATTTTGTGCAATTTTTCTATTTTTACATGGTGAAAAAAAGTAATATAAGGTGTAATTTTCCCAAATAAAAAAGGGAGATGAAAAAACCAAGCTGAAAAATAGGTAATGTAAACGTCCCATCGCTCACCGAATCAAACATGGTAACAATTATGAAACATAACGAATTCCGTTTCAATTCCTTCACTTTCAAGTTAAGACAACCCAAAAGCATGATATAAAAATAAATAAATGAAAGCAAAAAGACAAAATTCATTTCTTTTTTCTATTTTTCTATTAAACAATTTTGTTAGATAATCCTATTAGTGCCCTTTAATTTTTTTTCTTAATTAATCCATTAAAGGTTTATAGAGAGAAGGAACAGAGGTTTAGTTGAATCATCAACCAAAAAAACAAAAAGCTTTACTTAAATCAAAGGAAAAAAAAAAGGCACGAGACAATCCTATTATTATGCCCCTCAATTCTCAAAAAAAGAATCACAATATTAAGCATTTTAATTTACTCAATTAAGATTGAGAAAATGTGTGTAATGGAATAAATATGTGGATTTTTGACTGGGCAACACAAGGCAAGGGCAGCAAGGCAAGGGCAAGGGAAGGCCTTCTTTCTTCCATGAACTCGCTAAATCCACCATTTCTCTCGCGCCCAATGCGCATCCTCTTTCTCTCTCTTACTCGCTCTCTCTCTCCGATTCCGAAATTTCCTTTTTTCTATTTTCCTTCACTTTCTTGATCATTTTCTTTCCCGTTTCTGCCAAGATCGCACATCTTCGTCGGATTTTCTTCTTCCGAGGTAAGCGAGTTCATCCTCTTCTTCTCTTCAGCGTGGATTTTTTTGGCTTAATTTGTTGAATCTCAACCTATGTTGCTTCATTCTGATCTGCACATTTTCTCCGAGCTTATTATAATTGTTTTTGCTAGAAGAAAGTTCGATCTTTTCTGTGTACGCATTTAATTTGTCGCACTTGATCGATCCGCTGCATGCTAAAATCGTCCAATGCGAGAGGAGATCGATCTTGGTTTGTTTTTGTTTTTGTTTTTTTTTTTTTTTCTTTTGATGATTTATTCAAACCATGTAAGAGTGTCCTTTGTGATCGTGTTCCTGTGATGGATTTCTGGTAAAATTGATTCGGCCTTGCGTTTTTCAATCTGTAAAAATGGAAAATCTGTTTGTCGTTAATTGGTTTCTCAGAACACAGAAGCTTAAATAGAAAAAAGCATCTTGATGACTTTATGCAATGGAAGATTCACCTTAAGTAAGCTACGGGACCAGTATATGTTTCAGTTAATTGCTGATTTTAAGGTAGTATTTTATGATTCAACAGTGACTACGTAGTACCAAGAAACAGATGAAACTTTGAACTGCAAGAGTTTCATAATAATATCTCAATTTTTCTCATACTTGATTAGGTTAATTTATTGCTCATGTGTTTGACAAGGAGTGTTCCCCAATAATGTTCTGATTATGTGTAGCTGGCTGATTTTAATCTTTTTGTAGGTGCTTTTTTTGCTTGTAATTTGGATGACTTCTGAAGCAGTATTATAATGGAAGAAGGAGAAATAAAGGAGATTGAGGAAATCTCCAGGAAGGATTCAGATAATCATGAAGTAGTTGGTGGTGCATATAGAAATACAGGTTCATCTCAGCAGGAGAATATTGATATTACTGGTGGTGATGAAACTGTGATTAGTAATGATATTTCAGTCTTGGATGGGGTTGATTTAGTAAATATACCTGTGGATGAAGATCATTTTGAGCAGGTTTCTTTGAAGGATCAAGAGAAAGCTGTTGATCCTAGGAGTAGTGATGTCAATTCAAATCAATCGTCAAATTCAGATAATGCAAGATACTCGTATGGTAGGTTTGAAGATGTTGCACAATTTTCGCCTGTACCATTTACTGCCGAATCTGATTTTTCCTCAGAACACCATATACAACATGATCACCCTTCTTGGAGCTCTCATTATGAGGGACAATTTGACCCTGTCAAACCATCTACCTCATCTACTAGTATTGATTCTGCTTTACACGAGGACACTTCATATTCTCCTCTTGGTTCTCCTGCAAATCCAAAGTCAAAAGCTGCTATGCCAAATGTGTCTCCAGAATTATTGCATTTAGTGGATTCTGCTATTATGGGAAAGCCCAAAAGTTTGGAAAAGTTGAAGAAGATTGTCAATGGGGTGGAGAGTTTTGGAGATGGGGAAAAAATGGAGAGCATTGCTTTATTGGTTGTTGATTCACTTATTGCAACTATGGGTGGTGTTGAAAGTTTTGAAGATGGGGACAACAATCCTCCTAGTGTAATGCTGAACTCTCGGGCTGCCATTGTGGCAGGCGAACTTATTCCTTGGCTCCCTTGGGAAGGTGATAGCGATGTTGTCATGTCCCCTCGGACGCGGATGGTTAGAGGGTTGCTTGCAATATTACGTGCTTGCACAAGAAATAGAGCAATGTGTTCCATGGCTGGTTTGTTAGGTGTTCTTTTAAGGTCAGCAGAAAACATTTTTACGGAGAATGTTGGCTCAACAGAAGAAATGAAATGGGATGGAACTCCTTTGTGCTACTGCATTAAGTACTTAGCAGCGCATTCACTGAGTGTCATTGATTTGCTTAGATGGTTTCAAGCAATTACAAGAACACTTACTTCTGTCTGGGCAACTCGCTTAACACTTGCTTTGGAGAAGGCGGTGGATGGAAAGGAATCAAAGGGACCGGCATGTACTTTTGAGTTTGATGGTGAAAGCTCTGGTTTGCTTGGTCCAGGAGAAAGTCGTTGGCCATTCACAAATGGGTATGCGTTTGCAACATGGATTTACATTGAATCATTCGCAGATACATTGAATACAGCAACTGCTGCTGCGGCAATAGCTGCTGCAGCTGCTGCCAAGTCGGGAAAATCTTCAGCTATGTCAGCTGCTGCTGCTGCCAGTGCACTTGCTGGTGAAGGGACAGCACACATGCCACGCCTGTTCAGTTTCTTGTCTGCTGACAATCAGGGAATAGAGGCATATTTCCATGCTCAGTTTTTAGTGGTTGAAAGTGGTAGTGGAAAAGGAAAGAAGGCTTCTTTACATTTTACTCATGCCTTCAAGCCCCAGTGCTGGTACTTCATTGGTCTGGAGCATACTTGCAAGCAAGGGCTGCTTGGGAAAGCAGAGAGTGAACTGAGATTATATGTTGATGGATCATTGTATGAATCTCGACCTTTTGACTTTCCTCGAATCTCCAAGCCACTTGCTTTTTGTTGCATAGGGACAAACCCGCCTCCTACAATAGCTGGTTTACAACGTCGTCGTCGTCAATGTCCTTTGTTTGCTGAAATGGGACCTGTTTATATTTTTAAGGAACCAATTGGCCCAGAAAGGATGGCACGCTTGGCTTCTAGAGGAGGGGATATCCTTCCTTCGTTTGGCCAAGGAGCAGGGTTGCCATGGCTTGCGACAAACGAATATGTGCAGAGATTGGCAGAGGAAAGTTCTCTTTTAGATGCAGAAATTGGAGGATGCATTCATCTTCTCTATCACCCTAGTTTACTTAGCGGGAGATTTTGTCCTGATGCTTCCCCAAATGGTGCTGCAGGTCAAATAATTTATTTATCTAGTCATAGTTGTTTTTTGGATTTTGAAATTCTATCCTTCTGCTAAATTTGAGTATGCGTAGACAGTGGAATAATGTGTGGGTATATATATACATATATATATATATATGTATGTATGTATATTTCTAGCTCTCCTGCTTTTGCATCATCTTCTGGCGAGGTTGTCTTCTAAATTTGAGTATACGTATACAGTGGAATATGTATTTTAGCAAAATATCACTCTTTTTTCTCTTTTTCCCCCGAACCTTTTTCCTGTGACCTTTCTTTTGCTTTTTCACCGAACTGCCACAATTTTTATGATTGGCAGCTTTTCCTGTTCTTTCTTTTCTGCAGCTTCCCGGAAAACATAAAACAATTGAAACCTTGATAGGGAATAGGTCTAGGGGTCAAAGGTTTTATTTTACGTTATTCTTTTAATCCTTATTATAGAAAATGTTCATTTTATTTTATTTTTTGTGTAGCTTAAAAAAAGAGGTTTCTGCATAGCTTTCAAATTTTGCTGATTAAAGGAGAATTTCTTTTCTGTGTTTCTCTCATATTGCTCTTATTTTTTATTTTTTATTTTTTTTCCATTGATAATTCAGGCACACTCAGACGGCCAGCCGAGGTCCTTGGGCAGGTCCACATAGCTATGCGAATGCGACCAGTGGAGGCTTTATGGGCCCTGGCATACGGAGGTCCAATGTCTTTGCTTCCTCTGGCAGTTAGTGATGTGCATAAAGATAGCTTGGAACCACAACAGAATAATTCCTCTTTGTCAATGGCCACTGCTTCTCTTGCTGCTCCAATATTTAGAATAATTTCTATGGCCATTAAATATCCCAGGAACAACGAAGAGTTATGTCGTGCCAGAGGACCTGAAGTTCTATCAAGAATCTTAAATTACCTTCTGCAAACTTTATCATCTCTTGATGCTGGAAAGCACAATGGTGTGGGGGATGAGGAACTTGTTGCAGCTGTTGTGTCCCTCTGTCAATCTCAGAAGAATAACCATGCACTCAAGGTGCAGCTGTTTAGTACACTGTTATTAGATCTAAAAATTTGGAGCTTATGTAATTATGGACTGCAAAAGAAGCTTCTATCATCACTTGCCGACATGGTTTTCACAGAGTCGTCTGTAATGCGAGATGCTAATGCCTTTCAAATGCTTTTGGATGGCTGTAGAAGGTGCTATTGGACAATTCGTGAAAAGGACTCTGTAAATACCTTTTCTTTAAATGAGGCAACACGACCCATTGGTGAAGTAAATGCTTTGGTTGATGAACTGTTGGTTATAATTGAACTTCTAATAGGAGCAGCACCTTCTTCGTTGGCTTCGGATGATGTACGCCGTTTGCTTTGGTTCTTGGTTGACTGTCCACAACCCAATCAGGTAACTTTAATTTGCAAAACCTTACTCTCCATATATCCCGGTGGATAGAAATAGAATTCATATTTTGGTGTGAGTAATTCCTTAAATACAGCTTGTAGACCTTTTATAATTATCTTAACCCTCTTTTACGGAGAATTGATGACTTTAAAGTGAATGGGATTTCTTATCTTTTGCTTTTGTGTTTTCAGCATATTATTGTTCTTGTCATTGTTATTTTTGTTATTGTTTGTTATTATTATTTTTTTTCTTTTTATTTTTGCTTTTGGAACATCTTTATAAGAGAGCAATATTAATGATGATCTGGGGTGGTACTTAATAGTGCTTGATGCGTTTAAAGTGAATGGGATTTCTTACTTTTTGTTTCTGGGTTTTCAGCAGATTATTATCATTTTTTTGCTTGTGGAACAGGGTCTTTATGACGATCTGGGATGGTACTTAAAAGTGCTTGGTTCATTGTATGCACAAGAATACATGAATTATTAACTTAAATTTTATCCTATATTCGCTAACTTTAAATCGTTGCACGTTTTATAACAGTTGTTAATCAAAAGTTGTAGACAAGCAGAGTCAACAGCATGGAAAGTTGAGAACATGATATTACTTCTACAATGGTTGCTAATTTTTTAATGAATATTTTCTAACTCTGTTTTTTGACCCTCTAAATACAGCATTTCTGTTTCGTATGCATTATATTTGTGGGGAAGTTTTGGTCACTCCTTTGCGTTGAATGCTTGATGAAGCGTAAACTGTGCTTTTCTGGCATCCTCATGTTCTTTTTGTTCTCCCTTTTTGTTCTTTTTCTTTTTTCAAATTACTAGCGAGTTAAAACTTTGGTCCTCTTGTTACTGACTATATCTTGCTTTACGGTTGATTTTTGTAGCCTTTAAGTTGATGATCATTTGGATGAGCTGTTTCTTATTATTTTTCTCAACATTTCTCCTAATATTTTCTTCTGCCAGCTTGCAAGGGTGTTGCATCTGATCTACCGTTTAGTGGTACAACCAAATACATCTAGAGCTCACACATTTGCAGAGGCATTTATAGCTTGTGGTGGGGTAGAAACGCTTCTGGTTCTGCTGCAACGGGAAGCCAAAACTGGTGACTCTAGTATTTATGAATCTATTACCTACAGTGATGAAACTTTGGTGGTTCAGGAACCTGGGCTAGATAGTGGAAGTGGGGAACCTGGAATGTACGAGTGTGAGGATATAGGACATGATGAAAAGGAACTGAGTTCCAGAGAGGATTTTGGTAAATCTGAAACCTCCAACTTTACTGGCGACCCTGCTGCCGTTTCCCCAAATGTGAGAATCGAAAGGATGGCTTCTGTTTCTGATAATTCTTTTTTTAAGAATCTGGGTGGTATCAGCCTTTCAATCAGTGCAGACAATGCAAGGAATAATGTTTATAATGTTGACAAGAGTGACGGGATTGTTGTTGGAATCATTGGGCTCTTGGGTGCTTTAGTCTCATCTGGTCATTTGAAATTTGACTCATATGCTTCCTCAGATGTAACAAGTAATCTTCTGGGAACTGGGTTACATGATAGTGGTGGTACCATGTTTGATGATAAAGTTTCTCTTCTACTTTTTGCTTTGCATAAAGCTTTCCAAGCAGCACCAAAAAGGCTCATGACTAGCAATGTCTATGCGGCGTTATTTGGGGCATCGGTACAATATCAGCTACTTTCTCCAATGTCATTTATTTTCATTAAATTGTTCATTGAAATACTGATAGGAATACTGGCTCACTTCTTGCAATCAAATCGTCGTGTGTTTATTTGATTTGCTTGGCCACAAGTTTATTCTATCATGCGAGTGTTTGTGTCCTTGTATGAGAAATATTATCTTGTTTAATTACTTTATCTTTATGGATTCATCATGATAGCAAATTTTGTGATGTTCTTTTCTCTGATCTTGTTAGGAGTTGGACCCCGCTTATAAGGTCTTTCTCCAGATTTTCAGTTTGAGGGAATCTCTTCCTCGTAGTTTAGTTTTGTACGTATTCCTGTTTTAAAATAAGTCTCTTGTTTCAATATTTGCTTAGATGCTAGAAACAGGTTTTTTTTTCCTTTTCTTTTCTTTTTTTTTTTTTAATGACTGAATTTAGAGTCTAGTTTACTTTATGTGCTGCACTTATAGAATGTGAGTTCTTTTGTTACTATTTTGAGATCGGCATCACTAGTTATTAGTCATATACATTAGTATTCCCTTTATAAACCTCAAAACTTCTAATCATCTTGTTGTAATTGGAGCTTAGGCTGTTGCAATCTCATGGTTAAGCATATTTCTGAATATGTGTAATGTTGTTTGTTGCGTTTATCTCCGGTCGTTATTTTATTTATTTATTTACTTATGATAAGAAACAAAGATTTCATTAAAATCAATGGGTGAAAATGTACAAAGAAGAAACTAGGAAATGAGAAACTAGTACTTTTATCTCTTGTCATCACTATGTTGCGTTTTAGTTTAAATATTTTCATCACTTTGGCTTTTTTGGTATTAGAACCCTGCAAGCCTTAAGTTAAAAACTGTTCTATCTCAACCTCATTCAATCTTGGTGGAGAATCTGTTCCCAACTGAAGTTTATGTCATTGTTGTTCTGTTCATTGACCTTATGACTAGCAATTCTTTGGATTTCTAACACTTGGATTCTTGAAAAGTTACCTTTAAGGTGCAGATTTTCGATGCCTTAGCTGGGCTTGTTTTTTCAATTGCCAATTATTTTACTTATGAAGAGTTGTATAAGCTGAAGACATATATCTGAATCTGCTCCACCTTTTTGTCAGATCAATGCTTCTTCAACTGATGATGGGCTGAACTTTTACGATTCTGGTCATCGATTTGAACATTCACAGCTTCTGGTGGTTCTTCTACGTTCACTTCCATATGCATCTAGGTCTTTCCAAAGCCGAGCACTTCAGGTATTCCTTTCATGTTCTGATGTTATAACATGTTAAGAATTTGTGTGGAACAGTGGAAGTACTTATAACATCATAATAATTTGTGTGGAACAGTGGAAGTACTTTCTATATTTTTTAAATTCAAGGTGAGGCCATTAGTAAAGGCGTTGGTTTACTTTTTTCCATTGCCATAGAGGATGGATTTTATTTTGGGTTGCAGAAGTGGAGGTTGTGAATCTGGTGATTTAAGTAAGTTCACTGTTCAGGAAAAAAAGGGAATTTATATGATACCTGAGTTTGATAAGAATGCGACGTTCCATGCTTTTAATTAGACTCGGCTCCCGTTATTTTCATTTTAACGTCTATTTTATTCTGGGTGCATATTGGCTTAGTGTTCGCTCTCAGTTATTTAGCCTTCATAGCTGTTACCTTTCAGCTTTGATTTACCTTTTACTCATTGTTATATGCACTTAAAAGTTTTGGAGGGAGAGCGTCACATGTTTGCCGTTTTCGAGAAGCAAAAGCTTGTTGAATTCGAGAGTTATTTTATTTAGTGTTGTTTTATATTTTTTTAAACGGTTGTAACTGTAATATCTTGGAATACATGGTTTGATTGTCTTAACTTTCACCTAACACGTATCTATTTCTGCACTGACTCGTTGAAATCTATTCTTAATTCATTTCAGGATCTTCTGTTTTTGGCATGCAGTCATCCGGAAAATAGAATCACTTTGACAAAAATGGAGGAATGGCCAGAATGGATTCTGGAGGTTCTTATCTCTAACTATGAGGTAATGTCTTTTTCATTCTTTATGCAATGAATATTTGCTTTTCCTTATTTTGTGGGGGAGCTCACATGAGGAGACTGATATGGAAAGCAGAGTGTTGCCACTTGTTTAACTCGAAGCAAAAGTATGAAACACTGGGGGTGCGTATGAATTTTAACTTTTACCTGGTAAATTTCTGGAAGATACATCCCTAATTAGCATAACAATCCGGTAAACTTGTAGATCTTACTGAATCCACATTACATCCAAGACAAAATTTCATAAATTTTGACAGTACAACACTTGTTTCTGTCAGATGAATGCATGCAAAAGTTCTGATTCAGAAAGCCTTGGAGACATAGAGGACCTGATACACAACTTTCTTATCATAATGTTAGAGCATTCAATGCGCCAGAAGGATGGGTGGAAGGTTGACATTTGTCCCTTTTTTTTCTCTACATTATATAATTGGTCATGTTCCTCGTATTGTAACTATTGTTTTTTCTTTTATGTTACATAATGTTTGTCCAACGTGTTTGTTCTTATGGTGTTGTTACCTGGCGTCTGTGCCATGGTAAGTGCCGTTTAATCTTGACAAAAGTCAATTGCATGTTTACTAACAGGGAAATGGAACTAAATGCCCGCTAGATAATGGCTAGAGTTGATACGTTACTCTTACTAGTTGGTTATTAGGTTTCCTTCACTTTTTTTTGTTCCTTTTTTGTTGGCAGGACATTGAAGCTACAATTCATTGTGCAGAGTGGCTTTCCATTGTGGGTGGATCTAGCACTGGAGACCAAAGAATTAGGTATACATAATTGTGTGTCTAAATTCAGGACAATTTAGTCACAGTCACATACTCTTGCTGTCTTGATTTAAACTTGTTTATTAATCACTTTATTTGGCTTTTCATGCTTTAAAGACGTGAAGAATCATTACCCATATTTAAGAGAAGGCTTTTGGGTGCCTTGCTAGACTTTGCTGCTAGAGAACTCCAAGTTCAGGTAAATGTGGTCTCTTAGCCTGTCATTTTGAAGCTCTTTCGTCGGATATAGCCTTCTAATGCTAAATGAATTATTTTACTCATGGAAGGAGAAAATATTTTGTGGTTTAGTTCTTTTAATTTTTGTAAGGGATAGAGTTGCAATAATTTCTACATCCAGCTTTTCTTTTGTGGCAGACTGAAGTTATTGCTGCAGCAGCTGCTGGTGTTGCAGCAGAGGGATTATCACCAAAAGATGCTAAGGCAGAAGCAGAGAATGCTGCACAACTTTCAGTAGCTTTAGTGGAGAATGCAATTGTAATACTAATGCTTGTTGAGGATCATCTACGATTACAGAGCAAGCAATCTTGTGCTGCACGTGCTATGGATGGTTCCAAATCTCCCCTTTCTCTTGCATCTCCCTTGAATAATCGCACCAATTCTTCAAGTGTTGGTGATCACAGATCAATATCAAGTGATCCTGGTGAACTACCTCTTGATGTATGTACAGTCACCTCCTACTGAAACAAGAAAGCAAACATGTGCTATCACTATTGTCTTATTGGTTGGATATGGTTCATATGGGATTAATTCGTTTTCCTTTCTTCATGCATCAAAACATTTTGCATGTGGTGAATTTTGTTTTGTATTGGTTTTAAATATTTTTTTCTCCCCATTTCCCTTTTGAAACATGGAAAAGGAAAAGAAACTGGTCAGTATATGGATGTCGTGTCAATTGGCCTTCATAAAGAGCTTTACAAAGATCAACAATTTTACACTATTCTTTCTGTGCTTGGGGTCTTTTTTTTTATTTTTTTTATTTTTTTATTTTTTTCACTTTGAACTTTCTTGTTGAAGGGTTTGTGCTTGTTGATGTGTTTGTTTTTGGCTGCTGCATTTTCTGGAGGATTCCTCATCCCTTTTTTTTTTTTTTTTAAATATAATATAATTCCCATATAAGTTTATTCCTGGAAAAAGGGAAAAAAAAAAAAGTCAACTGGATATCATAGTTGTTAGGGACCAAACTTCTTCATACCAGTATATCTACCTTTGATTTTATCTTTAAATTATACACCACATTATCTTTCCTGACTTCTTCATTTTTGCACTCTACCAGAGTGTTAGTCTTTGGTCATGATATTCTGCTTTCATTTACATTTATCCTTTATGCAAGAGGCTTATTTACTTGAGATTTTGGCCAGGTTCTTGGTTCTGTAGCTGATGGAAATGGACAAGTCTCAACAACAGTGGTGGAACGTCTTACTGCGGCGGCAGCAGCTGAGCCTTATGAGTCTGTTTCTTGTGCTTTTGTGTCATATGGAAGTTGTTCAATGGATTTGGCTGAGGGTTGGAAGTATAGAAGCCGATTATGGTATGGTGTTGGGCTTTCTTCCAAAGACGCATCCTTTGGTGGTGGTGGTAGTGGGTGGGAATCTTGGAAGTCTGCATTGGAGAAGGATGCAAATGGAAATTGGGTGGAACTTCCATTGGTAAAGAAATCTGTCGCAATGCTCCAAGCTCTACTATTGGATGAATCTGGACTTGGTGGTGGTCTTGGGATAGGCGGTGGATCAGGAACTGGGATGGGAGGGATGGCAGCTCTTTACCAGTTACTAGACAGTGATCAACCATTCTTATGCATGCTTCGTATGGTTCTGCTTTCAATGAGGGAAGAAGATGATGGTGAAGATAGTATGCTTTTAAGGAATGTAAGCATAGATGATGCAAAATCAGAAGGAAGGAAACCTCGTTCAGCGTTATTGTGGAGGTAATTTAACCTGGACTCTTCTCCTACGTTTCCTTTATAGCAATAAAAATTTTCTTGGTTTTTCTGGTAGATAAAACATGGCTTTGGGCAGGTGGATTTTATTCTTTTATTATCTTGGTCTTGTTGATTCATTTATGACTCTTCTTATTAATGTGTTCCTGACTCCTAAAAAGTTTTATACAAAATTACGACATTAAAATGGTTGAAACATATTTTTATAGGAAACGCTGGATTTTTATTTTACAAGAAAAAACCTTTTCATTGATAATCAATCAATTGCAAGGAAAGAGGATGAGGTATCCTCAAGACAGAAAAAAGAAAGCAGAAAACGGGAAACGAAGCTAAACAAAAAAGTCTATCAGTCAATTACATCCAACCAACTTAAAATAATCAAAGAAAAAGAATTCCTTTGAACTCTTTATCTGTTGAAGCCCAAAGAGCTGCTGAAAATTTGGCCTTTTCAAAAATATTTGATAATCATCTCCTTATCCTTGAAAGTTCTTGATTTTCGTTCCATACAAATCGAACATAATAGTGACAGTACCATGCACCTCCAAAGTACTGTGGAAACTTATTGGTTCATGAAATAATATTACAGGCATTACATGTCCTTTGTATATTATATTATATACAATGGAATAAACCTTGATTTTATGGATTGTTATCCTTGCAAGGGTTACTATTCTCTTAAGATGATAGGATGGACCTGTCAGGATTCAGAAACAAAGGAAAAAGATATTGGAATAAAGAAAACACCGTATGGTAGGTAAAATGTTGCCCCAAGCAATTTTAGTTGTGGCTTCTCCAGAGGAGAGATATGAATAATTTTACTAACCTTTGGCTCATATCTTTGAAAAGAAAAATAGATTTTCTATCTGAAATTGTGTTCAATATGTGAACGTGTTATTTGCAATTTTCTTCTGAATCTTATGATAAGTGGACTATTTGTTTATTTTATTAGCTTAGCTCTTATGAACTGTCTTTGTGTTTTAGAAAAATCTTGCAGTTACCTTTTCTTTGTCCTCCCAATACTGTGGATCAGGGCTAATTCATGTTACTGATTTGCAGTGTGCTTTCACCAGTTCTAAACATGCCGATTTCAGATTCTAAGAGACAGAGAGTGTTAGTAGCTTCTTGTGTTCTTTATTCTGAGGTTAGTTACTTGCGTAATTTCGTTACAGCTTCTCTTAGCAGTTAGAAGTCGTGGTTTTTAAACTATGTCATCATATACACAAGTTTGCCATTGCTTCCTTTTTCTGATCTAAAGAAAGAATGGCTTCCTTTACCTAAATCTTACTAGCCTTAACTGTTTTATTTGTTCTCTATAGATGTTTTGGTTTTATGTGGTAGTACTGAATTGATCTCGCAGGTATATCATGCAGTTGGTAGGGACAAAAAGCCTCTCCGTAAACAATATCTTGAGGCTATCATTCCTCCATTTGTTGCCGTTTTGAGAAGGTGGAGGCCACTATTGGCTGGTATTCATGAACTTGCAACTGCTGATGGCGCGAATCCACTTATTGTTGATGACCGTGCATTAGCTGCAGATTCCCTCCCCGTAGAGGTTTTTAAATCACCTTTATGTTTTTCTATGCATGAAGTGTACTACTGTTTCAAATGAATGCTTTCTCCCCTTCTATCAATCTGTTGACTCTTCTTTCTAGTTTTAATGTTTCTAATAATGTCCGCAAGTGTAAAATATTCTTGTTTTGTTGATTCTAATTTTAGTGCTTTACTGTGATTACATAAGAGTTTTCTTATGCTTCATTTAGGATGTTATATCTACTGTGTAGGGAGATACTTGTTTGTGTAAAGTATTTCGGCAGTATTTGAGTGTTTACCATACAGAGTTTCAGGCAGGAAGTTGTTCCTCATTAAATGCATACTGAAACATACCATCCTTTGCATAAATGAGACAATTACCTCTGCTTAGTTTGGTTTCCCAAGTTTTGGGTTTTTCATTTTGTCCAGGCTGGTTCTCTTGTGTGGGAACAAGTTGTATATTGTCCTTTTCTCTTCTTCTTAATGATATATGGGTTCTAAGGGGTGTTTTATAGTATCTTGTATAGATATACAACAATGGTCTATGTATCTCTGAGTGCCTTTACGTTGTAACTCTGCATGTACAAACTGGAAGCTAGTTCAAGTGGAGATTCTGCTTCTGTTTCTTTGCTCACATAAGTTGAACATATATCCATTCTCTTATATTTTCAGGCTGCTCTGGCAATGATTTCTCCTGCTTGGGCTGCTGCTTTTGCGTCACCTCCTGCTGCAATGGCCCTTGCAATGATTGCTGCTGGTGCCTCCGGTGGGGAAAATCCAGCTCCTGCAACAACCGTTCAGCTTAAGCGTGACTCCTCACTATTGGAGCGTAAAGTTACTAGGCTTCATACATTTTCAAGCTTTCAAAAACCTTTGGAGGGGCCTAACAAATCCTCAGCTCTTCCAAAGGACAAGGCTGCAGCAAAAGCCGCTGCCTTAGCGGCTGCACGTGATCTTGAGCGTAATGCAAAAATTGGTTCTGGGAGGGGCCTTAGTGCTGTGGCTATGGCCACATCTGCACAGCGGAGGAATGCTAGTGACATGGAGCGTGTGAACAGATGGAATGTTGCTGAAGCAATGGGAGTTGCCTGGATGGAATGTTTGCAACCAGTGGATACAAAATCAGTCTACGGAAAAGATTTTAATGCTTTATCCTATAAGTTTATTGCTGTCCTTGTTGCAAGTCTTGCTTTGGCAAGGAACATCCAAAGATCCGAGGTTTCATCAATGCTTGTCTCCCTTATTTTCACTAATTGAATTAGCATGCCGTATTTATACTCTGGTTCTCCAGGTTGACAGGCGTGCCCGAGTTGATGTAATAGCTCATCATCGTTTAGGCAATGGAGTCCGTGCATGGCGCAAACTCATCCATTGCTTGCTAGAAATGAATTGTCTTTTTGGGCCGTTTGCAGGACAGTTATGCAGTCCTCGACGTGTATGTGATGAGACTGATTATTGATTACACTTTCTCAAATTGTTGCATTTGCATCTTTTCTCTCTCCTGCACTTTTTTTTGCGTTTATTTGTATAAGTATTATAAGATAATTTTTTCACATTTATGATAAAATATCTGAAGATTGACTCGCTGTTTGTTATTTTGTACTTTTACAAAAGGATCTTGTCTAATTCACTAAGATAATTATTTCGCTGTTTATTATTTCAAAATATTGATTTTGTATTATTTCTCTTCATTTTCCTTGTTTCCTTTCGAATCGAATTTCTATTTCTTCTAAAAAGGAAAGCAATCTTAGTTTTGCATTCTTCAAATTCTTGCCGTATCCATATCTAGTTCTTGTATATTGCTGGCCTTCGGGCTTTCTGTCTCTTTGTCAGATTTTTATCATTCATGTTGCTCAGAGACATTGAAACATTCTGTAGGTCTTTTGGAAACTAGACTTTATGGAAAGTTCTTCAAGGATGAGACGTTGTTTGAGGAGGAATTACAGAGGGTCAGATCATATTGGTGCTGCTGCCAATTATGATGACCATATTAAACCAAAAGAAGATCAAGAAAATGTCATAAGTTCATCAAATGCTCCTCTTCTCGCAGCAGAAGCAATCTCGATGGATACAGTAAATGAAGATGATGACCAGGTGGAAATTGATCATTTGGATGTGGGGACCTATGTTATAGAAGACAATGTGGATAATCAATCAGGGCTATCTGTAACAGCTGAGCAAACCATGCCGCTGCCTGTGGAATCTGCTGATATTCGATTCGCTAATGACCAGGACTTGGTTGAAAGTTCAACAGTAGTTGCCTCTGGGTATGTTCCAAGTGAACACGATGAAAGAATTATTCTTGAGCTTCCTTCATCTATGGTTCGCCCCCTGAGAGTTATACGTGGACTTTTTCAAGTAAGTCTCACAAGCAAAATATCTATGTCCTTCCTTTCTTTTACACATGTCATGGCATGTCGTTTTGGTAATATTTAATAGTTACAAATTAATATGTTTAGTTTGTGTTTCGCGTTTGGAGGATACCTCTTCCTCTTATATTTTGTACATAATTTTTGTTTTAATTATTTATAGAGTTTCGTTTCCAGAAAAAAAAAACGAAAGAAAAAATAAAACACTCTTTTAGTTATGTTTTCTAGACATGAAAACTGTGTAGTATCTTATTTTTAGTGTCAGCAACTTCTGTCAAACCTCTTACTTTTGTATTTGGGTTCTGTATACTCTTAGCTTACAAAGCATATAAATTAACAACTCCATCAGGTGACAACTAGAAGAATAAATTTCATAGTTGACAATAGTGAGAGCAATGCTGCAATGGATGGGTTAGATAGCATGGAATTGAGAGATGAAAAAGATCGCAGCTGGTTTATGTCTTCCCTTCATCAAATTTATAGTAGAAGGTAAAAGCTTATTAGACTCTGATTCTATCATATTTTGGACTTGTTGACGTTCATTGATTACTTTAAAATACTTTGACGGTTGAACTAAATTGTGATTTTATCTCTAGTTTGTTGTTCTTGGTAGGAAATCTCATGCTGTGTTAGTGAACAATGAATGGTGTTTTATCTTTAAAAAATCCATTGACAAAGCAAAAGAAAATGTCTGCATTCTTTATTATAAATTCAGATCAACAATTCTCCTTGAGCTTAAATCTATTAGGTGGTGAGCAACAATAGAATTCTCTCTCTTGTGCACATGCGCTTAGCATGCCTTACGTGGAGGTTGGAGAATGGGCAGGGTGGACAATATTAATTGGACAGGTGAACATGTGGAAATTGAGAAATCAGAGAAATGTTTTAGGAATCCGAGCTTAGGATTTCCTGCTTAAGAAGCCTTATTGTGGGGGTTGGAGAATGGGCAGGGTGGACAGTATTAGTTGGACAGGTGAGGATGTGGTTGGAATTGAGAAACCGGAGAACTGTTTTAGGAACCTGAGTGTAGAATTTCCCACTCTAATACCACGCTAGACTTATTTAATATTTCTTTGAGTGTCAGTTTTCAAGACAACTGAATTGGTTATTATTACTGGTCAATTCACATTGCTTAAGAGGTACACTTTTAAATTCTTTGTTTTTATTTTTTTTATTTTATCTAAGAAAATTACATGTTAAGCTACTGTTTTTAAAAAAATTGGTTATTTTTGCAACACAAAAAAAAAAAAAAAATCGTGCCACACTATCACTCATATTACATGTTAAGTTGTGCCACACTTTTCATTAATAATCAATCAAGTACAAGGGAAGAGGATGAGTGATCCTCTCTCAGACAAGAAATTTGGTGTTAAGTAACTATTCAAAAGGAAGAGAAAAAACCTGCCTAACACTGTTTCCGATATTGTTTAATGCTTGGACATAGAGAGAGGATGAACTTTTTCTTCAAAACAATATTATACGTTGGTGGAGATCTTAATATAGTTAATATTGGGAAATTTATTCTTAATTCATACTGTTCATGGACTTCTAGATCTTAATTCTTTGTCACCTGCATGTTGCCATCTGTCATTCTTGATAGAAGGAACCAGTTTTTCATTGTCTGCCAACTTATGAGGTGTTTACTCCTGTTCTCTACTATTATTCATCGGCGCTATGTGTATTGGAAACCAAGTAACTTCTATATGTGTCACGTCCGTATATCTGCACTCTCTTTTATTTTATCTCCTTTTGAAGGTTTGTTTCTGATACAGATATCTCCTAAGAAGAAGTGCGCTGGAAATTTTTATGGTTGATCGTTCAAACTTCTTCTTTGATTTCGCGGTACTTCTATTTGTACTATGCCCATTCAACTAAAAGCCTTACTGCTGGTGTACTTGTCGATGGTGTTGACCTTCTTTTTTTTCCTTCATTCGTCTCAGAGTACTCAAGGACGAAGAAATGCATATCGTGCTATTGTACAAGCTCGTCCTCCTCATTTAAACAACATATATCTTGCAACTCAGGTTCTTGCCCTATCTTTCCTGTGTTAATTAGGTTTCTAGCTGGTCTGGTGGTATATTGCATGTGTTTGTTGTAGCCATAACTAGGAGGACGTTCAGTAATCTCAGAATTCAATACTGTAGTGCATATAGATCTTTCTCAATTATATGCTTGCTGCATTTAAATCTTCCTGAAGTTGGATAAACCATTAATGCAAGATTTTGGCGATCTCTTATTTATAACATTGAGATACTTACAAGTCAATTCTTTGGTTTAGAGACCGGAACAACTATTGGAAAGAACTCAGCTTATGGAGCGCTGGGCTAGGTGGGAGGTACGAACTCTGGAAGAGATCTAGTTATTTCTTAAGATCTTCAGTGGTCATTTCAGTAACTTACAATAAAAATTATAGGGTGTTTGGCAAGCATGGTTAGAATTAACTTTTTAGTTCAAAATACTGTAGCATGGGAGAGCTTTACACTGTAAAAACTTTTTTGCTTTTTACTGTAGTATATGAGAGCTCTACACTATTTGGTAACCAAAAAGTTGGTTCTAATTATGCTTGCCAATACAACTCATTAATTTTGCGTTTGTATCAAGAAAGGGGAAAATAATCAGTGGAATCACAACTTCTGCAGATCAGCAATTTTGAATACTTGATGCAACTAAATACGCTGGCTGGGCGTAGTTATAACGATATCACACAGGTGGATTTCTTTGATTAATTTCTTGTCCTATATGGATACATCTCTGAGAGTATCCCTCAGTCCCTTTTATTTTTTGTCAGTATCCTGTTTTCCCGTGGATTCTTTCGGATTACACGTCAAAGACTTTGGATCTCATGGACAGTTCTTCTTACCGAAATCTTTCAAAGGTCGTGTCATATGAATTCTGCTTTAAATTGTTGTACAACTTTATAAAGTTTGTGTTACTGAAGCATTCATATATACTTGCAGCCTGTTGGTGCACTAAATCCTGATCGACTAAAAAAATTTCAAGAGAGATATTCAAGCTTTGAGGACCCAGTCATTCCCAAATTCCATTATGGTTCACACTACTCAAGTGCTGGAACAGTAGGCTTTTCTTTCCTTCTTATGTTCATGACGATTGCCAATTCCTTTGGAATTGTCAATCAAGTTCTCAATATAGATGTGCGCGCGCACGCATCTATATGAGTCAGTGTGTGGGTTTATAATTATATATGGGTCGGTGTATTTTATATTTATTTCATATGTATGTCTATGTGTAATATATATGCTTTTCATATTAAAGGTGGTTATTTTCTTAGATAAAGAGAGTAGATGTTGTTCACATGCTTTATCCCAATGTTACAACCACTACGAGTTTATTGATTATTCCTTATAGTGTAATCATGCATGATTGGGAAATAGGACATTATAACATATGAGATGAACCTTTGCTGATTGCTTCAAATTGAGCAACATCCTCTTAGCCTCTTAGGCATATGCTCTCGTATAGTTATGATTAAATAACTATAGTTTTCCTTCTCATCTTATCTTATTTTAGCAATTTATACTATTGGTAGCACCGTTAATTTGTCTTTATTATTCTACTAATAGATCTCTTGTGTCAACTTCATGATTTCTGCCTTTAATTTTTCGATTCTTTTACAGGTACTATATTATCTTTTTAGAGTGGAACCATTTACAACTCTTTCTATTCAACTGCAAGGCGGAAAATTTGATCATGCAGATCGGATGTTTTCAGATATTGCGGCCACGTGGGATGGAGTTCTTGAGGACATGAGTGATGTGAAGGAACTGGTATGATCTCCATCTCGACCAAATCTACTGAAGCTCCACTACATCTTCTATGTCATAATATGTATTTCATATACGCATTATCTATGTATTAATGTGGTAATGTGGTATGTACTGATATGTTACGTTTGGAAATGACTGCTTGTTGAGGTTTATATAAATCTTATTTTGAATCTATAATTTATTTATTTATTATTATTTTTTTCTGTATGTGAGGTTCCTGAGCTTTTCTACCTCCCTGAGATCCTAACCAATGAAAACTCAATTGATTTTGGTACAACACAGTTAGGTGGAAAGCTTGGTATGTTCCTCAAACTATTTTGTGCTTGCGTCAGTGATACAATGTTCGTGGCAGTTCGATTGAAACTGAATGTTCTGAATTTTTATTGCATTGTCAGATTCCGTCAAACTTCCTCCTTGGGCTGAAAACCCTATAGATTTCATTCATAAGCATCGAATGGCTCTTGAGAGCGAGCACGTATCTGCACATTTGCATGAATGGATTGATCTTATATTTGGGTAGGGTTCTTACTTTCTGAAACAAGGTCTTTTTATTTCTTCTGATGTCATTGGGTTCTTTTCTTTTTTTTTTTTTTTTTTTAAGTTGTCCTCGTTTACTTTTGAGAAGTTGGTGAGAGATACAGAGATTTGAAATCTGCCTCCTTTGCATAAACTATTTTTTTATTTTCCATTCTCTGCTTGTATGCACATTAACAAATTGGATTCTTCAGGTATAAGCAACGAGGAAAAGAAGCTATTTTGGCAAATAATGTTTTTTTTTACATTACCTATGAAGGGACTGTTGATATTGATAAGATCTCAGACCCAGTAAGTCCAATTTACTATTTAGTATTTTTTATTTTATATTCCTTCTTTTTTTGGCTGGGATCCAATTTGCTATTCCAAATGTGTGGTTATATTGATGACTTGTCTGGTTAAAAATTCCCCCCACCTTTTTTTGCAATAAAAGGTACAACAGCGTGCCACACAAGATCAAATCGCTTACTTTGGGCAAACACCATCCCAACTTCTTACCGTGCCTCATATGAAAAGGATGCTATTGGTGGACGTCCTTCATGTGCAGGTGAATGCTGATTATTATTATTATTATTATTGTTATTATTATTAGTAGTATTACTATTATAGTTGTTATTTTTTTGGGAAGGGATGGTGGGGGCTGAATTCTCCATCCATCCAGATCCAATTGGATAGAATAAATTACATGAACAATGTTAATAATAATGTAAAGAAAAAAGAGTTTTTTTTGAAGATAAGCTTCATGAACAGTTAGTGGTCGATCAAATTTAGGCTTGGGTTTTGAAATTGAAGAAGTTCTTTTTTTTTTTTTGTTGGGGTGGGGGTAGGTAAATAACATTTTTTCAGGGGAATTAAAAAAATAGCTGGATGTGTCTCAGGTTTTTCATTAGTTTTCCAATGTTAACCTTGTTACATTTATATTTGCCCTTAGATATGTGATCTGTCTATTCTCCAGGTGCGCACATAAAGGGGGAGTGTTAGAATTTAGATCTAGCTGGTATACCTTCAAGTGCTTTAATTAATGTAGTATTGAGTCTCTGATAATTAAAGATTAGAATAATACCAGAGCTTCGCCACTTATGAGAACTTTTCAAGTTGATTTAGCAAGTGAATTGTTATTCTTTTAACTGGTAAAATTTATTCAACCTATTTATAGAAATTTGCGGTTGACCAATTGAACAATGAAAACTCTGTTGTCACATCAGCACTAGCATTACTGTACATCAGGAAGTATATATTTGTCTACTTTAGGTCCTAAGCTCCCTTGTTGAATTAGGATTTCTCATCTATAAATAAGCTTGAATAGGTTAAGCATGGCATATCTTTGATAGAATGAACTACCAAACTATTGAACTATTCTCTCTTAATCTATTTATTCCCTTAAGTTATTGTGATGTTTGGAATTCTGGTTTGAACTATAGCAGTTTGAACTGGAAATCCTATAGCATTCTAAATTTTGTGAGCGAAAAGGAATTTGTGAACCAAGCTTCACGTTAAATTCTTGTCTCCTTTCTCGATCTTTTTTGCTCCATTTGTGCTGCATTGTTAAGCTTTTGAAAGAATTGTGTGGTCTAACCCAGACTTGTTAAGGTTATCCACCTTCAGTTTCTTATGCATTCTTAGGCTATAAGTGGGATATGCTATGAGTGACCAGTGCGAAAAGCAGACTTGAGAGGAGGTCCTTGATGATAGTCCTGTTTATGGAACAAACTGAATATAATGATGATAGCAATGAGAACATGAAAATTACAAAGTGTAGTAAAGTACTAGTACCAACTATTATCGTTGCAAACAACAATTAAGACAATCATGATTGGCTTTTTCACTCAGACAATATTCCGGAACCCAAAGGAGGTCAAACAATATTCTGTTTCTGCCCCTGAACGCTGCAATCTACCTGCTGCTGCGATTCATGCATCGTCAGACACTGTTGTGATTGTGGATATAAATGCACCAGCGGCCCATGTTGCCCAGCATAAGTGGCAGCCAAACACACCTGATGGTCAGGGTACACCATTCCTCTTTCAACATGGAAAGGCTGCAGCAAGCTCTAGTGGTGGAACATTTATGCGTATGTTCAAAGGGCCAGCTGGATCTGGTTCTGATGATTGGCATTTCCCACAAGCATTAGCTTTTGCTACATCGGGGATTAGAAGCTCATCTATTGTTGCCATAACATGTGATAAAGACATTATCACTGGTAAGTGTCGACTTTGTTTTTATCTTAATGGTCTTCAAAATTTTACTCGACATTAAGAAAGGAACCTTGACTCAGTTTATCATGTGAGAAAATGAGTATGTGGCATGAGAAAATGACAGAGCTGACAATGAGGTTACCAGTTACATGATAAGCTCATCCTGTTTACATTGTGTAATTTTCCTTTGTTAAGACTTGGTTTAATATTGCATGAGAAGATGATGGAGCTGACTATCTGTTTGGATCTTAACTAGGTGGGCATGTGGATAACAGTATCAAGCTAGTCTCATGGGATGGAGCAAAAACATTAGAAACGGCCCATGGGCATTGTGCTCCAGTCACTTGTCTTAGTCTTTCTCCTGATAGCAGCTACCTTGTGACAGGAAGCCGAGACACCACTGTGTTACTTTGGAGAATACATAGGGAATTCACTTCTCGGTCGAGCAGCATATCAGACACTCAGGCTGGTACCAGTACAACAAATACAGCCAGTGGTAGTAATTCGTCAAACACATTGGTGGACAAAACCAGGAGACATCGCATAGAGGGTCCTGTGTATGTTCTTCGCGGCCACCAAAGTGAAATTCTTTGTTGTTGCGTTAGCTCAGATCTTGGAATTGTTGTCTCATGCTCCCATGCATCAGATGTCTTGTTTCATTCTATAAGAAGAGGTCGATTGGTAAGAAGGCTGCCTGGTGTCAGGGCCAATGCTGTCTGCCTTTCATCTGAAGGAGTTATAATGACTTGGAACAAATCACAACATCGTCTCAGGACCTTTACTCTTAATGGGGTTCCGATTGCTAGTATTCAACTACCTTTCACTGGAAGTATTAGTTGCATCGAAATTTCTATTGATGGACGAAGTGCTCTAATTGGAATAAATTCATGCATGGAAAATGATGAACCCAGTAGCTGGGATTTGAAGCTGAAGAAGCTAGGATTTGACAATATTGATCAGGAATCTGACAAAGATGAAACAAACAGATTGGATATTCCATCACCTTCAATCTGCTTCTTGGATCTGCATACTTTGAAGGTATGAGAAAAAGGGTGAAATAAGTCAAGCTTGCATATTTATTGTTGCTGTCTAATTGGTACAACCTGTCATCATGTTGGCTTGTGTTAGGTGATTACCCAAATTCAGACATTGGCGTGTAAAATGTTTTATTTTCAAATTGCCAATGAATTTTAGTAAATTTCTGTTTATTTCTTTTATTATATATATTTTTTGTTGCATGCACGCATCTTGCTTTTTCTTTCCATGACATGACAGCCCCGGTTCAGGCTCACATTCTCTGCATGTCCCGATGGGCGTGGGTGGTTCTTTTGTGTTAATGAAAAATAGGTTTATCTATATGTTAGTTTCCTTGACAATCTGGTTTCTTACTAAAAACATAATTCTTGCATTTTGCAGATATTCCATATCCTGAAGTTGGGAGAGGGACAGGATATTACTGCTCTGGCTTTAAACAAGGACAACACAAATCTTCTGGTGTCTACTGCTGATAAGCAGTTGATGATCTTCACGGATCCTGCTGTAAGTCATACCTGGTTCTTTTCATAGTTGATCACTTGATTATATTGACACTTTCAAAAAAAAAAAAAAAAGTAATAATAAACCCACAATACACTGCAAACAAGGGAACCCTCGTTAAGTCTCTTTGGGTTTCATATGATTGATCTCAATTACTAACACAAGAATGCTGCATCAAATTTGCTGAATCATATGATTATAATCGTAAAGACCTGTGTCTCTTGGCTGTGGCTTACATTTTGGTGCTTTGAGGAAGTCTTGCAACCCAGACTTAATGCTTTGAATGCAAATTTAACTCAGTTATTGGTGAGACTAGGGGAGAGAGAAGTATCTCCATGAATAATTGTAGACTGCATTTCATTTGATAATATTCCAGTTTAAATTTGACAAGCCGAGAAGAGATCAAAAGTTGTCTTGCCGGGGAAAATGATTGTAATGGTAATTGTTGTTTTACAAACATGGCAACTGTTGCTTACAATTAGCCACTAGTGCATGAGCTCTCGCACATATGTATCTCTGTGTGAACAATTATATCGATGATGATGGTATCACTCGTTATTGTTAACCATTATGGTTATTTTAGTGTCAGATTTGTGAATCACCTTCTTGTTGCTTGCAGTTGAGCTTGAAAGTGGTGGATCAAATGCTCAAACTTGGTTGGGAAGGTGATGGACTCAGCCCCCTCATTAGATAATAGTTATATGCCAGAGTGAGAGGGATACTGAAGATATCCCATTACCAAAAATTACCATTAGGAGCGTACTGCAAGGGCCATGCTTAATGTCCCCACCTTCTGTCCATGTAGTCGTACAGTTCACTGGCGGTTTGGAAATGTAACTTATGTATCCGATAAATGGAACTGCCCAAATATCTCAAGAGTTATAGGTCATTGGATATAGAGCAGGGATCTTTTTTTTTTTTTTTTTTTTTTATATATATTTTTTAATTGTTTGTATGTACGTCACCTTTAGATGTGAGGGGGCTTAGGCTGTTGAGGTCCGAGCTGTTCATTATTTGTTCATTATTTTTTGACAAATTAGGGAATGAAAATATAGAAATTCATTATTTTATGTTTTGGATATTACTACGCTAAAAGGATTTGTTAAACCAACTTCCGAACACTACTTTAAATAGCTGGTAAAACTCATTTACACGAGCTTATATCATTTTTTTTACTACTGATTTTTCACTTTATTTTAGTTGTAGTTCCAAAGTGAATTTTTTTTCTTTTTTTTCTTTTTATAGTTTCTATAGGAGTCGATACGTTAAATTTGATCAATAATTCCATAAGAAGCTCATTTATCTACAATAATTCCCTTCTCTAGAGATATGCACGTCAAAGAATCCGAGCACAACAGGCTTAGATCAGAATTCTACTCCACCCACGCATATGGTACCAGCCTTGGTTCAAATAGAGTTGTCAATTGGATTGTGTTGTCCACGGACGACTTTGCCCAGCCCTTAATCTTGGCCCTACATAGTTGCGTGCCGGCTAGGGCCAGCATGTTTGACGGGACTGGGTTGCCCAGGTTCGTAGGCACAACCCTGGCTAGCAGTGGGCCTCGGATTTGGATTGGCACACCAAAGCACTTTAGGTAAAAACTACGTTTTTTTTGCCGTACTTAAAATTATGTCACATTATTACTTATATTACTTATTTTAGTTGTTTCGCACTTAAAGATGTATGGTATTAATAAAATGGAAGTTTTAGGCATTTATGAAAATTTCCTATAAAAAAACAACCATTAGTTTTTGCTAGGGTTTGAACCTCAATAATGGAAAAATAAAAATAAAAATAAAATAAAAAATAAAGGTCTATGAACCACTAAACTAGTCACATATATGTATTTTCCAGCCATCGGCGATTTGGTGAAGTAGCTAATGACTTTTTCTTTTGCATGGTAATATAATATTACCAGAGATTTTATTTTTGGGCCGTCGGCAAAGTTGTTGTTGAATTTTTTTTATTTATACTGTAATACTATATTTCTCAACCGTTGGAGGTGTCGGCGAGGGAGGAGGGTGAGAGATATAGAGGAAAAAAAGGTGTGGATATTTTGGGGTTTTTGTTCTCAATTTTTGATGAGATATTATTCAATTTCTCATTATATGCTATTTACTACACATTTTAAAACTATATGACATTATTTACTAAATTTTAACCTAAATATGCTATTTTGCTCTTTCTCCCTTGGTAATCTCATATTCGGCCATCTTAGTGGGCCTTAGAAATTGTAAAAGAGAAAATGAGGGAAATAGTAGATTATTGAAAATTTTTGAAACAAATAGAAAATTTTAAAAATATTTCTAGTAAATAGCAAATTTATGGTGTAAATAATTTATTTATTTCCTTATTCACAACATAAATAATTCTTATTTACATACTAAATTTAATGTGTGAATAATATATTTATACCCTTATAATTTTTACAAGAAGTTATTTACTGTAAATATTATCGAAACATGTTATTATTTGCTTACAATGATTTTGGAAAATTTATGTTTATTATAATTTCTTATTGTGTAAAAGGGGAATGAGCTAAATAACATAATTAAGGTCTAAATTAGTAAATTTATAGCATATATTTTTAAATGTGTAGTATATATCATGAGAAATTGGGTTTCCAATAAAATCAAAGAACCAAAAATACCTTTTCCATCTCGCCCTTTCCTCCCTTGTTGGTGTTGGAGCCACGGGCTAGTAAATATAATACTTACCGGTGAATATAAATATTTACCAACAACATCACCAACGATGTTTGTTGATTGAATTTGCAAGTATACAAGTTGTTACAAATAATAAAAGATATGAGTATGAGTATCAATCCTATGAAGATTCCATTTAATTATAGTTAAATACCGAAAGTTGTTAACATTAAGATTATTTGTATGACTAATTAAAAGAGAATTTTTTTTAATAAAATCAATTAAATGATATAAAAACGCTAGGTTCCAATTCTCCATCCCAATCCTACATGAAGTTCCTAATTAGATTCATTGTATCTAATTTCTATTTTTGATAATGGAGTTTCTCTAACGTAACTATCAATCTCTTTCCAACACTATCAAATTATCCTGGTAAGCTCTTTTCTTATATCTCTTTCAAAAAAGTATTAATAAAAAGAAAATACAAAATCAAGGCTCAAACATCATCAGAAAAAAAAAAGATAGAGATCCTAAAAAAAAAAAAAGACGAAGATAAAGAGGTCAAACAAACTTATTGAAAATGTCACAAGTCTACAAAAAGTTTTGTGGAAAACAAAATCTAAAACTAAAATTAAAAGAAATCCTACAAACTTAACTATAAATTTATTTTGTTTCTTGTTTCCCATTTTTTTTCTCAACACTCCCAGGGTCTCCTTTATAGGATGGATTCAATATCTTTATTTAATGTTGATTCCCACGCCAGAAAATGATGAAAGAATGGCAAATTTAGGGCATTGATGTGGGACGACACGTGGTAGCAAGAGAGTTGACGAGGTAGGGCTGGTAATATAGGTCACGACATGATAATATGACTCAAAAATGACACAAATTTCACGGCTTAGGATTAGAGAAAAAGAGGTGCAGATCAAATTCAGCTCGACTTAAAATTGGCATGAAAAAAAAGGGGTCAATTTAGGATTGAATCTGCCTAACCCGAACACGATATGAAACCCATGAAAAAGATTCAAAAATATATTTTACATAACATATTTTAGAGTTTGCTATGAACTTCTAATCTTATGATAGTTGTTCTCATAATTTTATGCTTTTATTCTTTTAATTCTAGAAGATATTATATTTTAATAGGTTATGGTTTTTTAGTTCTCTATAATAAGTAAAAAAAATCAATAAAAGTACAGAATTTTTGTATCAATTTTGGGTTCAAATGTTAATTTTTGTGTCGCGGGTTAATTTCAAGTTGTGTCATGTTAAATCGTTTTGTAGTTAAAAAAAAATTCGTATTATAAGTTAGGCTAAGGTTTGACTAGAAATAAAAAAAAAACCATTAAAACACAATACAAACACGACATGAATTGCTATTCCTAGGACAAGGCGAAAGGCTGGGTGACATGGCTTCATGGGCTGATGGTCAGAGACAAGCGCATGCTGAGCAGGTGAAACATAGAGCACAGAGCAGAAGCATTGAAGAGTGCCAAACACCAATGTACAAGCAGCAAAACACGATTTGCAGGGAGTTGACCTCAGACATGCATGATGCTAGATCAGTTCGGTCTGACGTACGTGTTGAGCCTGTTCTGGACGTGATGGACAGCTATGAGTCACTCGCTACTACGTTTGGCCTGTGTGCGAGGATGTGATGTTGGATGGATGATTTGTTTTTTCTCTTTTTTTTTTGAAATAGATAAAAGCCATATCGGCACTTACAACATGGTCTATACAACTTGGAACTTTTTCTAGCCAATGCAATTCATGAATACTTGTAACACCCGGAAGATTTGATTAAGGATAATTGATGTTTAGATGGTAGATTAATATGCTTTAATGTAAACTTGAACTTAATTTAAGTATTTTATAATATTTTAAATTTATTCCATTTTAATTACTCCCATGTGTTATTTTGAATTATGAAACAAAACAATTTATCAGGTGCCTGATGTGTCCCGATTGCAAAACCATGTGTTGAGAACATGGCGTTGCTTCTCTTACTTTTCTATTTATTTCCCTCTCACTCTTACTCTCCCTCACATTCACTCTCTCTCTTCTCTCCCCTCTCCCACACTGCTCTCTCTCTCCTCTCCTCCTCTTAGTTTTGATTTCAAGTTTTTTGAGCTTTGGGCTTGATTCTCAACTAGATTGGGAGGTGAAGAACACAAATTTGGACTCCACAAATGTGATTTTGAGCTTTGATTCGAGGTTTATTTCCTTAAAATTTCAAACTTTTAAATTTTGTTACAAATCTTTTAATCTCTTTCAAATGTTGTGATTTGAGTTCTTTGAGCCTAGGAAACCTTTAATCTAAGTTGGTAGGACTGAAATCATTCAAAAACTAGGCTTGATTTCATGAGATTTGGATTAAATCAAGTTTTCCCTTTTTCCCCATTTTTGGATTTTGCCGGATCAACTACCAAATTAATCTCAGCCGTCCGAGGAAGAGACACGTGCCAATGTGTCATTCGGTACGTTAGCGGAATCTCAGAGTACTGTCCACGTGTCGAAGAACGATTGGCGCTGTGATTCACGCACCGACAAGCTGCAGACGTGTCAGAGGGGAATCGCAGCCAGCTTTGAATCCTATGCGGGCCAGTTCACAAGCAACCGTTCTCTCAACCGTTCGACGAGATGACAAAGACCAATCTGACGGTCATCAAGCTCGGTCCCACTGGTCCCACTTGGGCCCATCTTGCCCGCGTCTAACAGCCATTGGATCTCGTTTTGAACGGTTCAGATCGTGCCTGTTCCGTGCTGGTCTGGTCTGCATCACACTGGATTACAAACTCAAATTTGCATATCAAAGAGCAAATCTCAATGTGGAAACGGAGATAAGATCAGATCATTTTAATCCGATTCTTCAACAATAATGAAAAATTATAATAATAATAATAATAATAATAATAATAATAATGATTAAATATTAATAAAATAATATGTAAATAGTGAAAAATTTTCACTATAAATAGCTTGCTCCCCCCTCCTTCAAAACCCATCTCTGGGCCTTTTGGCCCTCTCCTTTTCCTCTTCTCTCCCCCTTTTTCTTATCTTCCCCTTTATTTTTACTTAGGTAAAAATAAAAAAATAAAAAAATAAAAAAAGAAAAAAAGAAAAAAAGAAAAAATTGTTTATATTAGAGTAGAGAGTCTGGTGAGATAGAGAGATGATCTTGTATGCATAGTATTTTGATATGTATTTTAACTCTATATCTGTGTGGTAATGCTTATATTTTTGTGAAATAAATTATATCTTTATTTTCAATAATTATTGTTGATGTTGTTATGCTGCCAATTTTTACATAAATTCAGACATGCTTTTTTTATGTAATTTAATTATGTTGCATAGTTAATATTAATAATAATAAAATGATGCTTAATTTTATGGAATGTCTTTTACTGTAGTATGACTTGTTATATTGTCGATTCTAGATATTTCATAAGATGAAGTGCTACCGGAGTTAATGTAAAAATTTATTCTGCTAAAATATATTAATTTTGATTTGTTATTATCTTTTCTATCTTATAATTATGTTAATTATAATTGAGTGATAGATGTTATAATTTTCATAATTAGTGCACCAATAATTATTTTGCTAGTTTTTATAGGAAGACCCTTATTGCATTATGGCTTGCTATATTGTCGATTTAGGTTGACCTATATAATTAGTAAAATATACTTGCAATTAATGAGATAAGATATAATAAATCAAATGCTTTAGATAATTATTTATTAGAATCAAAATTTCATATCAGTTGCAAAACATACAAGGGACTCTCAAATCTTCATCATTTTAATTTTATGCTTTAAATTTTGAATTAAAAAAAAAATCACAAAAATATTTCTTTTACTTTTAAACTTTTCTTTGAAAAAAAAACCGCTTGCCTTTTTGAATGTTTATTTTTAACAACCTCTCGAGTTATAAATTTTCACCTCCCTGTGGATACAACAACTTTTCTATACTACAAACGTCCGCTGTTTATAAAGAATAAACATTTGGGGCGTTACCAGTTACCATCACTACCATCAGAGTTAGAACAGCTGAATTGCCTGTTCCAACACTTGAAGCAACAACTGTGGGTGAAGAAGTCAGAAGCTTCATCGCATGGCTAAAGAGGTTAGTTGAAGTCATCACATTGACGAAGACGAGTCGAGCGCCTAGCCATGTTGCACAAGATCTAAGCGGAAAGAAATGCCAAAAAAAGAAAATCTCTACAAAAGCAAGAGAATCACAACCTGAGGTAGAACAAGAACAAGAACAAACCGTTGCTAATGAGCAACTGTAAGCATTTAATTTCGCTCCAATACCTCAAGAATTTATGTAGTTGGCTCTATATGCAGATTCTTTCATGTGTGATGGGTCGATGATTTAGTGCCCGATACCAGTAAATGTCACTGGTAATGAATTGCCTATCTATGTGGGGTATGAAGATGTTTACTACTTCATCAACTTTGATAAAATCAGGGCAAACTGTATCTTGGTATACCTCAGGTAATAACTCCATCCTTATTTCATATTTTTAAAATATAGGTAGAGTTGTAAGGTGCTTTCAAATAATTGACTGTATTTTTTTCTATTGTAGTTTTTTGGCAAAATATTGTGAACTTCAAGGCTTGGCGCAAATTTTGGCTTTATATCTCCGGCCATTGTTTGAAGTGCTGCAAGAGATCTACAGAGTGATCGTAGAGAGTGCGCCACATCACTCATCCACCTATTAGCTCAAGCACCGAGGGGGAAATTATTCTTCCTGCCATACAATATTGGAGAACATTGGATGTTGGGACTTATTTCGCCATGGGAGGACCAAATATATTGGTTTGACCCCCTCAGACACCCACCATGTGAGGATTTTGTATCAGTCACGAGATTGTAAGTACTAATATTCTCTTATAAATTTAAATTAAATCTTTTTAGTCCCACATATTTGTATCACCTATTAATTCATTTAAACATGACGCATTATTAGGGCACTTAACGATTGGAAGCTTCAAGCAGAAAGCGGTGTCACAAATTGACTGAACGGAATGCTATATTCCAAACGTAAGTGTCCAAGACAACAAGAAAACGTAGAATGTGGTTTTTTTATTCTACGTTTTATGCGGGATATAATTACAAGTAGTATTTAAGCATTAGGAAAAAATAATTTTTATATACATACGGATATACATGAAGTTAGATTAGAGTGGGTACAATTTGTAAATAGGTATGTGCTCTTTAAATACATAGATGGAGATAGTAGATAAATAATTGCTCAAAATAGCTTAAATGTAAATGATCTTGTAAATACCTAGCAATTTCAATACACTCTAATTTTGGTATGCAATCAGGGCCTTGCTATAATGGATAATAACACACAGGACTGGCCATCCCGTGGGAAATCAAAAATTTTTGGGAGGAATACCAATTTTTCACGATGGTTTTCATGAAACCGTCATGGAAACTCTAGGATTCCACGACTGTTTTATGGTAAACCGTCATGGAAACCTAACTTTCCATGATGGCTTTTCATGAAACCATCGTGGAAACTTGAGGATTCCACGACGGTTGACCATAAAGCCGTCATGGAATCCTTCGATTTCCACGACGGTTTTTCATGAAACCGTCGTGGAAACTCAAGGATTCCATGACGGTTTACCATAAAATCGTCGTGGAATCCTTCGGTTTCCATGACGGTTTTTCATGAAATCGTCATGGAAACTCAAAGATTCCACGACGGTTTACCATAAAACCGTCGTGGAATCCTTGAGTTTCCACGATGGTTTCACGAAAAACCGTCGTGGAAATCGAAGGATTCCACGACGGCTTTATGGTCAACCGTCGTGGAATCCTCAAGTTTCCACGATGGTTTCATGAAAAGCCATCATGGAAAGTTAGGTTTCCACGACGGTTTTTTGGAAAACTGTCGTGGAATCTTTAGTTTCTATGATGGTTTTTCATAAAACCATCATGGAAAATGACACCATTTTACCCCTACTTGCGCCAATTTTCCTATTATACTACGGTAAAAAACCGTCATGACAACTCCATGTTGTACCACGACTGAAGTTTTCACGACGGTTTATAATCATCGTGGAATCCACAGTTTGTAGTAGTGTGGTGGCTTTTTGTGGTAAATGACTCTTTGTCTGAAGGCTCTAACAATCGATCCGAGCTGGCATCTTTCCCAACGAGGCCAAGGCATGCGCCGTGGGTGACAAGGGACCTGTAGAACACCTCAGGATGAAGAGCTGAGGTCAAGAGGTCAAAGATCGTCTTCCTTGTTACATCTACCAAGCATAGTTGCCAAGCCGCCGAGGATTTATTCCTCGAGGATGGCGCCGAGCACACCTTCAACGTATATATCCCTAGTACGCACCATTAAAGCCTTTATTTTTTGTTACCCATAATGTTTATGCAAAGATGATATTTTCTTGGTCTTACAAGTACTAGAATTTGTTTGATTCTCTCTTGAAGTGAAATCATGGACGGCACTTTGTTAAGGATATGATTTAGGTCATCTTTGGGTTGTTGAGC
Organism: Artocarpus heterophyllus; assembly: GCA_025403435.1. NCBI lineage: Eukaryota > Viridiplantae > Streptophyta > Magnoliopsida > Rosales > Moraceae > Artocarpus > Artocarpus heterophyllus. The sequence continues at coordinate 997,800 of JAJQZP010000037.1, forward strand.
ATTTCAAGCCTACCTTGGTATACATATATCTCTAGTACACACCATTAAGCCTAACCAAACCTTTTTTTTGTTAACCATAATTTTTATCTTGGAATGTATTTTGTTAGTTATGGAATGAATTAAAAAAAAAACAAAAAGAAATGTAAAAAAATGTGCTACATCCATTGTTCATAATTTATAAGGAAAGAAATAAGTCTGCAGGGTGTAGTAGCTTAGCAAAAAGAAAAGAAAAAATAGATGACAAAAGAAAGTTGAAATCAAGTTTGAAGGTGTTACTAGAAGTGTAGAATAAAGCTCTACAAAATTCTTAAAATGAATGATGTGTTTAGAAGGTGATTTGAGTGACATTACTATCATATATCCTACTTCACCTAGCTAAACAAAATGAGCTTAATAAAATCCTATTGATTATTGGTGAGGTGTTGATCTATATTAGTGGAGAGAGGGATGAAAAGAAAATCTATGGTACTTGATTCATTACTTAAGATTCTATGCTTAATTAGTGTTTGCATAAACTTATCTGAATTACATGCCATAAATTAAGAAATGACTTTACATACATAAAAAATCTAATTTAAAATGGGGATACTTTTTACTTGATTGCAATGCTTGGTCACTATTTATGTTTTTTCTTATGCTATATGTTCTTTGGGCAATATTTGAGGAAATTCATTAGGAATTACCTTCTCACACATTCATAAATCACACTTTCATAAATCAGAGTGAATCTTTCAATTTCTTTTCATTACAAGGTTTGTGGATAAGAATTTTTCCCACAAACCCCCACTGATGGAACTCCACCCCTTTAACCATAAGATTAGTGCTGACACCAATAATCTCTTTCTTCTCCTTAATAACAGACTAGGATTTCTACTTGCCAACCATATCTTCCATACTTGATATTAATGACCAACACCGTAAGAGAAAAGACTCCTGAACAAGGCTTAAACCTTCACACACATAAGTGTTGGAAAACAATATGTAGCAGAAATTTAAAAATTTTGAATTAGAGTATTTTTTAAATTCACAAGTTTGACATGCTAAATACATAAATTAATGACAGATCTTACATACCTCTTTTATATACTGAAAGCAACAGGAAGCTGTGAAGAGAAGAACGTTCCAAAAGAGCCTCAGCCAACTGGTCTTCTTTGCTTTTCTCTATCCACGATTTGAGTGCGGGTAGTCGCATATCATACAGCTTTTCCTCCAGTAACTCTCCTTCCAACCTCTTAAGAAAACCTAGAGCTAAAGTTTTTGATGTTGAACAATAGCTTTCAGAGAGTTTAAGAGTTTCTCTCGTTTGAGTACTTACTCTATGCTTCTCAATTGATTTGAATAACAAAGAAAACTCACCTGCTATTTACAGTGGTCAAATTTGAGGTTAAACCTTATCAAATTAGTCCTCAAAATTCGAGGCTGGTTCAACTTCTAATGAAAAACGCATAAAAAATACGTATACTAATTATTGCATGTTCTACATGTCGATCTAGGAGATTAGCCTGTTGAACTTACTCCATCGACTTGCCGACCATGCGATAATTTAGAATCCTTAGAATGTCTTATTTTCACTAGTGAATCTTAGATAGAGCCTCAGTTTTAATTCAAATAACTCAATAGAGAAGTTATCTGATTAAAATAGTCATATAAGATAGTCCCATAGTAAATAAAATATTATCCAAATAATTTAACATGTTTATTTTGAAATAATTCACAAAATTAATTCAACCAATAAACTAACATGAATTATTAAATCTACTCTTATCGAGTTTTAGCCAAACTAATAATTTAACATAAGTCACAAATATGTAGGAAAAAAGGCCATGTTGTCATAGCATTATTATGAGCTAGCATAGGAGACATAATGGACATATATAGTTCAATCTCCTATAATTATAAAATACAATATCCTAGTTGCATATTTTATAATTATCAACTCTAACGCTACTCTACTGAAAGCTTAGAGCTGCACTCTCGAACTATATAAAATTACAACGCTCCAATAAGCTAACCGTCCATGCTATATCATAATGTGTCACATGCCCATAGGATATTTATAATCAGCGTAAGAATAAATTCTATTTTACCTTTCCGATTATTTTTGTCTTACATTCCATTATCACACTATTAGAATACTTACTGTTCATAAATAGTATGCCATTCGGTTACATCTACATATCTAAATGGTTGAGTGCTCTAGTCCTCCAAGTATAGGATGATGCATATAAGAGAATATCATTAACTCCACAAAACAATTATGGATTCTATATCTATGAATAACGAGTCTATGTCAATCAAGAGTTATATCTCCAACTGGTACTATCATCAAATCAAGATGTCACCCTTTGGTACATCAAAAGACATAAATTAAGAATACGTGCCCATTAGCCATTTTAGGATTAAGACACAACACATATGGTTGTCTAGAGTTACTTGATTTGAACAAACGAAATTATTGTAATGACCAAGAGATATTCATTAACAACATCGATCCGATATTTAATTAGATTTAATTAATGAAGTTACCCTAATAAATAGTATTTTCGTAAAAATTATGATAATATATAATAAACAATGTTGACAGGGAATTTTACTATATATTTGATGTGATGTTGGATCTTACCAAATATGCTCGAAAATTTATAAATAATATCCATAAAATGAATTTTATATCATAATTTATTATAATATTGTGATATAAATTAATGGATGACTAAGGTAGAAATAAAGTAGAAAAGCTTGATAACACCCTAAAACAGTGTAAAAAGGGTAAGACGTAGTGTAAGTACATTGCTAAGATAAAACACAGATGTGTGAAATGTTGTGTTTGGGTTCCAAAGGTGAACCAAAGTACAAATATGATATTTTATACTGCTCAAGAATACGTTTTCACTGATTTTACCCCAACAGTATAAGAAAAATACTGTGCGGTAAAAAATTACATTGTGTAAGGTTTTGAGGGTCCATCAAGTGGACACCGAATGGGTTTTGATTGGGTCACCACAACATAAAATTTGGCCCAATCACATTTAGCCACCCAACCCACTTGATTACCAAGGGGTGGCTCACCATAAAAAAAAGGCAAAGGATAAGCCTTTAATTAAGACTTAAAGTATCAAAATTTTCCATTTTCTCCTTCCACCGTGTTTGGTAGCCATAGGAGCTCTCTTTCAAAAATTTTTCAAGCTTAAATCTTTGCAAAATTGTCCTAATCAAGTTTCAAGAAGTAAAGTTTAAAAGAATTTATCAACTTTTAAAGTAAAAATCTAAACTTTTTCGTAAGTTTTCCTAGGGGTTTTCTTGGTCTGAGGAGGAGATTTTGACCAAAGATTCTCTTATATGAAACATGCCTAGGAAAATTACAAAGAAACACCAATTTTTCTTTTAGTAAGTTCAATCTCTCAGTTTTAAAGTTTAAATTGTTTTGTTTTGGTTTTGATTGTTTCAAAAGACGCGTGACCATTCAAGCAAGTTTGTAGGTTGATTCCTTGAGTATATGGTTTATGATGTGGTTGTGTTGTTGAAATTGGGGCTTAAATGTGAAAACTATTATTTGGTGTAAAAATAGGTAATTTTGTAAACTTTGAAATTGGTTTTACAAGGGTTGTGATTAGGCATAAAAATTGTTTGAGAAGGTCATGAATCTGTATAAACACTATTTGGAATGCTGCTTGGGAAAAGATTTTTACAAAAATTACCCCAGGGACTAAATTGTAAAAAAATTCTTATTCTCAGTATAATTGAAAAAAGGCCAAAAGCTCCACTATATAGTGGCAATTTTAGAAAAGTCAAAACATGAAAGTTGTAGATGAAATTAGGAACCATGGACAGTTCATCGAAAATCGCCTTCATTTGTGAGTTATGAGTTTTACCAAATTTGTTAAAGTTGGAAAATATTTTTAGGGGCAAAAACGTCTTTCTACAAAAGGAATTTGGGTAAAGTACTTTGAAAAAATTTAATCTCTTGAAAAATAGAGACTAATGGTCTAAAAGATTATTTTTAGTCTCGATGGCAAAATCGTTAAAATTTTCAAATCTAGGGTAAAATCGTGAAGTTTTGTTAAACTTGGGCTTTTATTGCAAATAAGTCACCCGATGCCTTGAACATTTGTTTCTATGCTATTACGCAATGTTTTGCGTTGAATTAGTTAAATCGGGCCTAGGAATTCAAAGTGACCTATTGAGAGCAAAAACGTCATTTTTCATAAAATGACCAGAATGTACCCCGAAGTGTCCCAGATAGGGAAAGATGACTTTAATAAGAATTTTCCCCCTTTTTGTTATAAATAATAAGATAGAAGGAATCAAAAGGATGGTCAAACTTTAAGTAATCTAAATAGTCATCTGAAGCAATAATCAACAAGTATACTTTACCATCGTATAGCTAAATAGGGATAATTTGGCTTATAATGCTATAACTAGCCAAACAGGTCACTAGACGAATAACGAAAAAACCCAAAGATGGTTCTTAAAGTAGCGTAAACAAGTAAGTTCCAAACCGACCTACAGTATGAGATAATAGGTCTAAGAGTATAGTATACTTTTGCAAATATACTAGTGTGTATTATGCAATTGAGAAAGTGCATATGTTTTGCACTTAGTATGTAAGTATTTTGACTTGCGTGATTTGTTCACCAAAATAACTAGATTAGTAAATAAATTACCAAAAGAAAAGGAAAGTGTCGTACCAGCTCCAAGAGCAAAGGGGAGTTTAAAGTTAAAGTTATATTATGGTCTTGGTGTTATGAAGACCTATGTGTGCATATAGTACGAGCACTTGAGTCCTAGTTAAAGATAAGATATGATAAGGATAAAGAATGTTCATAAGAAAGCATAAATGGATAACGCATATTAGTATATGATGCATGTGGGCTACTTCTGGACTTACTGAGCATAAGCTCACCTAGTTATTCCATGCTATAGGAATTTCCACTAAGAGGTCAAAATGATCGTATTAATGAGATGGCGATAGAATATGAGCGATGTGCATATTAGGGTATGGATACCACCACAGTTATGTTTCCGCTTGCTATGTACATTAAGTTATCTTGGAACTTGTTGTACATAAAGATATAGTATGGTTTAGTAAGATAAAACCTCTTTTAGATATGTTAAGTATATGATATAATAAAAAGAAAGTTCATTTATGTAATAGATCACACATTCATTTAGTATGTATGTGTGATCTATTACAGTTATTTAAAAAAAATTTATTTCCAAAATTTTCATAAATACGTAAGTAAGAAAATTGTTGAAGCATAGCCCAAAATAAGGTAGGTTGTGACAGTTGGTATCAAAGCGGGTATTCTGTCATCCCACTATACATTGCCACATGCTCTTCTACCACAACTCAAGTAAGATAGTTTAATTTTAAGTATAATAATATTAAGATATTACCCTATATGGGAATATAATTCCAATTAAAATAAATGTAGTTCATGGTGAAACCGCATAATGATCGCAATATGGAAGCGGATCGGAGAGCTAGCATAGCCTTTCAAGAGATGATGCCCCTTTGTTAGTATGGCAGTCGATGGCCGATGGTATTGGCCAAATGGCTCCATGACATGGAAGTGATTTTCGTAACTTATTACACTCTGCCCCATCTTCAAGTCCTATTGGCCTCGGGACAGCTGCAGGGTGAAGCACTTGCATGGTGGATTAGAATTGGCCTTGGTGAACAACGTATGGATTGGCAAGGTTTTATATAACAGATTTCAGTAGAATTCGCACCGCTACCACTTGGGGACAACATGCAGGTTCAAGTTAACCCATTTTTGTGGGCAGACTGACACCATCAGCTTTATTTATGTCTAAAGCCCATATGGGGAAGGTACGTAGGAGAACCAGTGGACCACTATATCATGAGATTCCATCGAACGATGGCACTGTTGATTCCACTATAGATACCCTTGAGACGTATCTGTGATTTGATATGGCGAGACCTACGCAAGGAGGTACAACAACGGGTTCAATACCCCATAAATTTCCCCAGCTTAGAAGACTTTATTATGGAGGTGCTGCATGTAGAGCAAAATGTGGTAGCACCACTTGAAGATCCCTAAGCAGGGATGAATGAGGATGATGACAGGGAGGAAGAGTCTAAGGAAGAGCCTGATCCTGTCCTTGAACCCCCTAAGCCCATTATTGCCAGTGATGATGAATCCACCGACACCAGTGAAGAGGAGGAAGAGGATCCAGAGATGGACCTAGAAAATAGGGATATGTCGGATGTTGATTCGGATTAGGAAGAAATGAACATTTGATGAGTCTTTGGTATTGTTAGTATCTATAACTATGTGGCTAGCATAGTTTTGACTTATTTGACTTTGTGCATGAGTGTACCTCCTGTGAAGTGGTGTCTTTCCCAGCAATAATGTTCATGACAGCCGAAAGAGATGACTACTCCTGGAAATGATAAAAAGTTTATGTAAGAAAGTTTACTAAGTATGTATGTTAGCCACCCATGTAAAGTTTTGATAATGAAAGATGTAAAAGAAAGAAGAAATTAATGAAACGATAAGTTCATGTTATTGCTTGCATTTATAATTTTTATTAAGTTCGTAATATGTGCATTAATATAATATTGCAATTTACGGTAGGACTTTAAATTGAAATTGATGGCTGAAGAACCAAGAGGACCAACAAACCTAGATTTGATGACTCTAATCGCTGAACTATAGCAGAGGCTCCAAGCTCAAGAGCAAGAAATACAAGGGTTTCGAGAGCAGCTTACTCAGCACAAAACCATACCCCCAACACGTGAGGCTTTTCCACCCCCAGCACCGTGGGTAGAACCAGCAGCCTTGATAGCTCCTACCGTTCCTTTTACTAAATTTTATGAGAGATTTCGACGAATGACGGCCCCAAAATTTGATGGTTCTACAGATCCTCTTGTGGCCAATGACTGGCTCACTGGCATGGACAGAGTTATGAAATTTATAGGACTTAGTGATTGTGAAAAAGTTTTATGCACTTCATTTTCTCTCACCAAAGATGCCAAGAGATGGTGGGAATCCGTTGAGCATAGGAGAAACATGGATGTGATGACTTGGTCTGAATTCATCGAAGAATTTGGAAGAGCCTATTTTAATGTGGAAACCATGGCTGCACAACAAGAGGAATCCAACAACTTTCGACAAGGTAATTTGTAAATGGCTGATGCTTTGAGGAGATTTAATCAATTGGCACACCTTTGTCCTGAATTGGTGCCTACTGATTGAGAAAGGATAAGAAGGCTAATGCGAATGTTCTGAACTAATATTGCACTCATAGTTGACAGTGGAGGACAAGCCCCCAAAGATGTGGAATACTGCATTGAGCAGACATCTAGAGCTAAATTTAGGATCTTCTGTGACAAGGAGGAAAGAACAAAGATCTTTAAATCCTAAAAGGAGAAAAAGGCCTTGGCGCAACAGAACTAGGCTTCACAAGCAAAAGAGCAAGGACGTAACACGAGCCAGGGACAGACTCAGAGTAACTAGACCGAACATAACCACAACAATAATAATAAGAGGAAGTGGAATGCAATCAATCAAGGGAGCCATAAGGGACAACCTTAGAAAAGGATAAATGATGGAAGGAATGGTAAACCACTATGTGGGCTGTGCAGGAAAAGACAAGCCAGGGAGTTTAAAGCTAGCACTAACAAGTGTTATATCTACAGCAAAAAAGGACACTGTGCTAGGATCAACAAAGGCCTCAAGGAACCCAGCTTCATGTAGTCCAAGCATAGATTGAAGGTCCTAACATTAGTCAGGGTCGATTGGAAGCTTCGAAGCCTAGTGGATGGATTTACACCTATGTAAAGAAAGAGGATGACGCTAAACCCCAACAATGGTAATAGGTCAGCTCTTTATTGCCAAAACTGATGCTTATGTTTTATTTGATTCTAGAGTAACACATTCATTTGCATCACTTAAATTTGCAAAATGAATAGGATATGAAGGAGATAGGATAGAACAGACCTTTAAGACTACACTTCCCTTTGGGGAGGTATTAAGTTCTGATAATTGGTTATGTCATGTACCAATCATCATCTGTGGTAGGGAATTGTTTATTGATTTGATAATAATCAATATTCAAGATTACAATATTATCTTGGAAATGGATTTCCTAGGAAAATATGCCGCAAAGATTAATTGCTGACATCACAATATCATGTTTTGGCCTTCGGAGGTGAGAAGTTTGTGTATTGAGGAAAGATTCCCAAGACTCCAATGGTGTTAATATCGGCATTAAAAGCAAGAAAATTACTGAATAGTGGATGCACAGGCTATCTGGTGAATCTAGTAAATAAAGACTAAGAAGCTCAGTTAGGACCAGAGAATGTCCATATAGTAGAAGAGTTTGTCAATGTGTTTTTGGATAAACTACCTGGGTTACCACCAGAATGAGAAATATCGTTCAAGATTGAGTTGACACCTGGTACAGCTCTGATTTCGAAGGCACTGTATCTCATGGCTCCAGGAGAACTTAAGGAACTTCAGGTGCAGTTGCAGGAATTGTTGGACGAAGGATTTATTCGGCCAAGCCATTCTCCGTGGGGAGCACCCGTCCTGTTTGTGAAAAAGAAAGACAGAACTTTATGGATGTGTATTGACTATTGGGAACTGAACAAAGTCTCAGTTAAGAATAAGTATCCATTCCTGAGAATTGATGACTTGTTTGATCAACTGAAGGAAGCAGTAGTATTCTGAAAGATTGACTTACGCTCTGGATGTCATCAGCTTCGAGTTAAGGAAGAGGATGTGCCGAAGACAGGGCGTCAAATGTGCTATGGGCATTACAAGTTTTACGTCATGCCATTTGGGTTGACTAATGCCCTGGTAGCCTTTATGGACCTTATGAATAAGATTTGCAAAGACTACCTTGATAAATTTGTCATTGTTTTGATCGACGATATCCCAATTCATTCAAGAACACTAGAAGAACATGAGGAACATTTAAGGCTTGCACTATAGTTGTTGAGAAAGCATTAATTGTATGCCAAGTTCTCAAAATGTGGATTTTGGCTAGAAAAAGTTCATTTCTTAAGACATGTGGTCTCACAAGATGAAGTTTCTATTGATTTTTCTGTTGATCCTTCTAAAGTAGAAGCAGTAAATAAGTGGCCTGCACCAAAAGCCTTACCAAGAACAGAAGTTCCCTTGGTCTAGCAGGCTATAACCGACATCTTATGAAAGGATTCTCTAAACTCACAGCACTATTCACAGCCTTTACATGGAAGACAGCTAAATATGAATGGACTAAATAGTGTGAAAAGAGTTTTCAAGAATTAAAGAGATGACTCACAAGTACACCGGTACTGACTATAGTTGACCAGAACTTAGGAAATTTCGTAATCTATAGCGATGCATCAAAAACAAGCTTAGGAGTCGTACTCATGCAAAATGGAAAGGTGATCATGTATGCATCTCGGCAACTGAAGGATCATAAAAGGAACTACATAATGCATGACTTGGAATTAGCAGCAATAGTGTTTGCACTGAAGATTTGGCGCCACTATTTGTACGGAGCTAAATGTGAGATCTATACTGACCATCAGAGTCTAAAGTATATTTTCACACAAAACGAACTCAATATGAGACAATGAAGGTGGCTTGAACTAGTCAAGGATTATGTTTGTGAAATCTTATATCATCCCAGAAAAGTTAACAGTGTGGCTGATATGCTCAATCGTAGAGAAACGTCTCCTTTTACAACGATGCCATTGATGTCAAGATCTCTTCAAAAAGACTTAATAGAAACAGGAATATAGATGATCACAAGAAGATTAGCTGATTTGTCATTCTGGCCAATCATCCTAGAGAACTTGAAGGAATGGCAAGGAGCAGATTCTTTACTACTCAGGTATAAGAATGAGGCCCTTGAGAACAAGGAAGCAGAGTTTAGCATCTTGGAATATGGTATTCTCTGCTATAGAGGCAGATTATGCATCCCTAATGATGAAGGGTTAAAGAGATAGATATAAGAAGAAGCTCATGAAACACCGTACGTTGTTCATTCAGTAGCTACCAAGATGTACAAGGATCTGAAAGAGCATTACTGGTGGCATGGAATGAAGAATGATGTCACATAGTTCATCAACAAATGCCTCACTTTTCAAAAGGTGAAGGCTGAACACCAATGGCCAGCCAACGAACTATAGAAAATCAAAATTCCAAAATGGAAATGGGACCAGTTAACTATGGATCTGGTGACTGGACTATCCAAAACTACAAGAGGACACGATGCTATATGGGTAATTGTGGATAGATTGACCAAATCTACACACTTTTTGCCCATTAAACTTAGCAGTTTTGTTGAACGACTAGCTGAATTATACGTTGCTCAAATAGTTGGATACCATAGAGTTCCAAAATCCATCATTTCTGATCGTGATGATCGATTCACCTTGAAGTTCTGGAGGAGCATTCACTAAGCAATGAGAACAAAGCTGACTTTTAGTATAGCTTTTCAAGACTGATGGTCAGTCTAAAAGGACTATTCAGACTTTGGAAGATATGCTGAGAGCCTGTGTGCCAGACTTTAAAGAAGGATGGGATAAAAAGCTTCCACTAATTGAGTTTGTATATAACAACTACTATCAAACCTCCGTAGGTATGGCTCCATACGAAGTTCTTTATGGAAGAAGATGTAGATCACCTCTGCATTGGAATGAAACCAGGGAAAAGGCATTGTCGACCATAGATTTTGCACAAAGAACAATGGAGGATGTAAAATTGATTCAACAACAAATAGAAATGGCTCACAGTCATCAACAGAGTTATGCTGATCGACGATGGAGACCTCTAGAGTTCCAAGTAGGGAATTTGGTCTTTTTAAAGGTGACACCCATGAAAGGGGTAGTAAGGTTCAGGAAGAAAGGAAAAGTCATCCCAAGGTACATTGGGCCATTTGAGATTTTGGAAAGGGTGAGCAATGTGGCCTACAAATTAGCCCTACCCCCTAAAATGGCATCGGTACATGATATATTCCATGCATCCATGCTAAAGAGATATGTACCTAATCTGTCACATATACTTCAACATGAGCCTATTGAGGTGCAAGAGAATCTATCCTCTGAGGAGAAACCGGTTCAAATTTTGGCTCGAGAAAAGGAGTTAAGGAACAAAAAGATACCACTCATTAAAGTCTTATGGCATAACCAACAAGTGGAGGAAGCAACTTGGAAGCGAAAAGATGAGATGAGAAAAATCTACCCTGAATTGTTCTAATTTTCGAGAACGATAATTTTTAAGGACGGTAGGTTGTAATGACCAAGGGAAATTCATTAACAAAATTTGATATTTAATTTGATTTAATTAATGAATTTACCCTCATGAATTGTATTTTTTGTAAAAATTTCATTAATATATAATGAACAATGTTGACGGGAATTTTACCATAGATTTGATGTGATGTTGGATATTGTCGAATGTAGATTTCGTAAGCTTAAATGCTCAAAAATTTGTAAATAATATCCATAAAATAAATTTTATATCACAATTAAATATAATATGATGATATAAATTAATAAATGATTAAGGTAGAAATAAAGTAAAAAAGCTTGATAACATCCTAAAACAGTATAAAAAGGGTACAATACAGTGTAAGTACACTGTTGAGATAAAAACACAAATATGTGAAATGCTATGTTTAGGTTCCAAAAGGGGAACCAAAGTACAAGTATGATATTTTGTACTGCATAAGAATACGTTTTCATTGGTTTTACCCTAACAATATAAGAAAAGTACTGTACGGTGAAAAATTACAAAGGGCTTTGATTGAGCCACCACATCATAAAATGTAGCCCAATCACATTTAGACACCCAACACCTACTTTATTACCAAGGCGTGACTCACCATGAAAAAAGGCAAAGGATAAGTCTTTAATTAAGACTTAAACCATCAAAATTTTCATTTTCTCCTTCCACCACATTTAGTAGCCGTAAGAGCTCTCTTTCAAAAATTTTTCAAGCTCAAATCTTTGCAACATTGCCCCAATCAAGTTTCAAGAAGTAAAGTTCAAGAGAATTTATCAACTTTTAACGTAAAAATCTAAACTTTTTCCTAAGTTTTCCTAGGGGTTTTCTTGGCTTGAGGAGGGGATTTTGACCAAAGATTCTCTTATATGAAACATGCCTAGGAAAATTGCAAAGAAGCCCTTGGAAGGCCGACGATCACCAATTTTTCTTTTGGTAAGTTCAATTTCCCAATTTTAAAGTTTAAATGGTTTTGATTGTTTCAAAAGTCATGTGACCATTCAAGCAAGTTTGTAGGTTGATTTCTTGAGTATATGGTTTGTGATGTGGTTGTGTTGTTGAAATTATGGCTTAAATGTGAAAATTGTTGTTTGGTGTAAAAATAGGGTAATTTTGTAAACTTTGAAATTGGTTTTAGAAAATTATTTGAGAAGGTCTTGAATCTGTATAAACAGTGGATGGAATGCTGCTTTGAAGCAGATGTTTACAAAAATTATCCCAGGGACTAGATTGTAAAATAATTCTTATCCTTGCTAGAATTGAAAAAAGGCCAAAAACTCCCCTATGCAATGGGAATTTAAGAAAAGTCAAAGGACGAAAGGTTTAGATCTCGATAAAACTGTTAGAAATCACAGAAGGTTCATTGAATATTGCCTTCGTTTGTGAGTTATGAATTTTACAAAATTTGTTAAAGTTGGATAATTTTTTAAGGGGCAAAAGCGTCTTTCTACAAAAAGAATTTGAGTAAAGTACTTTGAGAAAATTTAGTCCTCTTGAAAAATGGTAACTAATGGTTTAAAAATATTATTTTTGGTTCCAGGGACAAAATTGTTAAAATTTTCAAATCCAGGATAAAATCGCAAAGTTTTGTTAAACTTGGGCTTTTATTGCAAATAAGTGACTCGATGCCCTGAACATTTGTTTCTATGCTATTAAGTGATGTTTTGTGTTGAATTAGTTAAATCGGGCCTAGGAATTCAAAGTGGCCCATCAAGGGCAAAAACGTTATTTTTCATAAAATGAATAGAACGGAACCTGAAGTGTCCCAGATAGGGAAAGATGACTTTAATAAGAATTTTCCCCCTTTTCATTAGAAATAATAAGATAGAAGGAATAAAAAAGATAGTCAAACTTTAAGTAATCGGAATAATAATCTGAAGCAGTAATCAATAAATATACTTTATCGTCATATAGCTAAATAAGGATAATTTGGCTAAAAACGATATACTTGGCCAAATAGGTCACTAGACAAATAACGAAGGAACCAAAAGATGGTTCTTAAAGCAGTGTAAATAAGTAAGTTGCAAACCCACCTACAGTATGAGATAGTAGGTTCAAGAGTATAGTATACTTTTGCGAATATACCAGTGTGTATTATGCAATTGAGAAAGTGTATATGTTTTGCACATATTATGTAAGTATTTTCACATGCATGCTATGCTAACCAAAATAACTAGATTGGTAAATGAATCACCAAAAGAAAAGAAAAGTGTCATACCAGCTCCCGAAGTAAAGGGGAGTTTAAGGTTAAAGTTATGTTATGGTCTTGGTGTTACGAACACCTATGTGCACATATGTTACAAGCACTTGGGCCTAAGTTAAAGATAAGCGATAACAAGGATATAGAATGTTCATAAGAAAGCATAAATGAATCATGCATATTAGGTTATGATGCATGTGGGCTATATTTGGACTTACTGAGCATTAGCTCACCTAGTTTTTCCATGCTATAGGAATTTCCACTAAGAGGTCAGAATGATCGTACTAATGAGCTAGCGGTGAAATATGAGTGATGTGCAGATCAGGGTATGGGTACCACCACAGTCATGTTTCTGATTGCTATGTATATTAAGTTATCTTGGAACTTGTTGTACACAAAGATATAGTATGGTTTAGAAAGATAAAACCTCAATTGGATAATGAAGTATATGATGTAATAAAAAGAAGGTTCATTTATGAATACATAATTGCAAAAAGAAGTTTGAGTATGTATGTTTGATCTATTGTGGTTATTTAAAAAAAAGGTATCTCGAAAATTTTCATAAATACGTAAGTAAGAAAATTGTTGAAGCACAGCCCAAAATAAGGCGGGTTCTGACAATTATTAACATAATCATTTCAACTTTTTGTCTTGATACAATACAACGTCACCTATGACAATGCACCCATGTTTTTACTCATTGATCCCACTTCGATGGCCAAGACAAGCCTTTTCTTGTTAGAGATATAGACAACCTAACAATCTTAGCATGAATGAAGCGTCCAACTTCATTTCCTCGATTGTGGATCTTATCATTTAGATCATCATCTTTAAGATTCATATCTTCCACATAATCTGTCCATCATATGCATGATCTTAAAGGTTTAGACTAATGGTCTCAGACTTTTGTTTGCTTATCATTTGTTCAATAGAAGTAAACATAAAGAGCACAAGATTTAATATATGAATAATAAATAAAATTTTATTGGTAAAATGCCTCCATAAACTTATTACAATATTTTCCTCTTTAGGGCACTATGTCTAACAATAAGGTGAAACAAAACCATTGTAGAATGCTCTACAAAAAGAAAAAGTTATTTTAAATCTTGACATTATTGATATTGCAGTGGTATTTGTTGATTTCTTCATCATTTAAGACCAAATTATTTTTTTTAAAGAAAAGACTCCAAACTAATTTCATATATTTAAATTTGCATCTTTTCATTTATTTGCCTCAACAATTAATGAAAAATAAATAATTATTTAAATATGAAAACTAAAATAAAATTAAAATAAATTAACTAGAACAAAAAAAAAAATCAAATCAAATAAACTCCAATAAATTGAAATAAAAATCTCAATAACAAAACTAACTGTCATTTTTTAAGTTGTGAAAATAACTCTATTTTATAAAGTTATCAATGTCATTGGCGTTGGTGACATTATCAGTTGGTATATACAGCATTGAAATGTAAATACATGTGTTTATATAAAAAAATTTACTAGAACGACTTTGACAACATCATGGGCCAATTTATATTATATTTGCATGTAAAAGCACATATTTACATATATTTACTCAAATTTACCTGAGCAACTTTGGCAAAGTCACTAGCCAGTATTTACATGTAAATATGTGTACTTAGTACAAGAAATTCAAATTTACTACTAAATACACATATTTCCTAGTAAATACATCAATTTACAAGAAATTAACAGAATGACTTCAACAGGTAAATATCGTAATACATAGATTTACTAGAATATCCATTAGAAATAAAAGAAAAACGCTCGACAAAAACAAATACTTTTTTCCTTCCTTTCTCTTTGTCTTTTCTTCCTCACTCTCTCCAGTTATTCCTCCATGTTCTCTAGCACGAAGCTCCATCAATAGCAACAAATGTTGGAAATATTGGTTCGGTGATGCAATGAACCTTTCTTGTGTGTGTGGGGGACAACTCCTCGGTCTCTACCATAACTACACTCCTTCCAACCACTCGATCTTAAACTAGGGTCCTTAAAGATTAAATGATATAATAAGTTTTTGGATACATTTAATTAATAAAGAGTTTATTTATTATTCATATATCAAATTTTGTTCTCTTTATGTTCATTTCTGTTGCATGTATGATAAGCAAATAAAAGTTGAGGCTGTCAGTCTAAACCTTTAAGATCTTACATATAATGGATAGATTATGCAAAAAACATGAATCATAAAGGTGATAGTCTAAATGATAAGATCCGCAATCGAGGGAATAAAGTTGAGTGCTTTATTCATGCTAAGATTGTTATGTTGTCTGCATCTCTAAGGGGAGATGACTTGTCTTGGTCATTGGAATGGGACTCCGTGAGTAAAACATTGATATATTGTCATAGGTGACGATATATTGAATTGGGATAAAAGTTGAATTGATTTCATTAATAATTACATTTGTTTAAATCAATTCACTTTAGACAATCATATGTATTATGTCTTAATCTTGAAATGAATTAATGTGCCTATATTCTTAACTTGTGTCTTTTGATGTACCAAAGGGTGATATCTTGATTTGATGATGGTACGCATACTAGGACATTGGAGACATGACTCTTGATTGATGTAGACTCGTTCTTCATAGATATGGAATCCAAAATTCTTTTGTAAAGTTAATAATATTCTCTTATAGGCATTATCCTATAATTGAAAGACTGGATTGCTCAACCATTCGGATACATATGTGTAACTGAATGGTATACTATTTATGAATAGTAAGTATTCCAATAGTGAGATAAAGAAACATAAGATAAAAATAATCAGATAAGTAAAACATAATTTATCCTTCAGCTGATTATGAATATTTTGTAGGGATGTTACACATTCTGATATGTTATGGACGATTAGCTTATTGGTGTTAGACATGTATGCGCTATGGAGTAAAAATGTAATATGTTTTGGAGACATTATCAATAAAGAATTTATTTCTTATTTATATACCAACTCTTGTCCTCTTCATGTTTATATTTGTTGAATATATGTTAAGCAAACAATAGTTTGAGACTATTGGTCTAAACCTTTAAGAATTGGGCAAATAATGGACAGATTAGGCAGAAGACACAATTCTTAAAGTGACTATCTAAATCATAAGATCCGCAATAGAGGGAATAAAGTTAGGCGCCTTATTCATGCAAAGATTGTTATGTTGTCTATAACCTAAATAGGAGATGGTTTGTCTTAACCATCGGAGGTGGACTTCGTAAATAGAAACATTGGCTCATTGTCATAAGTGGCGATGTGTTTGATCGGGACATAAAGTGAATTGATTTGGATTAATAATTCTGTCTTAGCAAATCGATTCACTTTAGATAATCATTTGTATTGTATCTTAATCCTGAGATGAATAGTGGGCTCGTTGTTTTGACGTATGTCTTTTGATGCACCAAAGGGTGACGCCCACATTTTAATAGTGGTACGCATGCTGGTATATTGGAGGCATGACTTTGATAGCATAGACCTATTATTCATAGATATGGAATCTATAGCTTCTCTTTAGGAGTAGTGATATTCTCTTAGATGCGTTATGCTGTAATTGGAAAACTGGAGCGCTTAACCATTTGGATACATAGATGTAACCGAATGGCATACTGTCTTTGGATGGTAAGTTTTTCGATGGTGAGACAATGGAATGTAAGATAAAAATAATCAGGGAGGTAGGACAGAACTTGTCCATAAGCTGATTATAGATAATCCTATGAGGATATGATACATTGTGATATGTCATGGAGACTTAGCTACACAGGCTTCGTAATTCTATATTGTTCGAGAGTGCAGCTCCAAGCTTTTAGTGGAGTAGTGTTAGAGTTGATAATTATGAAATGTATATTTGGGATATTGGGTTTCATAATTATCGGGAGCTTGAATTATATAGGTCCATATGGTCCCCTTTGCTAGCTCACAAAAATCCTGTAATGATACGGTGTGCTTTTCTAATAATTGAAGACTTATGTCAGATTTATCAGATTGGCTGAATTTTGGTAAAATCAGATAATTCATGTTTGTTTATCGGTTGAATTAATTTTGTGATAAAATTAATTCAAGAAAAACTTGTTGAATTATTGAGAACGGATAATTCATGTCTGTTTATTGGTTGGACTAATTTTGAATTCATTCAAGATAAACTTGTTGAATTATCAGGAATATTTATTTTCCTAGAGATTATCTAGATATGACTATTTTAATCAGATAACTTCTTTATTGGGTTATTTGAATTAAAACTAAGGCCCTATCCCAAGAATCTTGGGTGGAAAATAATGATTTGCATGGATCTTTTATCAGAGGTTCGGCTTGCTAATCTCTAAGTTCGGCTTGCCGATTGAGGAGGTTTGGTAGGCCAATCTATCAGTTTGGCATGCCAACCGGTGATAAAAGAATCACATGTTTTAGACGCAGATTTTTATTAGATATCGATTCTGGTTTGATTCTGATTCAAATTTTTGAGGCCTTATCTGATAAGGACTGACTCCTGTGCCCAACCTTCATAAAAGCAGAGTGAGTCTCTTTATTATTGAGATCAATTGAGAGATTAAGAGTGAAACTTGTTGGTGAGATTCTAAAATTCCTTGATAGCTCTTGTTTACAAATTACAAACACTAGTTTTGGGTTCCCTTAATTGGTTGGAAGGAGAGTCACCTAGTAGAAGAGTTGTATATGTGAGCCTACACTCACTCCGATCGTGGATAGAGAATAGCAAAGAAGGTTAGTTGGTTGAGGTCTTTCTGAAATTTTACTTCTCTTCACGAATTGTGGGAATGCTTCAGCATTCAGAGGTTAGTAAGATCTGGTTAATTCATGCATATAGCGTGTCAAACTTGTGTTTTGAAAAATACTTTGATATAAAAATTTTAAAATTTCGTTGCGTACTATTTTTCCAACAATTGGTATCAGAGCTATAGTTTTTACATAAATTTACAAGTTTATGATCATGCTATATATATAAATTATGTGATATTGATCTCTTTTATGCTTGAATTTAATTTTATAGAGAGTTGGCACTCTAGGTTTCTATATATTTTTACATGTTGTCATGATTATATGGTGAATGTTTATTAATTAATTATGCTTGATTAAATTATTATTTAATTATTTATTAATTAATTAATTTATACCAGTTATGGTTCCTTAAAGGTTAGAATGTGTATCTATGTTTTTTCTATAATTAGATGGCGGACTATCATTTTCATCTAGGAATTATTATTTAATTTTAAATTTGTAAGAATTTTGTAAATAAAAAATCATTCGGAGAAGATGGATCTAGAAGATGGATGATGGTGTTCCTAGGTATTTCCTAAGTCTCTAATTTTATGTTTTTGAATTGTTGAAAACAAAATTGATAAATTGCATTAGAAATTGTATTTTCTAAAAATGGTGGTTTCTGCTCGGTCGGTATGCTGAACCCTCCAGTTCAACAGGCTGATGGTCGAAATCGGTAGGCCAGATGTGTGGTTTGGCAGGTCGTCAGTGGGGTAGAAATCAGGTAGCTCTAGTGGCAGGCCGAACTGTCATGATCGGTAGGCCGATCTAAAAAGATTGGCAGGCTGGAGTGTCATGACCGGTAGGCCAATTACAAAGATCAGCTTGCTGGTAGAGAGTTGGAAATTTTTCCAAAAAAGGCGCAGTTTTTCGTGCAAATTTAATTTTATTTTTGGGACAATTCTGAGAAACATAAAATTTGGATATGACCAAAAATATGCAATATTCAATCTATGTGGGATTGAAGACTTGAACATGAGCATTACATGAAGAAGGATACAGCTTGAGGATTCAAGGATGAAGAATCGATAAAATGTTTCAATTATTCTCTTGCGATTTTAGTTTCTATTATGTAGGGTAAAACCATAATATTATAGTTATTTATTATTATTTTGCTTAATTACTTTGCTTGTCTGCATTATAATATGATTTGCCATGTATATTGATAACATGTCATATAAAATAGGGGGTGCCGCTCATATTAAAATTGTTCATGCATGTTTTTAAAATAAAACCTTGATTTCAAAAGATTGAGTGGGAGAAGGTTTTCGATGAGAGGACCTAAGCCCTCCATCGTTGGTCAATAGGAAGAACATGGTGGTCCTGACCCCTAGGAAGGGATTTCTATCATGTACCATATTGAATCTTCGAGAGGATAAGGTATTTTAGCATGATTTATGGTTACACACCCCTAGGTGGTGATTATAAATCATGGATAAAATATTGAAATGATGATTATATACTCATGTTAATTTTATTGTTAACCTCTTCTAGGAGCTCTGTTAATAAAATTAATGGCCAAAGAAATGATTATTAATATATGTTAGATTATACGGGTCTTGGATGACATATATTAATCATAAGAGGATCTGTGTACTTGATTGAAATTGGCATGACTCCCCTAGGAGCTTGTTGAATTCTGACTTAGGAATTATCATTGTAAGGCTGTGATATTTTTAAGGTTTTGACATATAAGCACATTTGTATGTTTTTACATGATTGTGTTATCTTACTATATTATTATGTTAAGTTTGCTTATGTTTGGTATATGATTCTTTATTGTAGATTAAAAATATCTAAAAATGTTTTATCATCGATACTTGACAAAAACCAACTAACCAGAGAGAATTCTAATGATTGGAAACGAAACCTGGATATTGTCGTCTCCTTTGAGAAACTAAAATTTGTGCTCACAACCCCTTGTCCTCCTAAGCCTATGGGAGATTCCACCAACAATCAATTTCAAGCATATGATCATTGGTAAGATGCAAATGATCAAGCCTGCTGCTATGTTATGGCTAGCACGAATAACATGCTGCAGGCTCAACATGAGGATTATGAGACTGCCAAGCAAATCTTGGATAATCTAGAAGACATGTTTGAAGGACAAGCCCTAACAAAGTAGCAAGGGGTACTTCAGAAACTCTTGAACAGTGAGTAGAGGCTAGGGACATCTACAAAGGAGCACATGATGTTTGCCCTGGGTTACCTCACTGAGGCTCAAACCAATGGAGCTAACATCGATATTGAAACTTAGATGACTATGGCCTTTGAAACTCTATCTAGGGAATTTATTCCATTTAGAACTACTTTAAATTTGAGTAATAGGTGGGATATGACCTTAACAGAATTAATGAAATAGTCACAGGAGTACAAATTGCTGATCAGGAGTCTCTTGTGGGTGGCGAGGCCAATTTGGTAGCTACTTCTGGTTCCAATCCCAATTCTGGGAATGGAAAGAAGCAACGGGCCAAGAATAGGAAGTCTTCTGCTCCTACTAACAACAAGACCAAGAAGAAGAAGAAGAAGAACCCAAAGAAGCTAAAATGCTTCTTCTATGGGAAGGTCGGGCACATCAAGAAGCATTATAAGGACTTCCTTTCTAAAGGAGGTAGGTGTGATCTGTTGTATTTAGAAACTTGTTTGGTTGAGGAATCCAATGGCATTTGGGTCATAGATTCTGGTGTAACTAATCATGTTTGTGTTTCTCTATAGGGGTTCAAAGAAACGAGAAGTCTACTTCATGAAGACTTCGCGCTTCAGATGGGCAATGGATCCTTGGTCTTAGCGGAAGCAATGAGAGATGTCCATCTTTATTTTGATAATTATAGGAATTTAATTTTGCAACATTGTTTTTATGTTCCTAAATTTAAGAGGAATCTAACTTCTATAGCTTGTTTATTTAAAGACTCTTATTTGGTTTCTTTTAATAATAAAGTGGTAATTCGTTAAAACAAATATTTTATCTGTTATGGATGGATGCAAAATAATCTATATTTTATTAAACCTAGATGAACTTACTGTTTAATGCTGAGATGAATGATAATAACTCTAAAAGACTTAAAACTTTTCACACTAATAAGACTTATCTTTGGCATTTGCGCCTTAGTTATATTAACATGAATAGGATTCAAATGTTGATAAAGGATGGACCTTTAAGTCACTTAAAGGTAGAATCTATACCTTAATGTGAATCTTGTTTGGAGGGTAAAATAACCAAAAGACCATTCGGGTCTAAGGGCAATAGGGCTGAAGGGATTCTAGAACTTGTGCATAGTGATGTTTGCGAACCGATGAACATCCAAGCACGAGGAGGGTATGAGTACTTCGTCGCTTTCATTGACGATTACTAAAGGTATGGGTATGTGTACCTAATGCACCACAAAAGTGAAACTTTTGACAAGTTCAGGGAGTTTCAAGTTGAAGTGGAAAAGCAATTGGGTAGACCCATAAAGGCACTTTGATCTGATCGAGGTAGGGAATACCTTTCTGTTGAGTTCTTAGGATACTTATTAGAGAATGAGATTTTATCCCATTTGACTACAACAGGCACTTCGTAGTAGAATGGCATAGTAGAAAGAAGAAATAGGATTTTATTAGACATGGTCAAGTCCATGATGATATTCATTATTGCCCTCATCCTTTTGGGGATATGCACTACAAACCGCATGTTATCTTTTGAACAATGTGCCTTCAAAGTCAGTTCCTAAAACTCCTCATGAGTTGTGGATGGGCAAGAAGACATCCTTAAACCATATTCAGATATAGGGATGTCCAGCTCATGTCCTGTTTAGGGATGCAAATAAGTTGGAAGCACGTTCGAAAGTTTGCATGTTTGTAAGATATCCAAAAGGGACTAAAGGGGGTTATTTCTATATCCCAAAGGAAAATGAAGTCGTGGTTTCAACTAATGCAACTTTCCTTGAGGAGAGTTACATGGACGACCTTAAGCCTCGAAACAAAGTGGCGTTTGAGGAGTTAAGGAGTGATGCAATCACTTTGGAGGTTTCGAACGAAAGCATTTCAATCAATGTAGAAAAACCAAATGAACCCAAACAACAACCTAAGGGGCTTTGACGTAATGGGAGGATCAAGCGTCAACCCAAAAGGTATATGTTCAATGGTGAGGCCTTCTTGGTCGAACTGGATGAACGTGACAGGGATCTTTATACTTACGCAGAGGCCATGGAGGATGTTGATTCAGAACTCTAGGCAGAGGCCATAAACACAGAGATGAAGTCTATAGAGACTAATCAGGTTTAGGAGCTTATGGATCTTCCCGTAGGGGTAAAACCCATAGGGTGTAAGTGGATCTACAAGAGGAAAAGAGGAGTGGATGGAAAGGTCAAAACCTTTAAGGCTAGACTTATAGCTAAGGGTTATACGTAAAAAGAAGGAATCGATTATGAGGAAACCTTTTCACTTGTAGCCATGCTTAAGTCCATCCGGATTCTTTCATCCATAGCTACCGCTTTCGATTACGAGATTTGGCAAATGAATGTCAAGACAGCTTTTCTAAATGGCTATCTTGATGAATCCATTTATATGGAACAACTGGATGGTTTCAAGGTCAAGGGTCAAGAGGGTAAGGTTTGTAAGCTGCTAAAGTCAATTTATAGACTTAAGCAAGCTTCCCGTTCTTGGAACATAAGATTTGATAAAGTGATCAAGACTTATGGGTTCTCACAAAATGTGGATGAGCCATATGTTTATAAACACATTAAGGATGGGAAGGTGGTTTTTCTACTACTCTATTATATAACATTCTGCTAATTGGCAATGATGTTGGGGCATTGTCAACGGTCAAATTATGGTTGACCAAGCAGTTTGACATGAAGGACTTAGGTGAGCCTAATTTTGTTCTCAGTATCCAGATTTTTTGGGATAGGAAGAACAAAATGACAACTTTGTCACAAGTCGACTACACAAATAAAATTCTCAGGAGGTTTGCAATGCAGGATTCCAATAAAAGTGGCAACCATCTAGGTCTGGAATTACTCTTTCTAAGAAAGACTCTCCAAAGTTTGAGGAAGAAAGAGAATAGATGAAGAAGGTGCTTTATGCTTTGGTAGTGGGTAGTCTCATGTATGCCATGCTTTGCATAAGACCAGATATTTGTTATGTGGTCAGGATTGTGAGTCAATTTCAGGTAGATCTAGGACCAAACCACTGGGTTGTGGTAAAACATATTTTCAAGTACTTGAAAAGGACTCTAGGATATATGCTTGTGTATTTGGGTGAGGACTTAACTCCTCTAGGATATACTGACTTAGATTTTCATTCCTGTCTGGATTCTAGGAGATCTACTTCGGGTTTTGTGTTTACTCTGGGCGGCGGTGCCATTAGTTGGAGAAGTGTGAAGCAAGATTGCACTTCGGATTCAACGATGGAGGCCGAGTATGTGGCAGCTAGTGATGCTTCAAAAGAAGCAGTGTGGCTCTGCAAGTTCCTTGGGGATCATGAGGTAATTCCTGGTATGGATAAGGCGGTATCACTGTACTGTGATAACAGTGCGGTCGTAGCTAATGCTAAGGCACCAAGATTTCATAAGAAGATTAAGCATATTGATCGGAAGTATCATGTGATAAAGGACTTCATCGAGGGCGGGCATATCATGGTGTGTAAAATCGAGTAAAAGGACAACTTAGTTGATCCATTCACGAAGACACTTACTAGGAGAGCCTTCGAGATGCATGTTGAAGCTATACGGATGCGAGATTTGTCACATTTACTCAATTAGTGCAAGTGGGAGATTGCTAGACGTGTATGCCCTAAGGAGTAAAAATGTAATATATTTTTGGAGACATTTTTATTAATAAAGAATTTATTTCTTATTTATATACCAAATCTTATCCTCTTTACGTTCATATTTGTTAAATGTATATTAACCAAACAATAGTCTAAGACTGTCAGTCTAAACCTTTAAGAATTAGGCATATGATGGACAGATTATACGGAAGACACGATTCTTAAGGTGACAGTCTAAATCATAAGATTCACAATCGAGGGAATAAAGTTGGGCACTTTATTCATGCAAAGATTGTTATGTTGTCTATATCCCTAATGAGAGATGGTTTGTCTTGACCATCGGAGGTAGACTCCGTGAATAAAAATATTGGCACATTGTCATAAGTGGCGATGTGTTGGATTGGGATATAAAGTGAATTGATTTGGATTAATAATTTTGTCTCGGTAAATCGATTCACTTTAGACAATCATTTGTATTGTATCTCAATCTTGAGATGAATAGTGGGCCCATTGTCTTGACTTGTGTCTTTTGATATACCAAAGGGTGACACCCAGATTTTAATAGTGGTACGCATGCCAGTACGTTGGAGGCATGACTCTTGATAGCATAGACCTGTTATTTATAGATATGGAATCTATAGCTCCTCTTTAGGAGTAGTGATATCCTCTTAAATGCGTTGTCTTGTAATTGAAAAACTGGAGAGCTCAACTATTTAGATACATTGGTGTAACAGAATGGTATACTGTCTTTGGATGGTAAGTTTTCCAAAGGTGAGATAATCGAACATAAGATAAAAATAATCGGAAAGGTAAGATAGAACTTGTCCTTAAGCTGATTATGGATAATCCTATAGGGATATGATACATTGTGATATGTCATGGAGACTTAGGTACACGGGCTTTGTAATTCTATATAGTTCGAGAGTGCAGCTCCAAGCTTTTAGTGGAGTAGCGTTGGAGTGGATAATTATGAAATGCATATATGGGATATTGGGTTTCATAATTATCGAGAGTTTGAACTATATAGGTCCATATGGTCCCTTTTGCTAGCTCACAAAAATCTTCTAACGATATGACGTTCTTTTCCAATAATTGGTGACTTATGTCAGATTTATCAGATTGGCAAAAATTTGGTAAAATCAAATAATTTATGTCTGTTTATCAGTTGAATTAATTTTTTGATAAAATTAATTAAACATAAACTTGTTGAATTATCAGGAACGGATAATTCATGTATGTTTATCAGTTGGATTAATTTTGAATTAATTCAAGATAAACTTATTGAATTATCAAGAATATTTATTTTCCTAGAGATTATTTAGATATAACTGTTTTAATCAGATAACTTCTCTATTGGGTTATTTGAATTAAAACTGAGGCTCTATCCCAAGAATCTCAGGTGGAAAATAAAGATTTACAGGGATCTTTCATCGGACGTTCAACAACCCAATCTCTAAGTTCAGCCTGCTAATTGAGGAGGTTCGACTAGTCGATCTGCCAGTTTGGCCTGTTGACTGAATTTTAGACGCAAATTTTATCAGATATCGATTTTGGTTTGATTTTGATTCGAATTTCTGAGGCCTTATCTGATAAGGACTGACTCCTAGGCCCAACCTCTATAAAAGGCAAGCGAGTCTCTTTATTATTGAGATCAATTGAGAGATTAAGAGTGAAACTCTGCTGATGAGATTCTAAAACTCTCTGAGAGCTCTTATTCACAAATCACGAACACTAGCTTTGGGTTCCCTCAATTGGTTGGAAGGAGAGTCACCTGGTGAAAAAGCTGTACGTGTGAGCTCACACTCACTCCAATCGTGGATAGAGAATAGCAAAGAATGCCAGTTGGTTTAGGTCCCTCTAGAACGTTACTTCTCTTCACGGATTGTGGGAGTTCTTCGGCATTCAAAGGTTAGTAAGATCTAGTTAATTTATGCATATAATGTGTCAAACTTGTGTTTTGGAATATACTCTGGTATAAAAATTTTAAAATTCTGCTGCGTACTATTTTTACAACAGTTAGAGCTTCATAATTTCATATAGTTTGAGAATACAGCTCTAAATTTTTAGTGGAGTAGCGTTAGAGTTGATAATTATAAAATATAAGAATAGGGGATATGTTATTTTATAATTGTAGGGGCTTGATCTATATATGTTCATCAGGTCCCTTTTACTGGCTTATAAAAATTCCTCTAACGATATGCTATTTTTTTCCTACATATTGGTGGCTTATGTTAATCATTAGATTGGCAAAAATTCGATATATTGGATTTAATAATTCATATTAGTTTATTGGTTGAATTAATTTTGTGAATTAATTCAAGATAAACATGAATTATTTGGCTAATATTTCATTTGATATGGGATTATTTGTATATAACTGTTTTAATCAAATAACTTTTCTATTGAGTTATTTGAATTAAAACTAACACTCTATCTAAGATTTTCGTGTAAAATAAGATATTCTAAGGGTCCGTTTGGTAAATGGATTTGAATTAATGATTTGATTTCAGTTAGTGTGATTTGAATTAGGATTTAAGTTTGTGATTTAAATTGTTATCCGAATTGATGTTTGGTTGTGCATTTAAGTTTTAATCTTGGTATGGAATAAAATTTGAATTTGTGTTTAGAAAGGTAGTGAAAATAGTTTTTGATTTATCAACAAATCTAGTAAAATCTTAATATTAATTACCCCAAAAAAATGCAATATGGATTTTAATTTATTCCTTTTTTCACTATGAACATAATGAAAAAAGAATCATCTCAATTGGATAACAAATGAAGAAGTTATGATTTTTTTTCTCAAATATAGCAGAGAGAATTTTATTTTAAATGTAGCAGAAAATCCGAGTATCAAAAGTTTAGGGGAGAGTCAAAACTTTGAAAACTTAGATTCTTAATACTCAAAGGATTTAGATTTTAGGGGAAACAAATACGTATTCAAAGGATTTTTAATACTCGAATCTAAATTTGAGTCCAAAGAATCTAAAGAATTCTCGAAACAAACGAGCCCTAAGATTTTCAAATTATCGCTCAGCCAGTAGATTAATGGCCAAGTTTGGCAAGCCAGTGGAGACAGTTTGCCTAGCTAATCTCCTATATCGACATGCCAAATGTACAATAATCTAGTTACATGTTTTTTATGCATTTTTTTTATCAAAAGTTCGTCCAAACTCGAATTTCAAAGCCTAAGCTGATACGAATTAACCTCAAATTCGACAACTAAATAAAGAGTAATATTTTTCATTGTTCCTTAGATTATTTGAAAAGTAGAGAGCGAGTACTCTAATGAGAGAAACTCTAAAATTTCCATAAAGCTATCATTCAACATCTGAAGTCTTAGCTCTAAGTTTTCTTAAGTGGTTGGAAAGAGAAGCGCCAAAGGAGAAGATGTAGACGTGCGACCACCTGCACTTTGATTTTGGATAGAGAATAGCAAGGAAGACTAGTTGGTCAAGGCTCTTTTGGATGGTTTTTCTCCAGTCATTGTTTTCTGTACTCTTCGGTATACAAAAGAGGTTTGTAAGATCTATTATCAGTTTATGTACTTAATATGTCAAATTTGTTATTTAAAAAATATTTTGATTTAAAATTTTTAAAATTCCACTGCGTATCATTTTTCAACACTCGAGTGCTAAGAGAACTAATAATGGGAGAAATATTATGAGCTCAATCTATAAAAATACTTAGACAGTCTAAGAATAAATGAGGATCCAATGTCTATCCTTATAGCAGTAATAAGAGGAGTCAAAAGTCTATCAGATAATATGGAGGAATTCTTTTCCTCTCCATCTGTTCTACATGGCTATGTTGGAAAAACAATACACAGCAGAATTTTAAAAATTTTAAAATCAATGTATTTTCCAAAACAAGAGTTTAACATGCTAAATACATAAATTAATGATAGATCTTATAAACCTCTTTTGTATATGAAAAGCAGCAGGAATCCTTAAAGAGAAGCACGTTCCAGGGAAGACTCAACCAACTGGTCTTCTTTGCTATTCTTTATCCACAATTAGAGTGTAGGTAGTCGCACGTCGTATAGCTTTTCCTCCAATGACTCTCCTTCCAACCACTTGAGAAAACCTAGAGCTAAGGTTCTTGATGTTGAACAATAGCTTTCAGGGAGTTTCAAAGTTTCTCTCACTAGCGTACTCACTCTATGCTTCTCAAATGATTTGAATAACTAAGAAAACTCACCCCTATTTATAGCGGTTGAATTTGGGGCTAAACCTTATCAGATTAGGCCTCAAAGTTTGAGCCTAAATCAACTTCTAATGAAAAATGCGTCAGAATAGCGTATTCTAATTATCACATGTTCGGCCATATTGGCCTACGAAAGTTTCCTATCGACTTGCTGACTGGCGCAATAATCTGGAATCTTCAAAATATCGTATTTCACCCAGGATTCTTAGACAGAGCCTCAATTTTAATTCAAATAACGCAATAAAGAGGTTATTTGATTAAAACAGTCATCTACAAATAATCCCATAGTAAATAAAATATTATCCAAATAATTCAACATATTTATCTTGAATTAATTCAAAAAATTAATTCAACCGATAAACTAACATGAACCATTAAATCCAATATTATTGAATTTCAGTCAATCTAATAATTTAACATAAGTCACTAATATGTAGGAAAAACATACCGTGTCATTACAAGATTATTATGAGCTAGTAAAAGAGACCCGATGGGCATATATAAATCAAACTCCTATAATTATAAAATACAATATCCTAGATAAATATTTTATAATTATCCAACTATAACACTACTCCACTAAAAACTTAGAGCAGCACTATTAAACTATATAAAATTACAAAGCTCCAATAAGCTAACCATCCAAAACATATCATACTGTGTCAGATCCCTATAGGATATTCATAATGGGCTTAAGAATAAATTCCATTTTATCTTCCCAATTGTTTTTATCTTACATTCCACTATCACACTATTGGAATACTTACTATTCATAAATAGTATACCATTCGGTTACACTTACGTATCCAAATAGTTGAGCGCTTCGGTCTTCCAATTATAGGATAATCCTTATAGGAGAATTTTATTAACTCTACAAAAGAGCTATGGATTCCATATCTATGAATGACGAGTCTACATGAATAAAGAGTCATGTCTCCAATGTACCAGTATGCGTACCATCATTAAATTAGGATGTCACCCTTTGTACATCAAAAGACATAAGTCAAGAATATGGGCCCATTAGTCTTTTCAGAATTAAGACATGACACATATGATTGTTTAAATTGAATTTATTTGAACAAACATAATTATTAACTAAATCAATTCAACTTCTCGTCCCGATCCAACACATCGTCACCTATGAAAATGTACCAATGTTTTTACTCGTAGAGTCCCACTTCGATGACCAAGATAAGTCGTCTCCCGTTAGGGATGTAGACAACATAACAATCTTAGCATGAATAAAGCGCCCAACTTTATTTCCTCGATTGTGGATCTTGTGATTTAGACCATCACATTTAAGATTCATGTCTTCTACATAATCTATCTATCATAGGCATGATTCGCTTTAGACCAACAGTCTTAGACTTTTGTTTGCTTATCATACATCCAACAGAAAGGAACATAAAGAGGATAACATTTGGTATATGAATAACAAATTAATTCTTTATTGATAACATGTCTTTGAAAAGATATTGCAACATTTTACTCCTTAGGGCACTATGTCTAATAGGCTAGCCATAGGGAGATTCTCCCTATGATGCATGCAACCCACCAGTAGAATAGGATTCAAATTTTAACCAATCACATTGAAGGATTCTGTGATTTGCTGCACCTTCTAGGACAATTACAATGCAAACAATTCCAATTTAAAGTGGAATGATGTTATTCAAATAATCATCTAATTTAAATAATAATGAAAATTATCCTCTATTCAAATACAACTAGGATTTAAATTAATAATTTAAATACCAAATTTAAATAATTAATTATTCAAAATTCTAGTTTTAAATTTTAAAAAAATATGTTTTAAAATTAATTATATAATTAATTGATCTAAATATGCTGTTAGTTGATGCCTATAGTCCATATGGATTATGCCCAGTGTCTACTGTCTAATAAGAGTATGGCGTCAATTCCAACAGGCCTAATGGTCTGTTTCGTGTGTTCTTCTATACTGGTGGTGGAGAATCATACTTGCCTAGCTTGTCAAAAGGAATTAGTTGGAACCCCGATAGACATATATTTCAAGCTCCAATAATAATAAATAAATTAGTCCCTGAATAACTTTTTGTTCTATTATTAATGTCTTAGTCACTCTACCATAGTCCCAAAGCTACATTCTTGATAATATATCGCATTACGAGACAACAAAATTAGTCTTCTCATTACCTTCAAATTATGAATATCCTTATAGGTAATCCATAATCAGATAAAGGAAAAGTTTTGTTTTATCTTCTGACTTTTTTGTCTCAAACTTTTATTGTTTCACTTATTGGAAAGTTTTATTTATAACAATTACAATGGAAAATCGTCCAATTACCCTATGTATTTAAATGACTGAGGCGTAGTTCTTTTCCAAGTACCAAATAATGCCTTTGGAAGGATAACATTGACTTTTTATTAAAGAGCTATGGATTTTGTATTTGTAGATTATGCTTGCATCAAATGTAGTTTGTAGCTTGCCTCTCTAACTTATCAAGGATGGAACCTCTATTCAACAAATTCCTTATCTTTGGCACATCAAATGATACAAGTTGCAAACGTAGAATTATAAATCCAGTTCAGGATTAAGATAACATATAGATGAATGTCAAGTTAAATGGAATTATTATTAAATCAATTACATTTTAGGTCTAGTCTGATATAAGACCACTATTAGGTCTACTATACCAATATGTCTACCTTGTAGTCAACCCATTTGGACAGCCTACACAAACTACCTCCCCCAATTGGTTATAGATCTCCATGTTCGTGACTAAATCATAATGGTACAGTGTTAAGTTTTAATAGTAAAGTGATAAGAAAGTTGTCGTCCTTAGCAATTGCAATTGAATTCTTACTAATTGCTATGACTAAAATAATTTCAATTTTATCTAGAAAATTAAACAATAAGAAAAATAGAAAATATTAAAAATAAAACTAATCTAAAATTTAAAAGGAAATCAAGATTTTAATGGCAAGAAAATAGATTGTACAAATCTCTAACGTTTTTGCTTTCTCTTAGCCGTCAAATATGCCTATTTACTTGTCAGTTTATTTTTAATTAATTTTCCTAGTTTATTAGCCAAGAACCATAATTTATTCAACTTCCCCTCTCAAGTGTCAAGTGAGAATATTCCTAATAACTAATTTTGATATCTCTATAAAAATCAAATTATTGAAAATTCATTTAGATTTATGGTTCTTTAATATAGCTACAAAGGAATTATGGGCGCCTTTGACTATAAAGTCATAGGTCCTATTATTCTATAAGTGTACCTAAAATTTCCTCTTTTGAGTGTAAAATTCAAAATATTAAATCATCCAATTTATGACCAAAAAATTAGAAGCATTAATAACATGATAATATAAATAAATTGAACAAAAACATATTAAAAATATTTAAATAATAAAAGACATAATGCCTAACATAGTCTACATCTAGCATCTAGGAAAATATAATAAAAACCATAATAATATCTTTAACATGAATAAAGAAAGAGAAGAAAAACTAAAGTTGAAGATGATGAATGCCTACGGCTGTCAACTTTGTAGTCTTATTCTCCTTCACACAGTCTCTTCTCTGTCTTAGTTTGCCTTCAAAAGTCCACCAAAAGGTCTTTAAAAAGTCCTTCTAAAAATCCCCAATTAAGCCTTAAAAATTCTTATTTATTGGCTTTAAGCAAATTGGACAATTTGGTGAAAATTCAAGATTTTTTAAACTATCACACATTCCGATCTAGACTGTAGAACTTGTGAAAATGCTGTGTAAACTAGGCTAGAGTAGTGTGATGAGGCAAGAGATGAATTTATATGTATGGTTATCTGGTGTGGATTATGGTTCTATAATACTATAGTAAACCTTAGATTTTAGTAGAGTTAACATTTTCTTATATTCTAAACCAATATTTTTGTACTGTCAATTTTTAATTTGCTTTCTTTATGTATTAGTTAACTTGCATAATAATATTAATGTTATTATTTTATGGAATGTCTCTTATTGCAGTATTGCTAAAGGAAGGTATATTGTCTCTCTCAGGTATTTCATAAAATAATTTTTTTTGGTCTGAATGTAAATATTATTGAACTAAAATATATTAATTTTGATTAATTTCATCTTTTCTATCTTATAATTATGATAATTAATTCTATAGTGACAACAATTTTATTTATCACAATTGATGCATTTAATACAATGTTTTTATGAAATGTGTCTTATAGCACTATTGCTTCTAATATTGTCGCTTTCAGATGTTTTGTAAAAATAATATGCATGTTTTTAAGGGAAAAGTTTTAATTAGTCAAACTCCTTAGAAATTTAGCTAGAATCAAAACCATATCGGTAATAAACATATAAAGAATTCTCGATACCTCACCGTTTTAATTATATGATTTAAACCTTAAAATTTGACATCCCAAAAAATATTCTTCCTTTTAAACTTTATTTTGTTAACTCACTTACCTCTTAAAACATTAAAATTACCAACTTTGTCATTTATAAATTTCACCTCCATGTGGATGCGACCACCCATATTATACAACAAACAACCACATTTAGAGAAACATTTTGGGTGACATAGTAATGGCCCGTTGCTAGGGAGGTGTTGCCTTTGTGTCAAATCGTCAAATTAACCGCAATAATAGGTAAGAAATCTGTCCTTATTGTGTAAATATTTTAATTAAAATCATTTTAATTTTTAGATTAACTATTTAAGTAAAAATGTTACTATTTACATAGGTCATTGTTCATCTGTCACTATTCACATAATGTTTACTATTCACAAAAAAATTCAAAAAAATGTATATAATAAAAAGAAATTTAATATTGGCTGTTGTAAATATTTTGTGCTTTATTTTAGAATTTTAATTACGTTGTGTAATTTTGTTGCTTGTTAGTTTTAGGTTTAGATTTAGGTTTTTAAACTTAGAAATAAAATTTCATAAAACTTTAGATCTAAGTTTATTATAAAACTTATAAAAAAAAACTAAACTGTGGTTTTGAGAAAGAATATACTTTAAGGAAGTTCTGTTTGGGGGTTGGTCACAAGTTCAAAAAAGTTTTCCCATAATTAGTTACTTTTAGAAATTCTTCCAATACTAGTCATTCTGGGAATGTTGTTTTGACTAGGAAGTTAGTTTTTAAGGATGCCTCACTCCACCAAACTTTCCTAGGAACATTCTTAAAGGATATAATTCCTGAAACCAATACAATCAACAAGATAAATATTTTTCATTCACTACTTTATTCATCCCAAATAGAGAAAAGCTAAACATTTTGGCTTTTGTCTTTTGTTTTGGTAATCGAAAAAAAACATAAAATTAAAAAAAAGGAAAAAACACTTAGCGTTAATGCATCAACAAAGAGACAAACTAAGGCAATTTGCTAAAAGTCCAGACTTAGGGAACCGTAGTGAATAATCATCAAACTATCTTCCACATTCTCCAACTTTACTACCAGTAACCTCAATTCCAAATCCGTTAGTGATGGCACAGCACGAGGAGAATCCCCAAAGGGTGTTGAAAGATAACCTGCATCTATCTCGCACTCTCAATCCATCATGTATTATGTTTCCACCAAATATGCCATAATAGGAGTTAAGCTTGGTATGATCCAACTTTTGCCAACTTTTAACGATTTAGAAAGCAAAAATCCTTACGTGCTTATTTGTGAATTTGAGGAGGTAGTAGCCACTTTTCACAGTCGTGTTGACATTGTTGATTTCATCAAACTGAAATTCTTTCCATTCTCTTTAAAGGATAAACTAAAAGCTGGCTTTATTCTTTAAGATCTCGATTTAGTAGATCATGGGAAGAAATGACAACTGCCAACAAGTACTTTCTGCATCCTAAGACTAATAACCTTAAATGATAAATCTCAACTTTTCCTTAGAAAGATAGTGAAACACTTTATCAAGTTTAAGAAAGATTTAAGGATTTGTTAAAATAGTGTCCTCACTATGGATACAAGAGTTGGCATCTTATCGGCTACTTCTTTGATGGACTCACAAGTCAAGAGTGTCGATTTGTGGAAATGATGTGCAATGGAGAATTTCTACACATGGAGCCCAATGAAGCCATGGAGTACCTGAATAATTTTGTAGAGAAAGCTCACACTTGGACTAGACCAAGTGCTAATGAAAGCACTAACACATCCTGATCAGCTGGAGTTTACAAATTAAGAGAGGGGAATAACCTCAAAAGATGTTAGAGGAATCCACAAAGCCACAAGGATTGATTCCCATTGTACATGTTTCATTTGCAGATGGGTAGAACATCAAGCACAGGATTGTCCCACTTATGGTCAAGTGAAAAGATTTTACGAGGAACAATGTAATGCCTTAGGCACATACTGAAACATTTTACACCCCACTCAGAAACCTACAATCCTAGCTGGAGAAACCATCTAAATCTTAGTTGGAGGAATTTGAATCAAGCACAATCGTTTGAAAATCAATGGAGAATTGGACAAAAAGCACATCTACAAATGGAATATGCTGTGACTCTGTGTAACCTACACCCATCAAGTAGACCTCTTAAGGATACTTTGCATGCGTTCATTGAGGCACAAACCAAGAAAAATCAAAAGGTAGAAGCGGTCCTCACATAACTGGTGGAAGAAAACAAAGACTTCAAGAGTCAAATCACAAAACTAATTGGATCCTTAGCAATTCAAGAACACAATAAATTTTTGTCTCAATGACCTAATCTAAGTGGTCAGCATATGGCACAAACCTCTAAATCTAAAATGTATAACATCAAAGAGGTTAATTATGTCATAACTCGTAGTGGTAAAACACCAAATGTCCCATCGACAAGCACTAGGGATGTGAGGAGTAAGGAAGAAGTCCCACAAAAAGAGGAAGAAGCAAGCAAGCTTCTAATGAAGGTCCCTTTCCCTCAAGTTCTTTGACCTATTGGTAAAATACTGGAAAGTCATGAAGGGGTCTTGGAACATTTAAAGCAAGTTGAAATCATCCTTCTCTTGTTGCATATAATCAAGCAAGTGCCAACATATGCCAAGGTTATCAAAGACCTATGCACTATGAAAAGAAAGCACCATGTGAAAAAGACTATATTCTTAATTGAACAAGTAAGCGCAACACTAAAGTAGGAAGCACCACTCAAGTATAAGGATTTTGGATGTCCCACGATCAATTGCCACAAAAGAACCCATGAATTCACACATGCCCTGTTAGACTTAGGAGCAAGTGTCAACATCATGACTTATTTTGTTTACTTGCAACTTGGGCTTGGAAAGATTAAGCCCACATCTGTAGTTTTGCAACTGGACGATGGATACCTTAAGCAACTATGAGGGATAATGAAAGACGTTTTATTGCAAATCAATAAGTTCTATTACTTAGTGGACTTTCTTATCTTTGATACCCAATTTGAGGTAAACATGGGATCAAAAAGTTCTATCATTCTCGGAAGACCTTTCCTAGCCATAGCTAATACTCTCATTAATTGTAAGAATGATCTCATGAAAATCTCTTTTAGGAACAGGACCCTTGAAGTGAATATTTTCCATATCGGGAAACAACCATAAAGTAATGATAGGTGTTTCAATATTGAAATCATTGACTATGTTGTTCAGGAAGAATTTCAAAAGTTAGCCAATGTGCTTGAAGAAATCTTCTAAAATTATGAGCCTAAGAGTCCAAATCCCATTTCTTACATTTTTGAACACTCATTGGAAAAAGGAACAAAATTGTGGTAACCATGTTTTGAAGAATTGCCATAGGAAAAAGAAATGCCAAAGCCATCAACTAGGGAGATCCCAAAAGTTAAGGTAGCCCAATGATGAGACTGTAAAAGTATACATTTTCTAAGGCTTAAATCATTTATTTACGCTTTTATTTCTCATTAAATTCTCTAATTAATAGCAATTTTGTGTTAATAAGTATTTTCGTATCTTAGTGTGTAAATATGTTTAAAAATGTGTTTTTAGAGTGTTTTTATGTTTAATAGAATTTTTAGTAATTTTTAGAATCATTTTGGTGTGTTAAATAAGTGTCTAGTCTGTAAATAGTCAAAGCCGTAAAAGTAATGCGGTTATTTTATTTTAAGTTTTAGAGTATTTGATAGTGTGTTTTAAGTTTGTAAATATGTTTTATTATATTTTTAGTAATTTCTAAAAATATTTCCAAGTCATAAAAACTATATCTGTGTCAAACCGTAGGAGACTGGAAATTTTAGGAGTTTTTATTTATTTTTATGTGTTTTAATGTAAAATAAATATTTTTGTAAATATTATGTTTGTAAAATAATTAATATTAGTGTGTTTGTGATTTTTAGATTTGAAATCTGGAGGAAAAACGGAGCAAAACGACACCAAAACGGACAAAATCGGACATCAAATGCATCAAAAAGATAAAGGAAATTTGAATTTGAAATTTTAGGGACACGTGGCACATTTTCAACCTTCGGATTAGCTGCCGATCGAATCTCACCCGTTGGATCGCTGCAGAAGTCAGACCACGCGTCGGCTGAGGAGAAGCGTCAACACTGAAGCATGTCAGATAAGCAGCACGTCTCAGCGTGGAGTCTACGTGTCAACCTGTGATTGGCGCGTGTATCACATGCGCCGACAAAGCTGCAGAGAGAGTCAGAGGGAATCTCGCCTGAGTGGAATCGCGTGCGGTCATGTCTACGTACAGCCACTCTCTCAGCCATTCGATGCGAATACCAAGACTGATCTAACGGTCATAAATCTCTTGCCCACTGGTCCCATCTGGGCCCATCCTTCACGCACTTTTCAGCCGTTAGATCACGCTTTGAACGATTCAGATCGCGCCTGTTTCGTGCTGCCATTATCCGCGAAGCACAGGATTACAAACTCAAATTCACATATCAACGAGCGAATCTCAGCGTGAAAAAAAGAAGAGAAAAAAATGGAGCCAATAATCCGAAATTGTCAACTTTCAACAGGAAAAAACATAATTACAGATGCCAAACAGTAACTTTTCAAAGGCTATAAATAGCCTTGCATTTCTCATGAAGAACACATCTCCTTCGGGCCTTTGGCCCTTCTTTCCCTTTCCTTTCTTTACTGCTGAATTATACTCAGCAGTATCCTCTTAGGTAATAAATAATAATAAAACAATACTTAAATTAGAGTAGAGTGTCTGGTGAGGCAAAGAGATGATCTTGTATGCATAGTATCTTGGTATGGATTTTAACTCTATATCTGTGTGGTAACGCTTATATTTTTTATGGAATAAATTATATCTTTTCGATAATTTTTGTTACTGTTGTTATGCTGCCAATTTTTACATAAATTCAGTCATGCTTTCTTTATGTAATTTAATTGTGTTGCGTAATTAATATTAATAATACTGAAGTCATGCTCGTTTATTAAGTTGAGCTTCTGTTGTATTATAGACATAGACTGGCACAGTAAATGTTTGGTAATTCTTGATTTATTGTAGACAGAGGATAGCATAGTGTATTCTTAGACCATTTAATAAGTCGAGGTGCTGCCGAAATTTACGCAATAATTTATTCCATAAAAATACATTAATTTTGATTTGTTATTATCTTTTCTATCTTATAATTATGTTAATTATAATTGAGTGACAGCGGTTATAATTTTCATAATTAGTGCACCAAATCATTAGTGACAGATGATTATTTTGCTAATTTTTATAGGAATACCCTTACTGCATTATGGCTTGCTATATTGTCGATTTAGGTTGACCTATATGATTAGTAAAATGTGCTTGCAATTAATGAGATAAGATATAATAAATCAAATACTTTAGATAATTATTAATTAGAGTTAAAATTCAATATCAGTTGCAAAACATACAAGGGATTCTCAAAGCTTCACCATTTTAATTTTATGATTTAAATTTTGAATTAAATAAAATAAAAACCACAAAAATATTCATCTCATTTTATTTCTTTGCTTTCAAAAAGTGCTTGCCTCTTTGACCGTTTATTTTTATCAATCTCTCGAGTTACAAATTTTCACCTCCTTGTGGATACGACAATCTTTCTATACTACATACGTCTGCCGTTTATTATTACAAAGAATAAACATTATTTTGGGACGTGCACCAAAAATTTGGCGCCGTTGCCAGGGAGGTGTTGTTTCTTTGTCAGATTGCTGAATTAAACGGGAAAACAGGTAAGTAATCTATCCCTATCTTTTGTAAATATTATTTTAATTATCTGTATTTTTAATTTGTGTGTTTATTAATAAAAATTAAAATTAAAAAAAAAAAAATTAAAAAAAATAAATAAAATAAATAAAAAAAAGGACGGATGCTTTTCACTCGCTACTTTATTCTTTTTGGATAAAGAAAAGCTTTGCATCCCGTCTTTTGTTTTGCAAGTTTGGGTAGTTGTAAAATTTGTTGGATTCTGTCAAAAAGGCCACCGTTGGGATTCAATCTCACGACTATAAGGCTAACACCCTTGCCTAAGAAAGTTGGGAATTCTAAGCGTGTCCACTGTGACCCCCCAATGATCTGGGAATCCAATTAATTGAGCATTATTCAGCTTGAAATTTTTATTTCTTTAAAAATATCCAAAAAAAAATTAAAAATAAAAAAAATGATTTGGGAAATTCATCGACATTTTGTTGTAAATTTTTCCCAACAACACTTAGAACCATTTTATAATGCTTGGTGGAGATTTAAGGACCTGCTAGATCAATATCCTCACCATGGTTTTTCTAAGGATTATCTTTTAGAAATTTTCATAAATAGGTTAAGTCCTGAAACAAGAAATTGGGTAGAGAGAGGAGATGGTACCACCACTTTTTACCAATTATCTGTTGACGAAGCCTACTATATGCTAGAAGATATGGCCGAATATGATCATTGTAGATTGAATAGTTCTAGGAACAATTTATTTTGGGAGAACAATTCAAATTTTTTGGAACCTTGGCCTGAAAATCAACCCGAAATTTTGGAGTCAAATTTTGAACTGCAAGAAATATATAGTGACCCAAATAGGGTGAATTTGGAAGAAACCTTAGAAACATTGGAAGAAACTGTACACAAATATATGGAAACCATGGCAAGAATAGAACTAGATAGGCTTGAATATCATCTTAATTCTTTAGGTGTGGAAGAAATCATTGAAGAAACTTTAGAACCCACCTATTTTGAGGAACAACTTTTAGGAGAGGAATGTAAGAAAGAGAATGAAGACTTAGCTATAGAACAGGAACAATCATCATCCTTAGTCTTAGATTCTCAACCTCAATTGCCACAAGAGTTCAGCAAAGACCATTTTTACCAAGATCCTATGTGGCCAACACCTCCTCCACTGTCTCTAGCATTGTTTTTAAGGACCTACCAAGAATATAAAATGTGTCTAAGTTGCATGTGTTTAAATGTTTCAAATATTGCCAAGCTTGAGGGCATATTCACACAAGACCCATACGTGGTGTCTTTTGACACTTACTATGGGAGGAAGCCGCTCTTTAACGATTGTCCACTAGGAACAGGAGCTGAAAGAAAGATTTGCTGATTTTAGAGCATCAAGCGATGGGAAAACACTTTTCAAGTAATATCTTTACCTTCCCTTCTTTGTAATATATTCTTTTGCGTTGTTGTGTGCTATTTTGATTTTCCAAAAAAAAAATAGAAAAATAAAAAAATAAAAAGTGAGATTTGTTTTGAAAATTTGAAATGAAGGCTATTAATTAAATTTGTTCAGAATGGTTGAGTTAACGAGTTAAATTATTTTCTCTTGAGACGCATTCCAATAAGTTTGATTTGGTAAATGCAATTGATTTGGAATTTCAAATAAATTTCAACAAAAAAATGTGTGTTTTTTGTTAGTTTTTAGTTTGGTTTGCTATAGATCATCTCTGCAGCTGTGCTGATTCAGGTAATATTTTTTTTACTGCTCTCACTATTTTTATTCTTTTAGGATAATATATATTTTAGGTTGGGGGGAGAGGGTTGTGCTTAAAAATTGTGCTTCAAAGTTGTGCATATGAGATTTGTGCTTCAATGTTGTGCCAAAATTTTTCGATTCTTGTCCATATTTTTTATTTTGCTCCAGATTTTTGTACATTTTTCATTTTTGTGTGTTATTTTTTTTTGAGTGCATCATAAAATTAAAAAAAAAGTGTTTTGTAAATAATAGTTTCTTAGTAATTAATGTGTTATTATTTTGTTTTGATTTCTGAATTTCATATTAATGTAATATTATTTTTCTATTCTTTGAATTATTTAATTTTATACACTTTCAAAACTTTAGTTTTATTTAACATTTTTATGTGTTTATTTTTCAAAGTGTTTGTAAGCCATTCTTTTCACACACTCACTATAATGCTTAATTGTGGTGGTAAATCCAAGCTATGAATATTTGAGTTTTGTTATTTTGTGAAGATGAATAATTGAAGGCAGCAATATTTCAAAAAAAAAAAAGGGCAAATAAAAAAAAGAAGAAAAAAAATGATTGTAAATAAATAAAGTGTGTAATAAATAAAGTTGGATAAGTTTGGTTTCGTAGCCTCTTTAGCTCGAGTAAGTAAGTTCTAAGGGGTGCTTCAACACCTAGTACCTTAGACCAATTGGTCTGGGAGTTACTAACCCAAAACTCATTAAATGGGTTATCGAGAAAGCTTAAGGGAGCCAAACATTGCACTATCCACAGTTGTAAAGTCCGTAAATATTTGTATTTTATGTTTCTGCTTTTTAATTGTTCTCGTAAAAAAATTTGAAGTGTTGCTGTCTGCATGAGTGATTTGAAGCAAAATATCATAATAATTTTATTCTTAGTGTTGGATGAAACTTCATAATTATACATTATCTATTTTTGCACTAAGTTTGGCATATATACATATTGTTAAATAACATATAAATTGTTCAAATAAAATTCTTGTTTTGCTAGTTTATCTAGTTAGATAAGTCAAATTATAGTTAAATGGTTTCCATTTTATGATTATTCAATTTATCATTTCAAAATTATATCGCTTTAATTGCTAGAGACTAGCAATAAGCTGGTTGGGGGATGTGATGAGACTGTAAAAGTGTACATTTTTTAAGGCTTAAATCATTTATTTACGCTTTTATTTCTTATTAAATTCTGTAATTAATAGCAATTTTGTGTTAATAAGTATTTTCGTATCTTAGTGTGTAAATATGTTTAAAAATGTGTTTTTAGAGGGTTTTTATGTTTAATAGAATTTTTAGTAATTTTTAGAATCATTTTGGTGTGTTAAATAAGTGTCTAGTCTGTAAATAGTCAAAGCCGTAAAAGTAATGCGGTTATTTTATTTTGAGTTTTAGAGTGTTTGATAGTGTGTTTTAAGTTTGTAAATATGTTTTATTATATTTTTAGTAATTTCTAAAAATATTTCCAAGTCATAAAAACTATATCTGTGTCAAACCGTAGGAGACTGGAAATTTTAGAAGTTTTTATTTATTTTTATGTGTTTTAATGTAAAATAAATATTTTTGTAAATATTATGTTTGTAAAATAATTAATATTAGTGTGTTTGTGATTTTTAGATTTAAAATCTGGAGGAAAAACGGAGCAAAACGACACCAAA
Organism: Artocarpus heterophyllus; assembly: GCA_025403435.1. Taxonomy (NCBI): domain Eukaryota; kingdom Viridiplantae; phylum Streptophyta; class Magnoliopsida; order Rosales; family Moraceae; genus Artocarpus; species Artocarpus heterophyllus. Next base: position 1,039,484 of record JAJQZP010000037.1, read on the forward strand.
ACGGACAAAATCGGACATCAAATGCATCAAAAAGATAAAGGAAATTCGAATTTGAAATTTTAGGGACACGTGGCACATTTTCAACCTTCGGATCAGCTGCCGATCGAATCTCACCCGTTGGATCGCTGCACAAGTCAGGCCACGCGTCAGCCGAGGAGAAGCGTCAACGCTGACGCATGTCAGATAAGCAGCACGTCTCAGCGTGGAGTCTACGTGTCAACTTGATACACGCACCGACAAAGTTGCAGAGAGAGTCAGAGGGAATCTCGCCTGAGTGGAATCGCGTGCGGTCATGTCTACGTACAGCCACTCTCTCAGCCATTCGATGCGAATACCAAGACTGATCTAACGGTCATAAATCTCTTGCCCACTGGTCCCATCTGGGCCCATCCTTCACGCACTTTTCAGCCGTTAGATCACGCTTTGAACAATTCAGATCGCGCCTGTTTCGTGCTGCCATTATCCGCGAAGCACAGGATTACAAACTCAAATTCGCATATCAACGAGCGAATCTCAGCGTGAAAAAAAGAAGAGAAAAAAATGGAGCCAATAATCTGAAATTGTCAACTTTCAACAGGAAAAAACCATAATTACAGATGCCAAACAGTAACTTTTCAAAGGCTATAAATAGCCTTGCATTTCACATGAAGAACACATCTCCTTCGGGCCTTTGGCCCTTCTTTCCCTTTCCTTTCCTTACTGCTGAGTTAGACTCAACAGTATCCTCTTAGGTAATAAATAATAATAAAATAATACTTAAATTAGAGTAGAGTGTCTGGTGAGGCAAAGAGATGATCTTGTATGCATAGTGTTAGACATGTATGCTCTAAGGAGTAAAAATGTAATACGTTTTTGGAGACATTTTTATCAATAAAGAATTTATTCATTTATATATACCAAATATTGTCCTCTTTACGTTCATATTTGTTGAATGTATGATAAGCAAACAGTAGTCTGAGACTATCAGTCTAAACCTTAAGAGTTGGGCATATGATGGGATGATTATGCGGTAGACACGACTCTTAAGGTGATGGTCTAAAATATATGATCCGCAATCGAGGGAATAAAGTTGGGCGCTTTATTCATGTAAAGATTGTTATGTTGTCTATATCCCTTTTGGGAGATGGTTTGTCTTGGCCATCGGAGTTGGACTCCGTGAATAGAAACATTGGCGCATTGTCATAGGTGACGATGTGTTGGATCGGGACATAAAGTGAATTGATTTGGATTAATAATTCTGTCTTGTCAAATTGATTCACTTTAGACAATCATTTGTATTGTATCTTAATCCTGAGATGAATAATGGGCCCGTTGTCTCGACTTGTGTCTTTTGATGTACCAATGGGTGACTCCCACATCTCTATAGTGGCATGCATGCCGGTACGTTGGAGGCATGACTCTTGGTAGCGTAGACTTGTTATTCATAGATATGGAATCCATAGCTCCTCTTTAGGAGTAATGATATCCTCTTATATGCGTTGTCCTGTAATTGGAAAACTGGAGCGCTCAACCATTTGGATACATAGGTGTAACCGAATGGTATGCTATCTTTGGATGGTAAGTTTTCTAATGGTGAGACAATGGAACGTAAGATAAAAATAATCGGGAAGGTAAGACAGAACTTGTCCTTAAGCCGATTATGGATGATCATATGGGGATGCGATACACTATGATATGTCATGGAGACTTAGCTACACGAGCTTCGTAATTCTATAAAGTTCGAGAGTACAGCTCCAAGCTTTTAGTGGAGTAGCGTTGGAGTTGATAATTGTGAAATGTATATCTGGGATATTGGGTTTCATATTTATCATGAGCTTGAACTTTATAGGTCCATTTTGGTCCCCTTTGCTAGCTCACAAAATCCTGTAACGACACGGCGTGCTTTTCCAATAATTGGTGACTTATGTCGGATTTATCAGATTGGTTTAAAATTTATAAGAATCAAATAATTCATGTCTGTTTATCGGTTGAATTAATTATGTAAGAAATTAGTTCAAGATGAACTTGTTGAATTATGGCGTTCGGATAATTCTTGTCTGTTTATCGGTTGTTTTAATTTTGGACAATTAGAACAAGATAAACTTGTAGAATTATTGTGAATTGATTTATTTTCTTAGAGATTATCTTGATAAAGTTTGTTTTGATCAGATATCTTTTCTATTGGGCTATTTGAATCAAAACTGAGACTTTATCCTTTAGAATCTCGGGTGGAAAATAAAAGATTCGCGGAGATTTTTTCTCGGCAGTTCGGCCTGCCGATCAGAAAGTTCGGCCTGCCGAACTGGCCAGTTCGGCCTGCCTATCTCACAGTTCGGCATGCCGACCGCGACAGCTAAGATTACGCGTTTTTCACGCGTATCTTATCAGATATTGATCCGAACTTGATTCTGTTTCGATTTTTGAGACCTAATCTGATATGGACTGACCCCAAGGACCAATAGGTATAAAAAGGGAGTGAGTCTAATGATTTTCTCAGATCAATTTGAGAGATTAAGAGTGATACTCTTCTAGTGAGCATCTGAAAACTCCCTGAGAGCTTTTGTTCACAAATCACGAACACTAGCTTTGGGTTCTCTCTATTGGTTGGAAGGAGAGTCACCGGTGGAAGAGCTGTACGTGTGAGCCCACACTCACTCCGGTTGTGGATAGAGAATAGCAAAGAAGACCAGTTGGTTGAGGCTCTTCTGGAACGTTACTTCTCTACACAGGTCGCGGAGGTTCTTCGACATACTGAGGTTAGTAAGATCTGTTTAATTTATACATATAACATGTCAAACTTGTGTTTTGGAAAATACTCTGATGAAAAATTTTACAAAATTCCGCTGCGCACTTTGTTTCCAACAATTGGTATCAGAGCCCAGGTTTTTACATAAATTTGCAAGTTTGTGATCATGTTATATGCATAAATTTTGTGATCTTAATCTCTCCAATGCTTGAATTAAATTTTATAGAGAGATGGCACTCTAGGTTTCTATATAATATATATGTTGTCATGGATTATATGGTGAATGTTTATTAATTAATTATGGTTGATTAAATTGTTGTTTAATTATTTATTAATTAATTAATACCGGTAATGGTTCCTTAGAGGTTAGAATGTGTATCTAGGTTTTTCATGTAATTAGATGGCGGACTATCATCTCCGTCTAGGAATTATTATTTAATTTTTAATTTGTAAGAATTTTGTAATTAAATAATTATTCGGAGAAGACGGAACGAGAAGTCGGAACTTAAAGATTGATGATGGCGCCTCCAGGTATTTCCTGAGTCTCTAATTTTATGTTTTTGAATTGTTGAAAATAAAATTGATGAATTGCATTAAAATTGTATTTTCTGGATTGAGGGTTTTCTGCTCGGTCGGCATGCCGGACCTCACAGTTCGGCAGGCCGAAGGTCACAGATCGGCAGGCCGGACGTACGGTTCGGCAGGCCGACAGTGGGGCAGAAATTTTGATGCTCTGCCGGCAGGCCGAACCTTCATGTTCGGCAGGCCGAACCTCCATGATCGGTAGGCCGATCACCCAGATCGGCCTGCCGACCGAGAGCAGCCAGGTGTCCAGAAAAGGTGCAATTTTTGGTGCAGTTTTAATTTTATTTTTGGGACGATTCTGAGAAACATTAAATTTGGATATGACCGGAAATATGAAGTGTTCGATTCATACGGGATTGAGGACTTGAAGATGGATATTACATGAAGAAGGATACAGCTTGAGGATTCAAGGATGAAGAATCGATAAATGTCTCGATTATTCTCTTGTAATCTTAGTTTTTCTATTCTCTAGGGTGGAACCATAATATTACGGTTATTATTATTATGCTTGTAGCTTTGCTTGATTGCTTTGCTTGTCTGCATTATAATATGATTTACCATGTATATTGATAACATGTCATATAGAATAGGGAGTGCCGCTCATATTAAAATTGTTCATGCATAATTTTAAAATAAAACCTTGACTTCAAAAGATTGAGTGGGAGAAGGTTTTCGAAGAGAGAACCTAAGGCCTCCATCGTTGGTCCATAGGAAGAACATGATGGTCCCAACCCCTAGGAAGGGATTTCTATCATGTACCAGATTGGATCTCTGAAAGGATAAGGTATTTTAGTATGATTTATGGTTGCACACCCCTAGGTGGTGATTATAAATCATGGATAAAATATTAAAACGGTGGTTATACACTCACGTTAATTTTATTATTAACCTCCCCTAGGAGCTCTGTTAATAAAATTAATGGCCAAAGAAACGATTATTAGTATATGCTGGATCATACGAGTCCTGGATAGCATATATTAATCAGGAGGGGATCCGTGTTCCTGATTGAATTTGGCATGACTCCCCTAGGAGCATGTTGAATTCTGAGTTGGGAATTATCGTTGTAAGGTTGTGATATTTTCAAGGTTTTGACACATAAACACATTTGTATAATTTACATGATTGTGTTATCTTACTAAATTATTATATATGTTTGCTTATGTTTGGTATATGATTCTTTATTATAGATTGAAAATGTCTAAAAACGCTTTATCATCGATACTTGACAAAAACCAATTAACCGGTGAGAACTATAATGATTGGAAACGGAACCTGGACATCGTCCTTTCCTTTGAGAAACTGAAATATGTTCTGACAACTCCTTGTCCTCCCGAGCCTACAGGAGACTCAAGTAATGAGCAATTCCAAGCGTACGAACGCTGGAAAGATGCTAATGATCAGGCCCGCTACTATGTTATGGCAAGCATGAATAACGTGCTGCAGGCTCAACATCAGGATTATGAGACTGCGAAGCAGATCTTGGATAATCTTGAGGACATGTTTGGAGGCCAGGCCATAACAAAGCGGCAAGGGGCGCTTCGGAAACTCTTAAACTGTAGACAGAGACCGGGGACATCTGTAAAGGAGCACATGATGTTGGTCATGGGTTACCTCGCTGAGGCTCAAACCAATGGAGCCGACATCGATGCTGAAACTCAGATGACTATGGTCTTTGAGACTCTGTCTAAGGAATTTATTCCGTTTAGAGCTACTTTTAATCTAAGCAATAGACGGGATATGACCTTGACAGAACTGATGAAACAGTTACAAGAGTTTGAACTGCTGATCAAGGAGTCTCCTGCTGGTGGAGAGGCCAATATGGTAGCTGCTTCTGGTTCCAATCCTAACTCTGGGAATGGAAAGAAGCAACGGGCCAAAAGTGGGAAGTCTTCTATTCCTATTGCTACCAAGAGCAAGAAGAAGAAGAAGAAGAACCCAAAGAAGCTTAAGTGCTTCTTTTGTGGTAAGGTCGGGCATATAAAGAAGCATTGCAAGGACTTCCTTTCCAAGGGAGGTAGGTGTGATCTTCTATATTTAGAAACTTGTTTGGTTGAGGAATCCAGTGACATTTGGGTCATAGATTCTGGTGCAACTAATCATGTTTGTGTTTCTCTGCAGGGATTCAAAGAAACGAGAAGTCTACTTCGTGAAGACTTAACGCTTCGGATGGGCGATGGATCCTTGGTCTCAGCGGAAGCAGTGGGAGATGTCCATCTTTATTTTGATAATTATAGGAGTTTAATTTTGCAAGATTGTTTTTATGTTCCTAAATTTAAAAGGAATTTAATTTCTGTATCTTCTTTATTTAAAGACTCCTACGTGGTATCTTTTAATGAAAAAGTGGTGATTCGTAAAAACAAATCTTTTATCTGTTCTGGATGGATGCAAAATAATCTATATTTTATCAAACCTAAGATGGACCTATTGCTTAATGCTGAGATAAATGATAATGACTCAAAAAGACTTAAAACTTCTCACTCTAATAAGACTTATCTTTGGCATTTGCGCCTTGGCCATATTAACCTAAATAGGATTCAAAGGTTGGTAAGGGATGGACCTTTAAGTCACTTAAAGGTGGAATCTATACCTCAATGTGAGTCTTGTTTGGAGGGTAAAATGACCAAAAGACCATACGGGTCTAAGGGCAATAGGGCCGAAGGGGTTCTAGAACTTGTGCATAGTGATGTTTGCGGACCGATGAACATCCGGGCACGAGGAGGGTATGAGTACTTCGTTACTTTTATTGACGATTACTCAAGATATGGGTATGTGTACCTAATGCACCACAAAAGCGAAACTTATGATGAGTTCAGGGAGTTTCGGGCTGAAGTGGAAAAGCAATTGGGTAGACCCATAAAGGCACTTCGATCTGATCGAGGTGGGGAATACCTTTCTGATGAGTTCTTGGGACACTTGTTAGAGAATGGGATTTTATCCCATTTAACTGCGCCGGGCACTCCGCAGCAGAATGGCGTAGCAGAGAGAAGGAATAGGACTTTGTTGGACATGATTCGGTCCATGATGAGTTATTCATCATTGCCTTTATCCTTTTGGGGATATGCACTACAAACCGCATGTTATCTTTTGAACAATGTGCCTTCAAAATCGGTCCCTAAAACTCCTCACGAGTTGTGGACAAGACGGAAGACATCCTTAAACCATATTCGCATATGGGGATGTCCAGCTCATGTCCTGTTTAAGGATCCGAATAAGTTGGAAGCACGTTCAGAAGTTTGCATGTTTGTAGGATATCCAAAAGGGACTAAAGGGGGTTATTTTTATATCCCAAAGGAAAATAAAGTCGTGGTTTCAACTAATGCAACTTTCCTTGAGGAGAGTTACATGAACGACTTTAAACCTCAAAGCAAAGTGGTGCTTGAGGAGTTAAGGGGTAATCCGTTTACTCCGGAGGTTCCGAACGAAACCATTCCGATCGGTGTAGAAAAACCAAACAAACCTGAACAACAACCTCAGGGGCTTCGGCGTAGTGGGAGGATCGGGCGTCAACCTAACAGGTATATGTTCAATGGGGAGGTCTTTTTGGCTAAACCGGATGAACATGATAGGGATCCTTATACTTACGCAGAAGCTATGGAGGATGTTGATTCAAGACTCTGGACAGAGGCCATGAACATTGAGATGAAGTCTATGGAGACTAATCGGGTCTGGGAGCTTGTGGATCTTCCCGAAGGGGTAAAACCCATAGGGAGTAAGTGGATCTACAAGAGGAAAAGAGGAGTGGATGGAAAGGTCGAAACCTTTAAGGCTAGACTGGTAGCTAAGGGTTATACGCAAAAGGAAGGAATCGATTATGAGGAAACCTTTTCGCCTGTAGCCATGCTTAAGTCCATCCGGATTCTCTTGTCCATAGCTGCCGCTCTCGACTACGAGATTTGGCAGATGGATGTCAAGACGGCTTTTCTGAATGGCTATCTTGATGAGTCCATTTATATGGAACAACCAGACGGGTTCAAGGTCACGGGTCAAGAGGGTAAGGTTTGTAAGTTGCTAAAGTCTATTTATGGACTTAAGCAGGCTTCTCGTTCTTGGAACATAAGATTTGATCAAGTGATCAAGACTTATGGGTTCTCACAAAATGTGGATGAACCATGTGTTTACAAACACATTAAGAATGGGAAGGTGGTTTTTCTACTACTCTATGTAGATGACATTCTGCTAATTGGCAATGACGTTGGGGCGTTGTCATCGGTCAAATTATGGTTGACCAAGCAGTTTGACATGAAGGACTTGGGTGAGGCTAATTTTGTTCTCGGTATCCAGATCTTTCGGGATAGGAAGAACAAAATGATAGCTTTGTCACAGGCCGGCTACATAGATAAAATTCTCAGGAGGTTTGCAATGCAGGATTCCAAGAAAGGTGGGCAACCATCTAGGTCTGGAATTACTCTTTCTAAGAAAGACTCTCCAAAGTCTTATGAAGAAAGAGAATACATGAAGAAGGTGCCTTATGCTTCGGCAGTGGGTAGTCTCATGTATGCCATGCTTTGCACTCGACCGGATATTAGCTATGCGGTCGGGATTGTGAGTCGATTTCAGGCGGATCCAGGACCGAACCATTGGGTTGCGGTAAAGCATATTTTCAAGTACCTGAGAAGGACTCGTGGGTATATGCTTGTGTATTCGGGTGAGGATTTAACTCCTCTAGGATACACTGATTCGGATTTTCAATCCTGCCTGGATTCTAGAAAATCGACGTCGGGGTTTGTGTTTACTCTGGGTGGCGGTGCCATCAGTTGGAGAAGTGCGAAGCAAGATTGCACTTCGGATTCAACGATGGAGGCCGAGTATGTGGCGGCTAGTGATGCTTCGAAAGAAGCAGTGTGGCTCCGCAAGTTCCTTGGGGATCTTGAGGTAGTTCCTGGTATGGATAAAGCGGTATCACTGTACTGTGATAACAGTGCGGCGGTAGCTAATGCTAAGGAACCAAGATTTCACAAGAAGAGTAAACATATTGATCGGAAGTATCATGTGATAAAGGACTTCGTTGAGAGAGGGCATGTCACGGTGTGCAAGATCGCGTCAGAGGACAATTTAGCTGATCCATTTACGAAGACACTTTCTGGGAGAGTCTTCGAAAGGCATGTGGAAGCTATGGGGATGCGAAATTTGCAGTATTTACTCACTTAGTGCAAGTGGGAGATTGTTAGACATGTATGCTCTAAGGAGTAAAAATGTAATACGTTTTTGGAGACATTTTTATCAATAAAGAATTTATTCATTTATATATACCAAATATTGTCCTCTTTACGTTCATATTTGTTGAATGTATGATAAGCAAACAGTAGTCTGAGACTATCAGTCTAAACCTTAAGAGTTGGGCATATGATGGGATGATTATGCGGTAGACACGACTCTTAAGGTGATGGTCTAAAATATATGATCCGCAATCGAGGGAATAAAGTTGGGCGCTTTATTCATGTAAAGATTGTTATGTTGTCTATATCCCTTTTGGGAGATGGTTTGTCTTGGCCATCGGAGTTGGACTCCGTGAATAGAAACATTGGCGCATTGTCATAGGTGACGATGTGTTGGATCGGGACATAAAGTGAATTGATTTGGATTAATAATTCTGTCTTGTCAAATTGATTCACTTTAGACAATCATTTGTATTGTATCTTAATCCTGAGATGAATAATGGGCCCGTTGTCTCGACTTGTGTCTTTTGATGTACCAATGGGTGACTCCCACATCTCTATAGTGGCATGCATGCCGGTACGTTGGAGGCATGACTCTTGGTAGCGTAGACTTGTTATTCATAGATATGGAATCCATAGCTCCTCTTTAGGAGTAATGATATCCTCTTATATGCGTTGTCCTGTAATTGGAAAACTGGAGCGCTCAACCATTTGGATACATAGGTGTAACCGAATGGTATGCTATCTTTGGATGGTAAGTTTTCTAATGGTGAGACAATGGAACGTAAGATAAAAATAATCGGGAAGGTAAGACAGAACTTGTCCTTAAGCCGATTATGGATGATCATATGGGGATGCGATACACTATGATATGTCATGGAGACTTAGCTACACGAGCTTCGTAATTCTATAAAGTTCGAGAGTGCAGCTCCAAGCTTTTAGTGGAGTAGCGTTGGAGTTGATAATTGTGAAATGTATATCTGGGATATTGGGTTTCATATTTATCATGAGCTTGAACTTTATAGGTCCATTTTGGTCCCCTTTGCTAGCTCACAAAATCCTGTAACGACACGGCGTGCTTTTCCAATAATTGGTGACTTATGTCGGATTTATCAGATTGGTTTAAAATTTATAAGAATCAAATAATTCATGTCTGTTTATCGGTTGAATTAATTATGTAAGAAATTAGTTCAAGATGAACTTGTTGAATTATGGCGTTCGGATAATTCTTGTCTGTTTATCGGTTGTTTTAATTTTGGACAATTAGAACAAGATAAACTTGTAGAATTATTGTGAATTGATTTATTTTCTTAGAGATTATCTTGATAAAGTTTGTTTTGATCAGATATCTTTTCTATTGGGCTATTTGAATCAAAACTGAGACTTTATCCTTTAGAATCTCGGGTGGAAAATAAAAGATTCGCGGAGATTTTTTCTCGGCAGTTCGGCCTGCCGATCAGAAAGTTCGGCCTGCCGAACTGGCCAGTTCGGCCTGCCTATCTCACAGTTCGGCATGCCGACCGCGACAGCTAAGATTACGCGTTTTTCACGCGTATCTTATCAGATATTGATCCGAACTTGATTCTGTTTCGATTTTTGAGACCTAATCTGATATGGACTGACCCCAAGGACCAATAGGTATAAAAAGGGAGTGAGTCTAATGATTTTCTCAGATCAATTTGAGAGATTAAGAGTGATACTCTTCTAGTGAGCATCTGAAAACTCCCTGAGAGCTTTTGTTCACAAATCACGAACACTAGCTTTGGGTTCTCTCTATTGGTTGGAAGGAGAGTCACCGGTGGAAGAGCTGTACGTGTGAGCCCACACTCACTCCGGTTGTGGATAGAGAATAGCAAAGAAGACCAGTTGGTTGAGGCTCTTCTGGAACGTTACTTCTCTACACAGGTCGCGGAGGTTCTTCGACATACTGAGGTTAGTAAGATCTGTTTAATTTATACATATAACATGTCAAACTTGTGTTTTGGAAAATACTCTGATGAAAAATTTTACAAAATTCCGCTGCGCACTTTGTTTCCAACACATAGTATCTTGGTATGGATTTTAACTCTATATCTGTGTGGTAACGCTTATATTTTTTATGGAATAAATTATATCTTTTCAATAATTATTGTTACTGTTGTTATGCTGCCAATTTTTACATAAATTCAGTCATGCTTTCTTTATGTAATTTAATTGTGTTGCGTAATTAATATTAATAATACTGAAGTCATGCTCGTTTATTAAGTTGAGTTTCTGTTGCATTATAGACATAGACTGGCACAGTAAATGCTTGGTAATTCTTGATTTATTGTAGACAGAGGATGGCATAGTGTATTCTTAGACCATTTAATAAGTCGAGGTGCTGCCGAAATTTACGCAATAATTTATTCCATAAAAATACATTAATTTTGATTTGTTATTATCTTTTCTATCTTAGAATTATGTTAATTATAATTGAGTGACAGCGGTTATAATTTTCATAATTAGTGCACCAAATCATTAGTGACAGATGATTATTTTGCTAATTTTTATAGGAATACCCTTACTGCATTATGGCTTGCTATATTGTCGATTTAGGTTGACCTATATAATTAGTAAAATGTGCTTGCAATTAATGAGATAAGATATAATAAATCAAATACTTTAGATAATTATTAATTAGAGTTAAAATTCAATATCAGTTGCAAAACATACAAGGGATTCTCAAAGCTTCACCATTTTAATTTTATGATTTAAATTTTGAATTAAATAAAATAAAAACCACAAAAATATTCATCTCATTTTATTTCTTTGCTTTCAAAAAGTGCTTGCCTCTTTGACCGTTTATTTTTATCAATCTCTCGAGTTACAAATTTTCACCTCCCTGTGGATACGACAATCTTTCTATACTACATACGTCCGCCGTTTATTATTACAAAGAATAAACATCATTTTGGGGCGTGTACCACCCAACTTGGAAGCTATTCCGAAAAGAAGTGAAGAAAAAGGTCTTGTACTCAATTAAGAGAAATGTTATTTCATGGTTTCATCTGGCATATTTCTTAGACATACCATTTGTTGAAAAGGAACTGAAGTTGATCTATCTAAAGTTGAACTTATCTCGAAATTGCCCACTCCTAAGATTGTTCAAGATGTTTGATCTTTTCTAGGGCATGTTGGATTCTATAAGAGGTCCAATCAAAATTTTTGTACCATATTAAGACCCTTGTGTAACCTTCGGGCAAAAGATGCAGTGTTCAATTGGACACAAGAATGTAAAGAATCTTTGCGAAAACTTGTGTCTAAGCTAAGCTCTGCCCCTTCATGTAATCACCCTGTCACGCCCCGGAGTACGGGAGGTGACGTGGCATTTTTTTGAATTAATTAAATAAGAATTTAGTTAAAAATATGAGTTTAAGGGTTAAATTAAATATAATAGGGAGAAAATCTAAAACCTTTTTAAACAAGCATTTTTGATAATTTAAACAAATATGTTCATTAAACAAGTAATAAGAAACAACAATTAAATAGGATGAATGAGAATGGGTCCCACTGACCCACATTTTGTGCACACATATAGTACTGACAATATTCCATTACATACACAGTCCAAATAAGAGAAAATAAATATGTTACATGCCTTGATTTAATAACTTAAACAGTCTATGGATTCTCCTACAACTCCTGAGTTCTGTCCGTTGAGTCCTCTCTGAACCTAAGAGAAAATCCACTTAGAGGGGTAAGTTTAAAAACAAGTAAAATGTGAGCGAAAGGCTTAGTAGGACTATATTTTAAGAAATCATTTAATTTAATACGAAATCTCACTATTCAAGAGATTATTTAAAGGAAAGCTTGAATAAATAAATTTAAGTAAAACCATTCTTTCCCAAAATAGTTTATTTGGTCGATCAAAAATGTCATCATTTTCTTTTCCTAAGCAAACCATATGAATATCACCACCGTAGTGGCCCAGCTGGGTTTTGGGACCTTCCCCCAAGGTCGATCGCTACACGACCCGATCTCTGATATGGCATCATGCCCTTATGTTCATTTTCATCATTATTCAAAACCCATTTATAGAGTAGTATCATTTATATTCATTATGGAGTTCATTATAAAATTTATCTCAATCCACGGTTCATAAAACAACCGATAAAATTCTCTTTTAATTCATCCTTTAAAACATTTTGATAAAAATATTTTTCAAGGTCAAATCATTAAAAAATTAGGCTGCCAAAGAAGGGGGCAGAAATCCTACCTTGATACTCGTGTCGGTGCCCCACACCGTAATCTCGATTCGCTATACATTAGCTCTGCGGAACCACGAACGATCCTAAATACAAACTAAGTCGATCAATATCTAGTTTGAGATATTCCATGTTACTAATCCGTTTCATGATGTCCTAGTGTGCCATTTATATCTTTAAAATCATTTTATAAAGTTGAAATTTCAATCGGGGTTCAAAACAGTAAAAACGGATGAAAATCACAAAATTTGCACTAGTTCGGTAGGCCTGTCGGTCCCCTGGTTCGGCCAGCTGAACTGCATAGTTCGGCCTCCCGAAGGACCATGTTCGGTAGGGCGAACATTCCCAGGCTTGGCCTGCTGAACGGATGAATCCGGCCTACCGAACACGAAGTTTGGCCTACCAAACACGAAAATTTCCAGAAAACTCAAGCACAGGTTTTGGGTCTCCCAAAACTCAAATCTTAGTTTAAACCTGTTTTTCTCAAATCCCAGGCATAGAAACAATCATAGATGATAGAAAAACATAATAGAACACTTTTGAACTCATTTAAACAAGATTTGAACAAAAAATCTCAGGAAATCCAAAATAGAGAAAAGTGAGGAAAAATAAAAAATCTTGAATCGAATCCATTTTTCTTCAAAAAAGGCTTAGATTCTAGGTGTTCTAAGTTCCTTTAACTTAAATCAAGGGTTTTCTAAGCTTAAATAAACTTAGATTTCAAAAATGCATGAAAAATTGAAAATTTGAAAAAGTTTAGAAATTTCAAAACTAACCTCAAATCCAAGCCTCAAATTACGTTTTTGGTTGCCAAATCATGTTCCGGAGCTTCCTTCTTGCAAACCTGAAGCTTGCTTTCAAATTTTCTTTCAAAATTTTGAGGAAAAATTGAGAGAGCAAGAGGGAGACCGAGAGAGAGAGATGAGCGTGAGAGGGAGAGTGAGAGAGAGAGAGTGAGCGAGCAAGTGAGAGATTTAAATAGAGAGAAATAATGGATGATTTTACTATGCGAAAACCATGTGTCACCCACGGTTTTGTAAAACTGAATACATTTGACATTTTACAAATTTTTTTGTGTCCCAAAGATTCAAAATGACATTTAAAATAATTAAAAACAATTAGAAGTCATTAAGATAACCAAAACAACTTTACACCCAAAATTTCATTAAATGATCAAATTAATTTTAAAACATTAGTTATGGCACACTAATTCATCATTTTAAATTTTAATAACATTAAATTAATTTCGGGGCGTTACACACCCAATTAGAGCTTACCATTTGAAATTATGTGTGATGCAAGCAACTACGTCATGGGAGTCATTTTGGGTCAATGAAGATAAGGAAAACCATTTGTAGTATTACTTTGAATAGTGCTCAAATGAATTATTCGACCACTGAAAAAGAGTTACTTGCTCTAGTATTTTCTCTGTACATGTTTCGGGTGTATTTGATTTGTTCACCTATCACTGTTTTCATAAATCATTCAGCACTTACAAACCTCTTTTCCAAAAAGGGTGCTAAAGCACAATTAATTATGTCGATCCCTCTTTTGCAAGGTTTGATTTGACGATTACAGTTGAGAAAGGAGTTGAGAATACTGTAGCTAACCATTTATCTCACTTGGAATTCAATGATTTTGTAGATAACTCACCAATTCATGATGAGTTTCCTAATGAACATCTTTTTGCCATGGCCAAACTGCCATGGTTCGCACACATTTCAATTACTTAGCTACTAGAGAAATTCCATCCACTTAGAGTTTTCAAGGCAAAAGGAAGTTCGTGGCTGAAGAGCATAATTTCTATTAGGATGATCCTTATCTTTTCAAGTACTATCGTGGCTAAATCTTAAGACATTGTATTCCTGAGGATGAAATGGTTAGTGCATTAAGGTTCTGTCGAAGTCATGCATGTGGTGATCATTTTTTTACAAAAAAACCGCTGCAAAAATCTTATAGTGTGGTCTTTATTCACCCACTTTGTTCAAAGAAACTTATCATTATTTTCATTCATGTGAAAGGTCTGTCACCATACGATACCACTTAACCCAATTATTGTAATAAAGATATTCGATTGTTGAGGAATAGAATTTATGGGATCATTTCCACCTTCCTCTGGATACCTTTACATCCCTTTTGCTATGGATTATTTTTCAAAATGGGTTGAAGCCATAGAATGCCATTCCAATGATAATATGATTGTTGTGAAATTCTTGAAGGAAAATGTGTTATCAAGGTATGGTATGCCATGCGCTATAATCAGTAAACAAGGCATAAATTTTGGCAACCGTTCTTTCAAAGCTCTAATGCAGAAGCATGGTGTGATTCACAGTGTCCACTACTTATCATCTACAGACAAATGGTTAAGCTGAGTTAGCAAATAGGAAAATTAAACAAATTTTAAAAAAATGGTGGATCTAGATCACAAATATTGGTCTTTATGTCTTTCTAACGCACTCTAGACATACCATACAACTTACAAAGCTCCCCTAGGAACGTCTCCCTATAGGCTTGTCTTTGGAAAAGCATGTCATTCACCTATAGAACTTAAGCATCAGGCTCATTGAGCTGTAAAAGGTCTTAACTTTGATCTCAATACTGCGTAAATTCAACAAAAACTTTAGCTCTCAGAACTTGAGGAATTGAGGAATGAGCCTATGATAATTCACGGATCTACAAGGCAAAAATGAAAGCAAATCATGACAAGCAAATCCTAAAGAAGAGCTTTGAGCTAAATTAGCAGGTTCATCTGTATGGGTCCCGTCTTCATCTCCACCTTGGTAAGTTAAGATCACGATGATCTAGTCTATATATTGTCAAACAGGTTTTTCCAAATGGCGTGGTGGAAATTGATGATCTGAATGATCGAAGAATATTCAAAGTCAATTGTCAAAGATTGAAAAATTACGTAAAACGAATAACTAAGCTTGAAGAGGTCATTCTTGTGACGCCAGTTTACAGAACCTGAATAATTTCTTCACCTTGTATATATTCATTTTTATGTTTATTTTCATATTTTGCTTTATGCTAAACTTAGTGTTTCTTAAATTTAAATTAAAAAAAAAACAAAAATAAAAAATATATATTTTTGAACAATTTGTTAAAGTGGCAGAAATTATGCAAATAAAAGCTGATGCTTTGCTTAGTACATAAATACTAGTAACTTCTAGAAATGCATTCTAACAAACTCCAAACAGCAATGAATTTGTTTATTTTTGTTGCCCTTTGAAAAAAATGAAAAAATAAAATAAAAAACAAAAAATAAAAATAAATTTAGTTTCCTACATGTGTATATTTTCCCCCATATCTAAACGGTACCTTAGCCTTAGTTTATAAATACATTCCCTATACATTCTAGATCATTTGCTTAGCTTTTTCTCTCTCTAAACCTCTCTTTCTCTCTCTAAAACCTCAAATTCTCTATGCCTTCCCTTTGGAATTTCAAAACCTTTCCAAAAATCTTTATCTTCCAATCTCTCAAAATTTCCCTTGATCTATACTCAAGCATTATAAAACCTTCAAATTTACTTCCAAACCCCTCAAATCTCGCCTCCATTCTCTAAAATTACTCTTAAATCTCTCAAATTTCTCTCTACACTTTCATCATGGATCCTAAATATGATCATTTGAAGAAATACTTCCCTTCTTTGTCTCAAACAAAATTAAAAGAAAGTACAAGGCTCAAGTCACTCTACTCTAGATTCTCTTATGTTTTGGTCTTCCCAACAATGTTAGAATGCTCACTGAAGGCAAAGTTCATCCTAGTGACTTTTAACAGTTCAAATATTTGCCAGGTATGGTACGAGTTTGTATTCAAGGAAAAGGAGAGCCCAACATGTTGAGTCTAGGCGTCCTAAGAGCACTCGGCAAACTTGTACAAGCAAATGTCGTTCAATAGGCATGGTCTCTAGAAATAGAGAAGATAAAATACAATTATGCAAAGATAGATTGAGTAAGGAGAACTTGGAAGATCTCTAAGGCACTCTTGAGATGCATCTTGGCGGATATGTATGGCAGGCTATTTCTAAACTCTTGCCATAATTTATGATGAGGGAAAATGTCTAAGGAATCTGAAGTTAAAAGTCATTGTTTGCCATTTTATAACAAAACTAGATGGGAAATAGATCTTCAATCCATCAAGCTTGAAACAAAATTTGTGGAAAAAAAATTATGTGTGATAGCCTATTTTCAATCTAAATAGTAATCGTTAAAAGTAATTTCGTATATATTGTTTGCTTTTACTATTATTCTTTTGAGTTTTTTGTTTGTGTTAAATGCCTCATTTTTCTTTGATAGGAATGTTATGAGCTCTGTTTGTTTAACTTTATCTCAATTTTCTAAGATTCGATGCCATTATTTCAAAAAGTTGTACGTTTTTGTCAGTCAATTTTTTAAAAAATACAGTTTGTTTGTCAAAAGTCATTTGACTTTACACCACCATCTATTTGACATGATGCCCTAAGGAGTAAAATGTTATAATATGTTTTGGAGACATTTTATCAATAAAGAGTTTATTTATTATTCATATACTAAATGTTGTCCTCTTTATGTTCATTTATGTTGAACACATGATAAATAAACAAAAGTCTAAGACTATAGGTCTAAACCTTTAAGAATCGTGCTTATGATGGACAGGTTATGCAGAAGACATGGATCGTAAAGGTGATGGTCTAGATCATAATATCTACAATTAAGGGAATATAGTTGGGCACTTTATTCATGCTAAGATTGTTATGTTGTTTACATCCTTAACAAGAGATGGCTTGTCTTGCTCATCGAAGTAGGACTCCGCGAGTAGAAACATTGGTACATTGTCATAGGTAATGATGTATTGGATTGAGACATAAAGTTGAATTAATTTGGTTACTAATTCTATTTGTGCAAATCGATTCACTTAAGACAATAATATGTGTTGTGTCTTAATCCTGAAATGATTAATGGGCCCGTTATCATGGCTTTTGTCCTTTGATGTGCCAAAGGGTGACATCCTAACTTAATGATGGTACACATACTGGTACATTGGAGGCATAATTCTTGATTGACGTTTATTCTACATTAGTAGAGAGAGGGATGAAAAACAAATTTATAAGAATTTATTTAAATAAATTAAGATATATTAATGTAAATTTATCTCGTTAATATGCATTGATTAGGAATAGAAATTCACACACACATGGGAAAATTCATCTTAAATATTGGATTTACTTTAGAAATGAACCATAACTCAATAATATTTACATTTTTACTTTGAGGCATGAATATGAAATAAACCCTAAGGAAAATCAGTAAGGAATCACCATTTTTTCAAAAATCAAAAAACCTTTTGTCTGTTTTAAGTTTTATCGCTTTAATTGCTCGGGACTAGCAATAAGCTGGTTGGGGGTGTGATGAGACTTAGAAAATGCACTTTTCTTAATGATAAAATCAAGCATTTTGTATTAATATTTCTCATAAAACTCCTCAATTATAGCAATTTAGTGATAAATAGTGTTTTAATGTCTTAGTATGTAAATGTGTTTAAAAATGTGTTTTTAGTAATTTTTTATGTTCAATAATATTTTTAGTAATTTTTGGAGTCGTTTTGGTATGTTAAATAAGTGTTTAGTTTGTAAATAATCAAAACCGTAAAAATAATGTTATGTGGTTTTATTTTAAGTCTTAATGTGTTTGATAGTGTGTTTTAAGTTTTTAAATATGTCCTATTATATTTTTAGTAATTTCTAAAAATATTTCCAAGTCATTAAAATCATATCTGTGCTAAACCGAAAGAGCTTAAAAATTTTAAAAGTTTTTTGATTAATTTTATGTGTTTTAATGTAAAATAAATATTTTTAATGTTAATGTAAATATTATGTTTGTAAAATAATTAATTTTATTATGTCTATGAATTTTAGATTTGAAATCTAGAGGAAAAACGGAGCAAAAAGGTGAAAAAACAGACAAAATCGGACATCAAAAGCATCAAAGACAATTAAAAAATTTGAATTTAAATTTAAAGGGACACGTGACAAGTTTTTGACCATTGGATGAGCAATCGAATTTATCTCAGCTGTACGAAGAAGAGGATGCATGTCAGCATGATATCGATTACATCAGCGAGTCTCAGCAGTCCAGTCCACGTATCGATCCGTGATTCGCGCGTGCATCACACGCGTAGACAAAGTTCACGCACGTTAGAGAGCACCTCGAGCCGTGTTGGCTTTCATGCGATCATTCACATTGAAGCCGTTCTTTCAGTCGTTTGATGTGAATACTTTGACTGATCTGACGGTTCATATTTGTAGCCCCACTAGGCCCATTTTATTCAGCGATTCCAGCCCCTTGGATCGCGTCTTCAACGGTCCAGATCGCGCCTATTTTTGTGCTGTCAACCACCAAAAAGTAGGGGATTTTAAACAAATTCTCAGATTTTATTGAGAGGCCTAGCGTGAAGAAGAAGGAAATTGGATCATTTGATCCGAGCTTTTCAACGCTTGAATAGTAAAAATAATTGAAAGAAAAGTAACTCTTTCATGCCTATAAATATCGAGGTATCCTTCAGGACTGAGCATTCCCTCTCGTAGTATGAGAATGGTGCTATAATAGTTTTAGTTTAGTTTTTATTTCAGTTTTTAGTCTAGTTTCTTGTAAAATATTTTCTAGTTTATGTTGTAAAATTTATGCCCAATAATATCAGTAGTACTTTATTAATTATGTCTTTCTAAATTTCTTTTTAGTTGAAGGAAGAGGGGGAAATTTTGGCAAAATTACCTTAAATAATTTTGGTTTTTTCTTAGTTTTCTAAGCAGTTGTAATGCCAAATTATTTTCTTAGAAAACTTACAATTTCAATATTTTCTTAGCTAAAACTCTGCCAAAATTACGGTTTTGATTTATCGATGACATAGACTGGCACGGATAATGCTTGGGAGGACCTTGATTACTCGTAGACAGAGAATGACTCGGTAAATGCTTAACTTACTATCTTGGTTGTTATTTTAGTTAAGTTTTGTTGAAAATGCTGCTTATTTATTAAGTTATGTTTTTGCTACATTATAGACATGGAATGACATAGTAAATGCTTGGTAACTCTTGATTTATTGTCGACATAGGATGGCACAGTATACACTTAAACCAACTAATAAATAAAAAGAGAAACTAAAATATATTTAAGATAATTACCAGAACAGAACCTTTAAACCTCAGTCCTGTTATTATTGTTGTTTTACCTCTTCAAATTGACGTTATTATTGTTGTTACTCTGCTTAAGTTATTATTTACATTTCTTGTTATTAAAGTTCTAAATTATCAAAATTTAAAGATGAAAAATGTTGTAAAAATATGTAAATATTGTAAATACATTCTGTGAATAATAAATATTAATCATCAAATTTTTCAGCTCAAATAAAAAGAAAAAGTTAATATAATATATGTACTAGAACTGAATAAATCATTCCATGTGGGTTCGACCTCGGATTCATCGAGTAAGTATTACTTAAGACAACCTTATACTTGGGGTTATTTTAAAGTGTGTTAATAAATGTGAGATCACTAGGTCTTCTCAATTGATTGGAAAGAGAGTTGCCAAGGAAGAGCTGCACGACATGTGTCCACACACACTTTGATCGTGGATAGAGAATATCAAAGAAGGCCAACGGGTTGAGGCCGTTCTAGAACATTCTTCTCATCACTGATTGTAGGAGCTCTTCAGCATACAAAAGATAGTAAGATTTGATTGATTTATGTATATAGCATGTCAAAACTTGTTTTTTGGAAAATACTCTAATTTAATTTTTTTTAAAATTTCACTACATGCTTGTTTTCCAACATCAAGGGGGTATGGTCTATAGGCTACTAAAGTCAATTTATGGACTTAAGTAGTGTTCCCATTCTTGGAACATAAGATTTGATCAAGTGATAAAGACTTATGGATTTGAATAAAACAAGGACAAATCATGTGTTTACAAACAAATTAAGAATGGGAAAATGGTTTTTCTACTACTCTAGGTAGATGACATTTTGTAAATTGGCATTGACATTGGAGCATTATCATCGATCAAATTATAGTTGACCAAGCAATTTGACATGAAAGACTTGGGTAAAGATAATTATGTTCTCCAAATCCAGATCTTTCCAGATAGGAGGAACAAAATGATAGCTTTATCCCAAGTTGCATATATAGATAAAATTCTCAAGAAGTATGCAATGTAAAATTCCAAGAAAGGTGGGCAACCATCTCGGTTTGGAATTACTCATTCTAAGAAAGACTTGCCAAAGTTTGATGAAGAAAGAGAATACATGAATGCTATGCTTTGACAGTGGATAGTCTTATGTATGCTATGCTTTGCACATGACCGAACATTTGTTATGCGGTTGGGATAGTAAGTCGATTTCAGTCGAATCCAAGGCCGAACCATTAGGTTGCATACCCCGATCTGGGTGGTGACATAGCGGGTTAATTAAGTTAATTAAACCAAATTTTAATTAAACTCTTCAATTAATTAACAGTGTTATTTATAAAAATGAGGAGAAATTTTAAAACTCCTAAATAATTACTTTTAATTTAAAGCAATTAAAATAAAACGAAATAATACAAACTAATAAATATAAGCCGAGACACACCAGATCCACATTTGTGCACACACATGCTATCGACATAAATTAATACAACCATAGTCCAACTAAGTGGAAAAAAAATTAAAATATTACAAGCCTTGATTAAATAAGCAAATAACCTAGGTAGAAAGATCCTACGGTTCATGTGTATGTCTAGTAGCGTTCCACTCAGCGCTATGCTGCGAACAACCTAGGAAGGGGGAAGTTTTAAAACAACTATACTGTGAACGAAATGCTTAGTAGGACTTAAGCTTTGCAAACATTAAATCTTAATATGAAATTCATTATTAACACAAAGAATATAAAATATAGTAAATTAACTTCATTGAACTCATTCTTACCAATTGGTCCATTATTTAACCGGAAATAATCTTATCACTTTGTCTTAGGCAAAGCCAATATAATCACCACCGTAGTGGCCCAATTGGGTTTTGGGACCTACCCCCAAGATTTCTCTCTGCAAAACTTGATCTCTGAATGTGACATTATGCCACAATATATCATTTTGAACAATATATCTAACTCATTCTGTACTATTTCATTATTCAGGTCTCATATTATCAAATTTCTCTTTTACATTCATTATTCCGTTCATTATGATCATTTCATTATTCATCAGCTACTAACAATAATTGAATTTATTCATTTCAGTCATTTCTTAAAACATTTTCAGAAAACACTTTGTGGCTAAATTCCTTTTGAGATCATAGCTAGCAATGAAGTGGGCTAGAGTCCTGCCTCGTAATCCCATATGAGAGTGTAAACACCGTAGTCCTGACCTACTACACGTCAGATCCCTAGAATGACAAACAACCTTATATATGAATTAGTTTTGTCAATATCTAACTTAGAGTATTCTACAATGCTATGCTATCTCATGGTGCTATAGTGTGCCTTTGATATTGACAAAATCATGTTGCAAGTCAAGGTCTCTTTTCATGTTTTAATCGTGAAAACGGGTGAAAAACAACCATTTTTATGCAACCCAGTCAAACTGTCGAACGCCCTGGTTTGGCCTGCCGAACTTTTGAAGTTTGGCCTACCGACTACCTGAGTCCAGCCTGCTGAACAATGAGCCCGACCTACCGAACTTATGAATATGGCCTACCGAAGCTCAAGTTTGAGCTTGGTCTGCCGATCTGTCGAAATTTGAAAAATTCTAGATTTCAAACCTCAGCCTCCCAGAGCTTAAATCTCACTTTATACTAATTTTTACAGTTCCTAGAGCATGGATAATGTTCAAAAATGACGGATTAACATAATAGGACACATTTAAGCACTTTTCATCAAGTTTTTCACAAGTATTTTCAAATTATTTCAAAAATGTGTAAAAAGTAAAAACTTAGTTTAATTTGATTTTTGTCCGATCAAGCATAGATTCATGATGATTTGGGTTCCACAAACTTAGATTGAAGGATTTCTAAGCTCAAAGAGACTCAGAATACAACTTACAAAGAGGATTGAAAAATTGGGACAAAAGTTTGAAACTTTGAAAACAAAGTGGACTAACCTCAAATTTGAGCTTTGAACTAAGTTTACGAAGGCCCAAACGTGTTTCCTAGGCGTCCAATCCCATTGGGATTCAAGTACTCTTCCTCAAATTTGGAACAAAAATGAGAAAGGGAAGCAAGAAAGAGAGAGACGGTGAGAGAGAGAGAGAGACGAGTGAGAGTGAGAAAATGAGAAAGAGTTTAAATAGAGAAAGCAAGGTGGTTTTTCAGTTATAAAACCATGTCCCGCACATGGTTTTCAACGAGAGACATGTTGGGTATTTGATAAATTGTTTTGTTTCAAAATTCAAATTAGCCCATAAATATAATTAAATATGAAACTAATTGAAAAATAACACAAAATAATTTGATTAAGTTCAAATTACAATAAGGCACACTAATTCACCATTTATGCACTAATTATACTTAATTAATAATCTAGGTGTCACAACGTTCCACCCCTAAAAGGAATTTCATCCTTGAAATTAGAAATCTCCTCAAAAACAAAATAAATGCAGGTGCAATTCTCGCATTGTTGATTCTAATTCCCAAGTTGCTTCATCAATTCTGTGGTGCTGCCACATAACTTTCACTAAAGGTATATCATAGCGTTGCAAACTTATTACCTTCTGATCATTAATTTGGACTGGCACCTCTTCGTAGGTCATGTCTTCTTGAATCAGTTCATTATAGAATGAGAGAATCTTGCTTGGCTTGGGTAGACATTTTTAAAGCATCGACACATGGAATACATTATAGACATGATGAAGATTGGGAGGAAGATTGAGTCAATAAGCGACCACAACAACACAATGAGAAATCTCAAATGGTACAACATACCTCGATGGAAGTTTCCCACTTACACCGAAACACGAAATACCCTTACATGGTGAAACGCATAAGACAACGAAGTTACCTACTTCAAATTCCAAATGTCTCTTATTAGCATAAGTCTTTTGCCTACTTTGAGCAGCTTTCAATCTATCATGAATCACGGTGACCTTTTCATTACTCTCACATATCTCATCAGGGCCGATAACAATCTTATCCTCCAATTCTGTCCAACACACTGGCGATTGACATGATCGTCCATAGAGTGTCTCAAATGATGTCAAACCTATACTCGCTTGGTTGCTGTTGTTCTATATGAAGTCCACCAATGCAGGTGTCTTTTCCAATCCCTGCCAAAATCTAATACACAGGCACGTAACATATCCTCAAGAATCTGAATAACTTGCTTGGACCTTCCGTCGATCTGAGGATGAAAAGTAGTGTTGAAATTCAAATCCATGCCTAAGGCTTCCTAAAAACTCCTCCAATACTTCGCTTTAAACTGGGTATCTCTATTGGAAGTAATGGAACTCCATGTAATCTCACTATATTTTCTACATATATGTCTCCAAGAACTCTTCTTGCATACGTTGATCTAAATGGTATGAAATGCGCTGACTTCATCAACTTGTCGACAACAACCCAGATTGCATTGTGTTTCTACTCCGTTCTTGGTAAGCCGGTTAGAAAATCCATCGTAACATGCTCCTACTTTCACCCAAGAATGGGAAGCGGTTGAAGCTATCCAACGACTTCTAATGCTCAGCTTTCACCTAAAGACAAGTCACACACTTAGCGATGTATACCTCTCCACTAGTATTGCCTTTTCAAATCGCAATACATTTTTGTGCTCCCTAGATGAATAGTAAATCGAGACTTGTGGGCCTCATCCATCATGGCCTTTGTCACTTCCTCTATCATAGGTACTACCAAACATTTCTTGAAATACAATGACCTATCTGCATGCATTTCCCATTCTTCAAATTGCTCTCTATTCTAAATCCACATCCATATTACCTGTAGATGTTAATCCTGCTATTGATTTTGCTTCACCATTTGAACAAGAGCTGGGTAGACTCCAATGGTATACCAAAGCCAAATCGCAATCTTCGTAATACTGTAGCCCATACTCACTTACCATAGCATCCCTTTTTCAATCCTTAAGTGCCAAACAAGCGAGAATTCTAGAAGACTTCCTACTGAGCGCATCTGCAACTACATTGGCCTTCCTAAGATGATACTAAAGCATGAAATCGTAATTTTCCATAAATTCCATCCATCTCTGTTACCTCAAATTTAGATCCTTCTAAGTGAACAAATACTTTGGAATTTTGTGATCCGAGAAAATCTAGATGGTTGCTCCATACAAGTAACATCTCTAAATCTTTAGGGCATGAATCACTACTACAAACTCTAAACAATGAGTGGGGTAGTTCTGCTCTTGAGGTCTTAGTTATCACAATCCATGCACTATGACCCGTCCACATTACATTAACTGTAACGTCCCCTTACGGACGTCATAGATAT
Source organism: Artocarpus heterophyllus (assembly GCA_025403435.1). Lineage (NCBI taxonomy): Eukaryota > Viridiplantae > Streptophyta > Magnoliopsida > Rosales > Moraceae > Artocarpus > Artocarpus heterophyllus. The sequence continues at coordinate 1,064,618 of JAJQZP010000037.1, forward strand.
CATACATTCATACATAACATACTTTTATTTAAGGTAATCTATTTAAACAAAACTTAATTGAAAACATAATTAAGAAATTATACCCAGGATCCATGCATAATTCTTTTTTTATCCAATATCTTAATCCATTTTTATTTAAAACAATAAATTACTTGATCATAAACATTCTTTGAACATTTTATCAAACCATTGAGAATTGAAACAATCTTTTTGAACAACCTTGGAAAACATACTTACAGTTCGACAGGCCGAAGGTCAAACTCCAGCAGGCCTTCCGAGCTCTGCAAATATAGGATTTCAAAATCAACAAGATCGGCAGGCCGGTACAGAGTAATCGGCAGGCAGATTAGCAACGATCGGTAGGCCGACTGATGATTAAAAATCAATTTTCAAATTTTCAAACTCCATAATTTAAATGCGGAAGACAAAATACTTAAAAGAAATAAGATAAAATAATAAAAGATAGTTCATATATGCTTTAAAAACTTAACAAATAATCATGATCAAATTATAAGACATAATTTAAATCATTAAAAACTTTCTTCTTGGCGTTCTTCTGTTTACAAATCATCGTCCTTTGCTCACACACCTTTCCATATCCTCCACCTAGTCCATGACCTTCTTACCCTTATCTGCAACATGATATAAAACTGGAAAGCTAATGCTTAGTAAGTACATTATTATCTCACAACTTAAAACATTTTATGAACATCACCATCATCATCATCTTCATAATAGTGCACTAGGCACATTTTCACAGGAACATATCTTCATTACTTTGACCATATTAAAACTTATTCCATTTTATCTTAAGGGCCCAAGTGTTGCACCATAATCATCATCGTAGGCGCGCCGTCATGAGAGGAAAGGGTAGCTAATCCTAAACCAAACATGACATCATAACATATCATAACATTGATGTGCAACACTTATTTAGGTGATACATATATATACATATTGAAACTTTCATGCTTTGAAATACGTCATCATCATACATCAAAATATTTCATATTAAATGAAATCGTCATAAAATCCATCATAGAATAATTATCATTATGCACATAATTTCAAACCTCATAAAACATATCATGTTGCAGGTGAGAATGTACTTACTTTTCTAGCTAGCTTACTTAACATTAATATTGTTGGTGAGGACGCTGCAGTCTCGATGTGCTCTTCTTCATAATGTTTTCATTACATAAAAATCTGTCAATCAACACACAACAGTGAGCAACTTAAACCTCAGGTCTGTTTATCACATTTGACATCATAGAAAAATCTACAAAAATTAACATATATAGTAGACATACAGAACTCTAATATATCAAAAAAATTGGCTTCAACAAAAATCGGAGTAGGTCAAAATACACATTTTAAATCAGTGGTAAAACTAACCTCTATTAACTTATAGAGTGAGCTCCGTGAGTTCATCATTTTCAAATAATTAAAACATATTAATTTACGCTCTCAAATTCTTACTAACAACTTATTAACATAATCACAATACCACAAAATTATCTCAACACCAATAAAATCATTTAATCACACAAACATCACATAACCAAAAAGTCCAACCATTTTACTGTTAAAGTAGTTTCTAGACCTAGTCTTACTAAAAATTCCATAACACATAAAATACTCATCAAATCATTACCACACTTTCCAGTTCAAAACTTAACATATATATGAACATTCTTACCAAATTTCGTAGCAAAAAAATCACTTCTACACCTTGAACAAAAATCACATTTTTGAGCATCATAACCAAACAGCAACATTTTTACTGTGAGTGGCAGTGGGTAGAAAATTCATATCTTAATGTAGAAAAATTGAAATAAATTGAAACTTGGAAGAACATTACATAACATATATATGAACATCATAGTAAAATCTCATAGCAAAATAAGATTCCTATACAAAGTTATGGCTGTCGGAGTAAGGAGGAGAAATGCATTTCAGAAACACCAAAAAAGAGAGTTCTTACCTTAAACAAATTTCTTCTCAACTCCTTAAACTTAACCCCAATGGAAACTTAATATTTCTTACAAATAATAACAGAGAAAATTTGAGAGGAAATGAAGAAGAAAACATGAAGGGAAGAGAGTGAGTGAGAGGAAGAGAGAGAGAGAGAGAAAATAACGTAAATGAGGATAACGTAAAAGGAATTCAATACTCTTTATTAAGTCAAGAATTTCCTGACTAAAGTTGAGGCAATTCACATGGAATGGAGGTAATTGAGGGGAAAAAGTCAAAATTCCAAAAAAAATGGCTCAAGTTACCATATTTCTCGATTTCAAAATGGGAAACCTTCTCAATTACATTCAATCAATCAAAAGTCAAATGTTTTATTTCCTTGAATGAGGAAATTAATCCAAAAATATGCCAATCAATCAGCAATCATTAACCAATCATCATCGTCACAATTTTAGGAGACTTCAGCTGACTGCTTGTCAGCTGTCATCGGCCTACCGATGTCACACTTCGGCCTGCCAATTTCATGAAGTCCGGCCTGTCGATTGTTGAGGGGCAATTCGGCCTGCCAAACTTGAAGGTTTGGCCTGCCGAACTGTCCTTACATACATGAATGCATCATACATTTAAATAATTAAGAAATCATAATTAAACATACAATGTAAATATCATGAACACTTAAGCACATCAATTCCATGTGATCGTCACCTGTCATAACACTTAAAATAAATAGTTAGTGACAATAATATCATGTATCATAACATATATCAATAAAAATTACTTAACATCATTACATAAAATAGGCGGGTGTTACATTAACACACATCCAAGTCCATGTCTTAAGGCATCCTTGCAGACTTCATAAGGCTCGTCACTACTCGGTATGGTCAGTACTAGAGCAGTGGTCAATCGGTTCTTTAACTCTTGGGAGACAAACTCACATTCTGCATCCCATTCAAACTGAACATTTTTCTTAATCAATCGCGTCAATGGTGCTACTATCTTTGAGAAGTCTTGCTTGAACATTCTATGGTGCCCAATGAGTCCTAAGAAGCTGCGGATCTCAGCAACATTCCTCGGTCATTCCCATTGCACTATTGCTTCTATCGTAGAAGGATCCACCGAAATACCATGCTTAGAGCTGACATGTCCCAAAAATTTAACAACGATCAACCAAAATTCACACTTTTCCTTTTCGGTAAACAAATGACGTTCCTACACAATCTGAAGCAGGATCCTTAGGTGTTATTCATGATCTTCCTAGGTCTTAGAATAGATCAATATGTCATCAATGAACAAAATCACAAACTAATCCAAATGAGGCCTGAAAATCCAATTCATTAGGTCCATGAAAATTGTAGGAGCATTCATCAATCCAAACAGCATTACCAGAAACTCGAAGTGTCTATATGGGGTCCTAAATGCTATCTTTGGAATATCTTCTTCCTTAATTCTGAGTAGATGATATCCTGAATGCAAGTCAATCTTCGAGAAATACCAAGAACCTCCTAATTGATCGAATAGCTCATTAATCTTGGCAGTGGATACTTGTCCTTCACTATGACCCAATTTAACTGTCGATAATCAATACACAATCGGAGAGTACCGTCATGTTTCTTGGCAAACAAAACTGGCGCACCCCATGGTGACGTACTATTTTGGATGTACCATTTGTCTATAAGTTCCTGAAGTTGTTTTCTTAATTCCTTCATCTTTATCGATGCCATTAGGTATGGTCCTATGGAAATTAGAGCGGTCTAGAGGAGTGACTTGATACAAAACTCAATCTCTCAGTGTGGTGGTAATTTAGGTGACTCGTCGAAGAAGATGTCATCAAACTCATCAACCATTAGTATAGTTGTGTTTCTTCCTGCTGCACTAGACTCTTCCTATAGGTTCAAAAGTAGCGTATAACAAGCAAAGTTTCTTTGTCGTCCAAAACATGTCTTCATTAATCGCTTACTTATCACTCGATCATTACCACCTTGGTAAGTAATTGTCGTCCCCCTATCGATCACTAGGGTTACTTTTCTACAGTGGCAGTCTACAAGGGCATATACCTAGACAACCAGTCCATTCATAAGATTACATCATAGGTACTCATGGGGATAACAATCAAATCACTCCTTAAAATCTCTCCCCCAATCATTATCTTACAGGATTGACACATAATGTTCACATACACTCGGCCCAAGGAGGAGGTAATTATCAAGGGTTTATTAAATTCCTCTATTTCTAATCTCAAGGCATGTACAAATGAACTTGAAATGAGAGAATGTGTGGCACAAGTATTAAACAAGACATGAGCTAAAGATTAGGAAACTAAATCATATCATTAACTACTGCGTTATTGGTCTGATTGTCTGAACTTCCCGTAGTCATGGTATTAACTCAAGCAAGTGCTATTCCTTTTCCTTTATTAGCATTGCTAGGTCCAAGGCTTGTCAACCGATATTACTATGGTGGAGCATACTGCACACTAGTTGTACTGGGTGCTCTATACTATGGAACGTTTCTCTAGAATTCGGTGGCTAATAACCTTATGCTGGATAGAGTATCTGTTAAGCGGTGAACTAGTGAAACTATTGTTGTGGAATTTGCTAAGATTATATGAAAGTCTAAGCCTGAGACGAACAGCTGGCACCCTCTTTGGTTTGAGATCCTTGCCAAGCATTCCTTATCGGGCAATTTCACTTAATGTGTCCTGGTTGCTAGTAGCAGTGACAATGGAAGTTATAAGGATTGCTTCATCCGCTACCTGAAGAACTGCTACTCCCCCTATTGGTATTACCATACTGACTCTTCGCTTGAGCTTGACGGTTGTTGTTGTTGCCTCTCCTATTGTTTTATTAGGGCCCTCTGAAAGCCCTTACTCTGCTTTCATAGTAGGTGACATTATCGCTTTCAACAGATAAAGTTGACAATACTAACTCGCCATAATTTCAAATTCATAAATTAACCAATTGTCACCGGATCCATTAAGTCCTTCTTGAAACTTGATACACTTTTCCTGCTGAGAAGCCATGGTAGATGGAGCAAATCTAGCCAATTCAATGAACTTTGTCCTACATTCTTGAACTGTCATGTCAACTTGTTCCAAGCGGTAAAACTTAACGATTTTCTAATCTCTATACCCTTGCAAAAAATAGCGCTTGTAGAATAATTCCTTAAATCCATCCCAATCAATGTACTTGTTGTTTTCTATACATTTGGCCTGCTTTCACCAGGTGTTCACACTTCACTCTAGTTTATAAGCCACAAATTCAACTTGGTATTCCATTGGTATGCCAAAAGTATGCAAATGCTTTACCACACAATCTAACCAAAACTCAGCTGCCTACGGGTCCCCATTTTCATTGAAAGTTGGTATAGATGCATGCTGAAATTCCTTGAAATACTTGTGCTAACTACTTGCCTCAAAATCCTCAGGCCTAGTCCTTGCCACCATCTGTCGAAAAGTAGCAAACATGGGTCCCATCATGCCCACATCGTTCGTAAGATTCGCATCAGCAGTAGCTGGATAACGCCTAGGTGCCATTCTCTTAGTTCTGAAAACAAAATTGAATTGTCAGTGGTTTTTCATTGTCGTACCTATGTGTGTACAACTCCTAAAGTTCAAAACCTAGGGCTCTAGTACAAATCTATCATGCACCCAGATCCAGGAGGTGATGTGGTGGGTTAATTAAGTTAGTTAAACCAAATTTTAATTAAAATTGCCAATTAATTAACATTGTTATATAACTGAACCAAGTTAGTTCATTATGATCATTTCATTATTCATCAGCTACTGACAACAACTGAATTTATTCATTTCAATCATTTCTTAAAACATTTTTAAAAAACACTTTGTGGCTAACTTCCTTTCAAAATCATGGATACTAATGAGAGGGACCAGAGCCCTACCTCCTTATTCCATACAAGAACATAAACACTGTAGTCCCAACCCACTATACGTTAGCTTCCCAAAACCATAAACAACCTTAGATATGAACTAGATTCTTCAATATTTAACTTTGAGTATTCTACAACACTATGATATCTCATGGTGCCTTAGTGTGCCTTTGATATTCACAAAATCATGTTGTAAGGTCAAGGTTTCTATTCATGTTTTAAATGGTGAAAATGGGTGAAAAACAACTATTTTTGCATAGCCTGGTCACTTGTCGAATGCCCTGGTCGAGCCTCCTGAACTTTTGAAGTTCAGCCTACTGGCCACCCGAGTCTGGCTTGCCGAACTTATGAATGCTGCCTGCCAAAGCTCAAGTTTCGCCTGCAATCTGTTGAAATCTAAAAAATTCTAGATTTTGTGCCTCGACCTCCCTGAGCTGAAATCTTACTTTAAACTTGTTTTTATAGTTCCCAAAGCATGGATAATGTTCAAAAATGGTGGATTAACATAATAGAACATATTTAAACACTCTTTCAACAAGTTTTTCACAAGTATTTTCAAATTATTCTGAAAATACATAAAAAGTAAAAATTTAGTTTAACTCGATTTTTGTCCGATCAAGCTTAGATTCATAATGATTTGGGTTCCACAAACTTAGATTGAAGGATTACTAAGTTCAAGGAAACTCAGATTACAACTTACAAAGAGAATAGAAAAATTGGGACAAAAGTTTGAAACTTTGAACAAAAAAAAGTGGACTAACCTCAAATTTAAGCATTGAACTAAGTTTACGGAGGCCCAAACGTGCTTCCTAGGCCCCCAATCCCGCTGAGATTCAAGTGCTCTTACTCAAATTTGGAACAAAAATGAGAGAGGGAAGAGAGAAAGAGAGAGACGGTGAGAGAGGGAGAGAGACGAGTGAGAGTGAGAGAATGAGTGAAAGATGAGTGTGAAGGAGAGTTTAAATAGAGAAAACAAGATAATTTTTTAGCTATAAAACTATGTCCCACACATGGTTTTCAAAGAGGGACGTGTAGGGCATTTGACAAATTGTATTATTTCAAAATTCAAATTAGCTAATAAAAATAACTAAATAGGAAACAAATTGGAAAATAACACAAAATAATTTGATTAAGTTCAAATTACAATAAGTTACACTAATTCACTGTTTATACACTAATTATACTTAATTAATTCTCTGGGTGTTACACACCTCTAGAATACACTGATTCGAATTTTCAATCCTGTCTTGATTCATAAATAATGATTTTTAGTTTTGTGTTTACTCTGGACAATGGCACTATTGTTTGGAGAAGTGTCAACCAAGATTGCACTTTGGATTCAACAATGGAGGCCAAGTATGTGGCAGCAACAGATGCTTTGAAAAAAGCAGTGTCACTTTACAAGTTCCTTAGGGATTTTGAGGTAGTTCATGGTATGGACAAGGCGGCATCATTGTATTATGATAACACTGCAGTGATAGCTAATGCTGAGGAACCAAGATTTCACAAAAAGAGTAAGCATCTACATCAGGAGTATCATGTAATAAAGAACAACATGATGAGTGGAAATGTGGAAATATGTTTGATTGTGTCTAAGGATATTATAGCCTATTGTGGCTTTGGGGATGCGTAACATATCTCATTTACTCACTTAATGCAAATGGGCAATTTTTAGACATGATGCCCTAAGGAGTAAAATGTTATAATATGTTTTTGGAGACATTTTATCAATAAAGATTTTATTTATTATTCATATACCAAATGTTATCCTCTTTATGTTCATTTCTGTTGAACATATGATAAGCAAATAAAAGTTTAAGGCTATCGGTCTAAACCTTTAAAAATTGCGCATATGATGGATAGATTATGTGGAAGACATGATTCTTAATGGTGTAGTCTAAATCATAAGATACGCAATCGAGAGCCTAAAGTTGGGCGCTTTATTCATGCTAAGATTGTTATGTTGTCTACAAAGATGAGTTGCCTTGGTCATCGAAGTGGGACTTTGTGAGTAGAAACATTGGTGCACTGTCATAGGTGACGACTTATTGGATCAGGACATAAAGTTGAATTCATTTGGTTAATAATTCCATTTGTGCAATTCGATTTACTTCAAACAGTCATATGTGTTGTGTCTTAATCCTGGAATGACTAATGCGCTTGTTATCTTACTTATGTCTTTTGAGGTACCAAAAGGTGACATCTTGACTTAATGATGGTACGTATACCGGTACACTAGAGGCATGATTCTTGATTGACGTTGTCACGTTATTCATAGATATGAACTCCATAGCACTTTTTGTAGAGTTAATGATATTCTCTTATATGCATTATCCTATAATTGGAATACTAGAGCACTCAACCATTTGGATACATAGGTGTAACCAAATTATATACTATCTATGGATAGTAAGTATTCTAATGGTGTGACAATGGAATGTAAGATAAAAATAATTGGGAAGGTAAAACAGAATTTTTCCTTAAGCCAATTATGAATATCCTACGGGGATGTGACCCATTATGATATATCATGGATGGTTAGTTTATTGAAGCTTCATAGTTTTATATAGTTTGAAAGTGTAGCTCTAAGCTTTTAGTGAAGTAGCTTTAGAGTTGATAATTATAAAATATATATATGGGATATTGTATTTTATAATTATAGGAACTTGAACCATGTATGTCTATCTAGTCTCCTTTGCTAGCTCATAATAAATCCTGTAACGATATGACATGCATTTTCTACATATTGGTGACTTATTTTAAATTATTAGATTAGCCAAAATAAAATAACATCATAATTAATGATTCATGTTAATTTATCAGTTGAATTAAATTTGTAAATTAATTCAAGATAAACAGGTTGAATTTTTTGGATAATATTTTATTTTCTTTGAGATTATCTAGATATAACTGTTTTGATAAGATAACTTGTCTATTGAGTTATTTGAATTAAAACTGAGGCTCTATCTTAGATTCTTAGGTGGAAAATAAGATATTCTCAAGGATCAAGTTATCACAAGTTCGGCAGGTTGATGCGTTAGTTTGGCCTATCGATGGGTTAAGTTCGACATGCCAATCCATTAGTTCAGCTTGCCGACCATGCGATAATTTGTATACACATTTTCGATACATTTTTCATTAGAAGTTGATCCAGATTCAAATTTTAAGGCCTTATCTGATAAGGTTTAACCCTAGATTCGACCACTATAAATAAAGGATGAGTTTTCTCAGTTATTTAGATCAGTTGAGAAGCATAAAGTGAGTACTCTAGTTTGAGAAGCTCTGAAACTCCCTGAGAACTATTGTTCAACATTAAGAATCTTAGTTTTAGGTCTTCTTAAATGGTTGGAAGGAAAGTCACCGAAGGAAGAGCTATACGACGTTTGACCACCCATACTCCAATCGTGGATAGAGAATAGCAAAGAAGACCAATTGGTTAAGGCTCCTTTGGAACGTTCGTTTCTACATGGATTCGAGCCCACTTATGTATACAAAAGGGGTTAGTAAGATCTATCATTAATTTATGTATTTAGCGTGTCAAACTTATGTATTCGAAAATACTTTCATTTAAAGATTTTTAAATTTTGCTACATACTCGTTTTCCAACACCATCCTTGTCCCACCTAACTCTTTGTCATACTTGACTCCTCTACAAAACCATTCGTGACTTAGAAGTTTGGTAGCATGAAAAGAAAAAAAAAGTAAAAAAAAAAAAAAAAAGTCTTAGAAACCAAGATGAAGCCTTCTACCCAGCCGCCTCAAAGATCCAAAACGACTTATGTGTTTTAAGGTTCTAGTCCAGGAAAGAATCAACATTACTTAGAAACTGCATTTCAGCCATGTCCTAGCCAAGAGGAAAATAAACATGATTTATTGGGGAGGTAGGCTTGGGTTAATGGGGAGTGCTATAGCATGAGCCCATGTTGGAGGTAATAAAGTCTAAGGTATTAACCCTAAAATTTTTGCTCAAGGCAATCATTATTGACAAACCAAAGGAATAGAATGGAGAATCTTGACTATCACTGATCGCAATGCTACTATGATTTAACGTTCAGATGCCTTTATTGCCTTACCAGGTGGTCTAGGAGCTTTAAAGGAATTATTTATAGCAACAAATAAGAACCTATTAGGTATTCACTCTAAACTCTTGGTTTTGTTAAATGTTAAAGGTTTGTTTGATGGTTTGTTAAAATTTTTTGATCATGTTGTGGAACAACTTTTTTTGTCTAAAAAGGAAAAAAGATCTTTATCTCTACTTTAACAATTGAAGAACTAATTGAATAGATCCTGGCTTTTCATCTTGTAGCAGACACTACGACATCATAGTTAGATGGGAAGATGGACAGCAAGAAGCGGAGTCTAGATTTGGATCTCCAACTGTGACTTATTTAATCTTTTAGTTTTACCCACAGTATGTTCATATTCTTTTATTAATTTCTTAACTAACTGCTTTTGTAGAAGTAATATTGTTCTTCGCTTTATCTTTTTAAGCATTAGGGACTGTTTATTTTAGATTAGAGGGAGAGGGTTGTGTGTCAAACTTTTTTCGATTTTGTATATGATTCTTGACTATTATTGATTTTGTGTCTGTCTATTTGACTAAGTGAAAAAATGGTGTGCTGTTTGTAAAACTTTAAAATTCTTATTTTTTAGAGTAGAAATGGTAGAGTTAAGGTGTTACCTCTTGTAACACATCTCGTTTTGGTCAAATAATGTAATCTTGGTCGTTTGTTTTTCTTAGTTACATTTTCTTTTTGTTTACATGTTTGCATAAGGATGGTGGAGTTAACGAGTACGTAATACTCTTAAGGCATGTCCTTCTCTTGTTTGAAATAGCAAAGTAAAGAATGATTGGCATTCTTGAGACGTATTTCGACCTTTTGGTACTATTTGTGTGTCTGCATTGGATCTGACTAACTCAAATTAAAAAGTTTTTAAAAAATGTGTTTTATAAATGCGCACGTATATATAATTTCTTAGAAACTAATGTGTTATTATTTTGTCTTGATTTCAGAATTTCATATCAACGTGGTATCATTTTTCTGTTCTTTAAATTGTTTAACTTTATGAACTCTCAGAACATTAGTTTTATTTAATATGTTTATGTGTTTACTTTCCAAAATGTTTGTAAGCCACTCTTTTCACAAACACTATAATGCCTAATTGTGGTAGTAAGTCAAAACTTTGAATTTCTGAGTTCTATAATTTTGTGAAGACGAATGACTAACGGTAGTGACATTTTCGATTAACTAATTAATCAAATAATAAATCAAAAAGAAAGAAAGAAAGAAAGAAGAAAATAAAAAAAAATGTATAAACTATGTAAATTAATGAACAAAATTCGGGCAAGTTTGATTTCATTGCCACTGTAACTTGAGTAAGTTAGCTCCATGGGGTACGTCAACACCTAGTATCTTAGGCCAACTAGCCTGGGAGTTACCGATTCAAAGGTCACTAAATGAGTTATACAGAAAGCTTAAAAGAGCCAAACATTGCACTACCCACTATCGTGTTATTTAATTTATGTTCTTTATTTGTTCCGATAAATAATCTTGAAGTGTTGCCACTTACAGGAGTGATTTGAAGCAAAATAGCAAAATGATTTTATTCTTAGTTTTTGATGAAACTTCATAATTATTTATTCTCTTTATGCACCAAGTTTGGTTTGCTTATTTTTTGTTAAATAGCATATAAGGTGTTTAAATAAAAGTTTTGCTTTGTTAGTTTATCTAGTTAGGTGAAACAAATTATAGTTAAATAATATGCATTGTATGGATATTTTGTAAATCATTTTAAAATTTTATCGCTTTAACTACTAGGGACTATCAATAAGCTGGTTAGGTGATGTGATGAGACTGTAAATGTATACATTTTATGAGGCTAAAATCATTCATTTACGCTTTTATTTCTCACTAAATACTTCAATTAATAGCATTTTAAGGTTACACATTATTTTAGTGTTGTAGTGTGAAATATGTTTAATTATGTGTTTTAATGTAACACAAATATTTTCAATATATTTTTGTAAATCTTTTTTGTGAAATAATTAAATTTTGTCATGATATTATATTCTCATATTTGAAATCTGGGGTAAAAATGGAGCAAAATAGTACCAAAATGAGCAAAATCGAACAACAAATGCATAAAAAAACCATGAGAAAGGTATTGCATTGTACAAACTGCTTAGGTGGAAGACTAAGGATATAAAATTTTAACACCTTTCAACATGAAAATTAAGGAAGGTGTTTTAATTGAGGTAGGTATTTTTTTTATGATATTTCTTTTAGATATTTTTTTCTTTTTGAGAAATCTGGTTGCAACTGTTGTGTTGATTAATGTGTTTATGTTTTTTTTTTTTTGTTATTTAGGACATGTTTGGGAAAGTAATTCTAACCTTTTTTCAGTTTAAACTAAAACTACTGTTTAGTCTATTTGTGGTTCAAACTTTTTTTTTGTTCAAATTAACTTAAAGCAATATTTTAATGAACTTAGCAAATACATGTTCAACTATAAATTATGGTTCAAATTCATTTTTTTTTAACTAATATTGGTTCTAACCATTAGTTTATTTGTTTTTTTTTTCTTTTTTTGCTCTAGTTACTATAATATAATCTTATTATAAAAAGTACATTATTTGAAGTTTATGTATGCTTTCTTTTTTTTTTTTTCAAAAATTTTGAACATTGAAGATAATATTAGATTCATCAAACTACAAGGTGATAGTGATAATTTGCTTGGGAAGGTAGTATCTAGCGAGGATGAAGCATTAACAATTGGCTTTAGTATTTAGAAAGGAAAAGTTTGATATTTCACACATGTTTAAGTGACTAAAACCCTTATGGCTAAAAGTTTTGGTCACAACAAAAATTGAATGAAAAGTTATGACTAAATACATATTAATCATAGTTTTTTATTGTGACAAAAATTTTACTAAAAATTTCTACAACTAAAAGTCTAGTTTTTTGAAGAGTGACTCTAGCAAGAATAACATTAATTATGTAAAAGTAAATGTATAATAAAATAAAGTTTTAAAAGTTAAAAAAAAAATTAAAGTTAAATAAACGTGGAAGATTCATGTAAAATAAATGATAAAGTTTATTTTATAATTAATGCAACATATATTAGAAAAGAAAAAATAGAACTAAAAAAGAGTTGATATAGGTTAATCATTTAAATATTAAACTTTAATAAACTAAATGTATTACCGTATAAGCAAAATGATATAGTACACCTTATCATAATCAGCTAAAACATGACAGATTTTAATTATCGTCGTCACAACAATTTTTTTGTAAAAATGATCATAATTTTTTTTCAAAATAAAAGAAACACGATCATAATTAGCGCCTGTGGCATTCGAGTCTTTTAATATGTAGTAAAGCACTTCAAATGATACTCAAGTTATATTCAAAATTGTTGGTTCTCTAAAACAATTTTACAAAAAACATGTCAAAATATGGTAATGGTACGAAATGCATATAATAAAAATTTTCATAAAACTTTTATAAAACATGCCATATATATTAATTCAACACTTAATAAAAATATATATAATTTGTACTTACCCAGTTGAAGAGAAGAAAACAAAAACTTCTTTCGAGAAAATGTACTCTAAATGGAAAAAACTATTTTACTCACCTAGTTTTCGGTACCGAATAGACGTACGTGTAGGCGTAAAAAGAATTTGGGTTTCTAATGATCACTCACTCACCCTTTTATGGGTCTGAGAGAGGATTGGCTTTAAAGGCCTAAACATTCCTAGGTGCCACGCTTCATGGAAGATTTATTATGGAGATCTTACTAGTTCTACTTCATATTTGATTTGGTATGGTCGATACACTCACACAATTCGCTTGTTTTCACCTTCCATTTGGCTTAATCTAAGCTTTTATTCTACAATCCCTAGTTTTCTCTCCAGGTTCTCAACTCCAATGACTTTTTCGTTATGACTGGTCCTACCATGGCTTTTTCTTCCACATTTTATTAAACTTTCTTCTTTTCTTGTGCATGCTTTGTTTTCTCTATTCTCATATTCCCTTCTGCATGATATATGACATCTGTCATATCCTTCGAAAGATGCCTTCTAAGGTATTCCTTTAACTCATGATCTGGAAGAAGTCCTTCAAAAAACATTTCTATAGCTAAGGCTGAGTCCACTCTTTTGATCTGATTTGACTCAGTTAAGAATCATTTCAAATATGATTTTAGAGTTTCTTTCTCACCCATTTTTATCTTCATCATGCTTTTTATTGTTTTCTTCTTCTTTCAATTATAGATGAACTGTGTGATGAATTTCTAAGTTCAATCCTAAAAGCTATCAATTGATGTTGGAGTTAGCTGATTAAACCATATTGTAGCCGTACCAGATAACATCCTTGGAAGCATCTAGCAGAGCAGATCTTCATTTGTAGTCTTTAAGATCATTACTTGCTGAAACAGGTGTAGGAATCCAACTGGAACCATTTGTCAATCATACTCCACTACTAGAAATTTGAGATTATACTACCCTTATTTAATGACCTTTTTTAAAAACCATCATGATAAGGGAGAAAAATCATGGAGAGTTATGCCCGAGAAGACGAAAACTGTCGTGGTAAAAAGGGAGGTCTACCACGAGAATTTTTCCTAAAAATCATCATGGTATATGAGATTTTCCACTGTGATTTTCTAAAAATGATCATAGAAGGTTTCTCCTTTATAGTTTTTTTCTAAAAACTGTCGTGGAAGATGCCTTAAAAATCTTTATTCCAGCTCGACAATTAGACACGAATCACAAACCTAGCTCTCAAAAATACATCCAGACCCTTTTGAAACTACAGTCACCATCCCTCTTTGTCTCCATCCTCCTTAATCCCCTTCCTAATTGTAAGTGTTTTATTTGGTATATTTATAAATTGGTTTTTATTTTGTTGATTATTGATCAATGAATAATGTTTTGTAGATATGATTAGTTGTTTAGATATGAGTATGATTGATTTGTTTTAGAAATATGATTTATTATTAGAATATGATGAGTATGTGTAAATTGTGAGATTCTTTTTAATTGAATTGCATTATAGATTATTTCGATTTAGGACTTGTGAAACGGATAGGAAATAGATGTGGGATTTTTTACTGTCTAGAGAATATGTGAATGGTGTGGAAGAGTTCTTGGATTTTGCCAAAACTCGTGCCCAGGGTGATAAAATTCAGTGTCTTTGTGTTCAATGTGGAAACTATAGATGTCATTCAATTCCAATTGTTACAGGACATTTATTTCAAAATGGGATTATAAATAGTTACCAAATGTGGCATTTTCATGACGAGTCTAAGTAAAAAAAATGAAGCTATTGTGGAAGATAATATGGATGATCACAACAATATGGTTGACATGGTCAATGATTTGGAAGAACACTTTTCACACCATCCGGATTTATTTGAGACAATGATGAATGATATCAAGACACCCATGTATGAGTGGTGTACCAATTTCACCAAATTGTCTACTTTTGTTGGATTATAGAATTTGAAAGTATCAGGTGGGTAGTCAAATTCTAGTTTCACAAAGCTTTTGGAATTTCTAAGAAGGCTTCTACCAGAGGATAATAAATTACCAACTAGTATTATGAGGCTAAGAATACTTTGAGCACTTTGAGAATGGAGTATGAGAAAATTCAAGCTTGTGAAAA
Source organism: Artocarpus heterophyllus (assembly GCA_025403435.1). Taxonomy (NCBI): domain Eukaryota; kingdom Viridiplantae; phylum Streptophyta; class Magnoliopsida; order Rosales; family Moraceae; genus Artocarpus; species Artocarpus heterophyllus. Next base: position 1,080,148 of record JAJQZP010000037.1, read on the forward strand.
TGATTGTGTTCTTTATAGGAATGAGTATGAGGACAAAAATTATTACCCAGTTTGCAAAGAGTCAAGGGGGAAGAAAGGAAAGGAACCTAAGGACGATAAGAATGGAGTGCTGACGAAAATGTTATAGCACATTCTATCGATACCACATTTGAGGCATTTATTCAGAAATGCAGAGCATGGCAATAATTTGACATGGCATCATGACAAGCAAGTGAACAATGGTATGCTTAAACATTAGGTGGATTCACCACAATGGAAGACTTTTGAAGCCGATCATCCTGAGTTGAGTGCAGATCCAAGAAATATACATTTCGCTTTGTCGATGGATGGAATAAACACATATAGTAACATGAGTAGTAGGCATAGCAATCGGCCCGTAATACTTATCAGCTACAATCTCTCTCAAAAAATGTGTATGAAGTAAAAGTTCTTAATGTTGTCTTTATTGATTTCAGTTCCTCACCAACCGGGAAATGATATTGATGTGTATTTGGCACCGTTAATTGATGACCTAAAGATATTTGGGAACTTGATTACGGGGCATTGTGCATAGTACTTTTTGAGTACAAGTAGGCTAACAATAACTATGTTAAGATCGATAATGACGGCATCACGGTGGTTGACTTTAGAAGATTGTGATACAAAAATGATCCCTCCATTATGGTATCACAAATAACCAACTTTTTATATAACGGATCCTGAAGATTTGAAAATGTCCTTAGCTGTCCTAATGAAGCCAAGAGTAGTTATTGATGGTTTTACATATACCAATCATTCTATCACTAATATGTTACTAACATAGCAAAATATAGTTAGCTGAGACAGGTGTGCTACCATCACGGGAGGAGTTGTGGGTAAAATCACATCAAAGTCCTGATAGACAATTTAAAAATCCAAGAGTACTACAAATTAGGAACTTGATTCTAAGTTTATTGAACTCAAATTATTAACTTGTAATTTTATAACCATTGAAGCATATTAAGAACAACTTTGTTTGTTGTTCTTTTATAGGATGAGTACACAATGCAACAAAATCAAGGGACCTTTGAGTCCGTTGGTAACGATGATATACTGACGAGGGCACTAAAGAAACTAAAATATTCAAGACGTGTTTGTGGTCAATCTAAGTATGTAAAGCAGTCTCAATACTTCAACCTGTGACAAAGTTCAAAATTTGATTCCCAAATGTCAAAGATGCAATGGAAATTGCAGAACTGCAAGGTCTTGTGGCTGAGTTTATTTCCCAAAGACATGCCACACCGATGGATGAGAACATCTCACAACACAACAGCTTCAAAGCTAGCTGCAACCCTCTCGACAGCATAGCAGAAGCTCCACAAACTCCAAAAGTCAATTGTCACCTCATTGTCAAGAGCCCAAACAATATCAAGAATGCAGGTTCTTCGTTGACGATAAAATTAATGGTGGGGGTACACTTGTTATGCATGAAAAGGCATGGATGAAGAGTCTTCCAACTAATACAGTCTATGGAAGACTCTTAGGGGGTGAAAACATGTGCGTTAACATCATAATGACTAGAGTTAAGACAGCTGAATTGCCTGTTTCAACATTTGAAGCAATAACTATGGGTAAAGTTGTCAGAAGCTTCGTTGCATGGCTAAAAAGGTTAATTGATTTCATTGTAGCAATGAAGACGAGCCAAGTGCTTAGCCATGTTCCTCAAGATGTAGGGGGAAAGAAACGCCAAAAAATGAAAAGTTCTATAAAGGTGAGACAATCACAACCTAAGGCAGGACAAGAACGAGCAACTAAGAAATAACCCATTGCTATTGAGTCACTACCTGCATTTAATTTCTCTTTTGTACCTCCAGGATTTATGTAGTTAGCTTTGTACACATATTATTTCATGCGTGATGGGTTGGTGGTTTAGTGCCCAATACCAAAAATAATCATTGGTAATGAAATGTCTATCTATGTAGGGTATGAAGACATTTTCTACTTCATCACCTTTGATAAAATCGGAGTGAATTGTATAATGGTATAACTTAGGTAATAGCTTTATCCTTAATTCTTACTTTTTTAAATCTAAGTAAAGTTGTAAAGTACGTTCAAATAATTGAGTGCATTGTTTTCATTGTAGTTTTTTGGCAGAATATTATGAACTTCAAGGCAAGGCACACAATTTCGGCTTCATATCTCCTACTATTTTTTCAAGTGTTGTAAGAGACCCATAGAGTGATGTTAGAGAGCGCACCATGTCATTCCTCCACCTATTAGCTCAAGTACCGAGGGGGAATTATTCTTTTGACATATAATGTTGGAAAACATTGGATATCGGCACTTGTTTCCATCATGGGAGGACCAAATATATTGGTTTGATCCCCTCGGACACTCACCATGTGATGATTTTGTATCACTCATAAGATTATAAGTATTGATTTTTCTTATAAAATTAACTATGTTAAGTTTTACATAATTGTGTTTATTAATTCATTTTAATCATGACATATTGTTAGGGCATTTAATGATTAGAAACTTCAAGCAAGAAGTGGTATAACATTATGACCAAACAGAATGCTATATTCCAAATGTAAGTGTCCAAGACAACAAGGAAACATAGAATGTTGTTTTTTTATTCTACAATTCATGCAAAATATAATTAATAATGGTGTATAAGCCCTAACAAAAAAGGCATTTTATATGCATACGGAAATCAATAAAGTTAGATTAAGTAGGTACAATTTGTAAATAGGTACGCCAAATTTAGTTAGAGATAGTAGATAAATGATTATATAAAATAGTTCAAATGTAAGTGATTTTGTAAAGACCTTGTAAAGTCATTATACAACTTCTTTTTTTTTTTTTTTTTGCAATCAAGGTCTTATAGTACTGGATAATACATAGGACTAGCCAAACCAACTTTCCACATTGGTTTTTAAAAAAATATCGTGGAAACGTAACCTTATACGATAGTTTTTTCCAAAAACTATTGCGTAAGATTAATGTATGTCAATTTTATACGACGGTTTTTGTAAAAAACTATCGTATAAAGTCTATCTTCCATGAAAGATTTTCAAAAACCATCATGTAAGAGATATATTTCCACGTTAGTTTTTTGTGAAAACTGTCGTGATAAAGGACCCCAAATGCCTAAATTTGGCATCGAAAAAAAATGTTCCACGACAATAAAAAACCGTCGTGAAAACTTAATTTGGTATTAAGACAGAGGTTTTCACGACAGTTTTTAACTGTCATGAAAGTTTTCCACGACAGTTTAAAGGCTCAGTTCGTAGTAGTACTCCTTTATCTGTAGAGTATTGGATATTCAAGGTTTTAGGATTTCCAGTATCTTATTGTGAACAGTGATTCGATATTTCTGACGCTTCCTTAATAGCGATTTCCACTAAAGTTAAAACTTTGGAACTCATTTATTTTGATCTGAAGACGATCATCCACTTGTTTTATCAGATCCTCCTTATTAGCAATCACTTCTACAACAATGCAGAACATTTCAACCCTGGTTCTAGTTGCTATGTTCTTTTCCTTGTTCTTCATGTTGGAATTTAATATGAAAAAGCAACAGAAGGAATGGATGGTTGACCAACAAAAATTTTCTGAAAACGTTGTTCATCAAGAATAGATATATAATTTTAATTAATAATAGAAAGCATTGAGAATTTTTACCAACCTTTTTGTAGACCTATCAGGGTATCTTAGTTTTCCTCTTTGACACTACGATCCTTCAAGCCAAGCCTCCACACTAATAGAAAGACGAGTGGGCGTCAAAATGTAAAAATGAATTACCCTTACACTTTTCTGGATCCGCTATGTACTCAACACATGAGATAGTAGATTTTTTTTCATAGAAGAACTCTCAGTTTTTCTCTTTGTATATTCTGCAAAAGGTGCGTGAAAAAGATTGATCTGTAGAGACAGTTGTTATCTCTACCTTTTTAAAACTAAGTAGTTAGTTATTTTTAATTAATTTCAAATTTAAAATAAGCACCATATCAGATATATGGAGAAGGGATATACACTATATTCCCTATCTTTCCTTTTTTTATTTTAATATATGTGAACTGGAACTAATTATACATATTATATATATATATATATATCACAATAAAATCACGTGAAACATGATTTTGTTGAAATTTTTTTATTTTAAAACTAAATCATTTTTATGCATATATATATATAATATATATAAAACCTTAAACGTTTTAAAAAACGTAAACAAATTTAATCGTTTATGTAATATATATATATATGCATTAATATATAATAAAATCTTATATATATTTTAAATTCAAAAATGAATCACATTTATTTAAGAATATAGTTTAAATTAAAATTATATTTAAATAATATTATTATACAAATATTATCAATTAATTAATTTTAAAAAAATATTTAACTAATCTCATTAGTTAAATATAATCAATTAATTAATTAACTAATGCTTAGTTAAATGTGACAACATTTATCACATTATATTATGTGTCACAGAGAATATTTTTCTACATCACATCAATATTTTAAGTGTGAAAAAATTAATTCAGAATTCAATAATTCTAAATTAAATATGTATAATTCTTTTATATATTAAATCCAATACAATGTTATAGAGGTGGCATTGGGGACTTACGTACCCATAATCCAAGCTCCAATAAATTTGGCAATTAATTAAACTCTTTAATTAATGTGTCAAATTTATTAGTTTCAGTGTTACTCCACTAAAAAACTGAAACTAAACTCTTGAGATAATAGTAAAATTACTCAAAGAAAATTAACAAGTAATTCATTGATATAATTATTACATATAAGTTAGTCCACCATAAATACTTCATAATAAGAGCTAGGTTTAATTTCTGTTTACCTCTCTTATTTCATCTTTATTCTTGAGTTCCAACAATTCTCTAATGAATAGTTAATTCATAATCTTATTATGACGAGCACTCTACTGTTCAAACCTCGAATCATCACTCATGAGAACTATTTTTCTAACTTTCATAAGGAAGGAATGGATTCCACATCTGTATAATATTATTCCCAACTATTTTTTACATTATGTTTCTAAAATCCTAAGTTATGATCTGTATTTATACAAATCTCACCATGCAAGTAAAACAACTTAATGTCATAAAAAAGAGTCTAATAAATACTTAGGATTAAGACTATCAAATATATGATCATCATAGTGATAAACTTGAATTCTCTATTTGTAACAGATGATTATTAAAGATTTATAATTTATCTGGTCTAATTCTATATAATCTTATTATATAAAGTACCTCCTATCCAATGTCTCTACATTAATAGCTCGGATAAGACTATTTCATTCTAAATAAGATTGGATCGTACATGTAATATTTAACTAAAGATCCCAAACTCTAATAAATTATTATGGACTATTTAGATTATTATCTATAAATTTTATCTCTAAACATATAACATTTACATGCTAAATTTATAGTCAAATAAATAATCATGGAAGTTTCTTGATGTTTATAAAAGTATTCATAATACAACTAAGCAACCAAAATAATTATAAATGTCATTTTACTTATTTGTTAACAATACGTATAATGTCACAGCTTATAGGGCACTAAACCCCAACAATCTCCCACTTGCCCTAAAGCATATGAGACATGTCACTAAGACCTAAGCCTTCCAAATGTCCCTTAAAGCTCTTTGCAAGTAACACCTTGGTGAATGGGTCAGCAAGGTTGTTATTCGACACTATCTTCACAACTTTCCCATTGCCTTAATGTACTATCTTTTTGATCAAATGACATTTTTGCTCTATATGCTTTCCTCTATTGTGACTCTAGGTTCTTTTGAATTTTCCACTGCAACACTGTTATCACAATACAATGTGAGTGGTTTATCCATGCCTGGAATGACTTCCAGATCCCTTAAGAACTTACAGAGCGAAACAGCTTCTTTAGCTGTTTCATAAGTAGCCACATATTCAGCTTCCATAGTCGAATTAGCAATACATGATTGTTTAATGGTTTTCTAAACTATGGCTCCGCCACCAAAAGTAAACACTAATCCATACATAGATTTATGTGTGTCTTTATCTCATTAAAAATCAAAATCAGTGTATCTAGTAGGAATCAAATTCTCACCAAAATACACCAGCATATAGTTTCTCGTTCTCCTGAGATACTTGAGAATATGCTTAACCACCACCCAATGACCTAATCTTGGGTTAGATTGATACCGACTGACTATACCCACTACATAGTCAATGTCAGGTCTTGTACACGACATGGCATGCAATAGACTTCCCACTACAAATGTTTGGGTACCCGTCTCATGTTTTCTTCCTCTGGAGGTGTCTTAGGACACTACTCTTATGAAAGATAAACTCCATGATGTTTGGGTAAATTACCTTTCTTGGAGTTTTGCATTGAAAATATGATAAGCACCATATCAAAATATGATGCCTGAGATAGCACCAACAGTTTGTTCTTGCGATCTCTTATGAGTTAGATTCCAAGAACATAACTTGCCTCTCCTAAATCTTTCATTTGGAATTGGTTGGCGAGCCATTTCTTTACATTAGATAATACCCCTATATCATTCCCAATGAGTAGAATATCATCTACATAAAGAAGAAGACCACCTTCTTATGTTTGATGTACTTGTATACACAAAGTTCATCAATATTTTGATCGAAACTATAAGACTTGATCGCCTCGTCAAATCACAAGTTTCAAGATCGTGAAGCTTGCTTGAGTCCATAGATGGACATTTGCAACTTGCAAACTTTTTGCTATTGACCTTTGACTATAAACCCTTCTGGTTGCACCATATAGATGCTTTCCTCAAGATAGCCATTCAAAAACGCAATCTTAACATCCATTTGCCATATCTCATAATATAGGCATGCAGCAATGGATAAAAGAATCTGAATGGATTTAACATGGCTACGGGCAAGAAAGTTTCTTCATAGTCAACTCCTTCCTTTTCAGTATAACTTTTTGCCACAAGCCTAGCTTTGAAAGTCTCAACTTTCCCATCCACTCCTCTTTTCTTTTTATAGATCCACTTGCACCATATGGGTTTTATCCCTTCAAGTAGGTCTACAAGTTCCTAGACTGAATTGAAGTACATGGACTCCATTTCAAGGTTCATAGCCTCCAGCCATTTCTCCCTTCTAGAATTTTCCATCACATGATGATATTCAATGGATCATCCTTACCGTTATCAAAGATAGCAACATGTGCTTCTCTAATTTCCTTGTAGCATGCAGGCGTTCTCACAACTCTCCCACTGCATCGAGATAGTATGACATTCTGATATAGAGATGTGGTCTCCTCATTTTGTCCTTCAACAACGGTTGTTGGTTGCAGTCTAATTTGATCAAAAAGTAACTCTTCAAGTACTATTTTGCTACGAGGTTTATAGTTTGTCATATGATCATTCTCGAGAAAAGTGGCATTTGTTGATACAAATACCTTCTTTTCTTGTGGACTATAAAACAAACCTCCCCTCGTTCCCTTTGGATATCCTACAAACAAGCATACTTTAGAACGTAGTTCTAGCTTTTTGGTCTTTCCTTTCAGCACATGTGCTGGACACCCACATATACGGATATGTCACAAACTTGGTTTGTGACCATTCCATAACTCTAAAGGTGTTTTTGGAATAGACTTAAATGGAACCATGTTTAGAAGATATACTGTCGTTTGTAGTGCATATCCCCAAAATGAAATGGATAATGATGAGTAGTTGTGCATAGATCTCACCGTATCAAGCAATGTCCGATTTCTTCTCTAGGCAACACCATTCTATTATGGTGTTCTAGGTGTGGTAAGTTGTGATAGAATACCATGCTCTATCAAATAGTCCTTGAACTCAGTTTCAAGGTATTCCCCTCCTCGATCAGATCAAAGAGTCTTCACTGACCTTCCTAATTGCTCTTTAGCTTCTGCTTGGAATTCTTTGAACTTTCCAAAAGTTTCAGATTTCCTGTGCATTAGGTACATATATCCATACCTCGAATAATTGTTAATAAATGTGACAAAATATTCGTAACCACCACGTGCTTGTATATTCAATGGACCACAAACGTCTGAATATATTAGCTCAAGTGGTTCCTTGGCCTTTTGCCTTTTGCAAAGAAAGGCCTTTTAATCATTTTACCTTCAAGACAAGATTCACAAATTGCTTGAGAACTAACTTTTAGTTCTCTTAAAGGACCATCCTTTACTAGTCTATTAATTCTGTCAAGGTTAACATGACATGATCTAAGATGCCATAGGTATGTTTCATTATCAGAAGAAACCTTTTGCTTCTTGGGTTTTGGTTGTTCAACTTTGAACATTTCGATATTGAACAGTGATTTTTTGTTGGGCCTTAAGGTGTAAAGCCCATTTCCAGATGTGCAAAACAAATATCCAAACCATTTCTACACATATTAACATAATTATTATTAAAAGAAACATTAAACATTTATTCAAACAACCTGGAAATAGAAATCAAATTTCTACAAAAACTAGGAATGTCATAAACATTGTCCAAAATTTAAAACTTATTTCTAATATAAAGTTTTAACGACTCTCACTGCTCTTGCCGAAACAACCTCTCCTGTTCCCACTCTCATTGTTTGTTCCCCATCGGCAAGCTCCCTTGAAGAACTAAGCATCTACAAAGAAGAACAAACATGGTTAATTGCCCTTGAAACAACTATCCAAGGTGAAGTATCATCTTTAACTAAACAAGCTGCTAAAATGAGTAATTCTGATTTACAGTTGTTCTTTTTTGTTTGAGCTCTTGAAGATACTTCTTGCAGTTTCTCTTCCAGTGCCCAACTACGCTGCAGTGGAAACATTTTCCTTTGGGCTTCTTTTGTTTTGAGCTCTTTTTGTTGTTGTTTTTGTTCTTCTTAGGTTGCCCTCCATTATTAGACTTACCCCTTCCTTTAGTTCTCTTCCTCTTCCTATTCTTTTGGGTAGAAGGGGAGGGTTGAGCTTCTGCAACATTTGCCTCAACTTCTTTAGTCTTTTCTTTTGAAATAGACTCGAAGGTTTGCAGCTCATTAAGCAATTCAGTCATGTCATATTTCATTTTGTTCATGAAATAGTTGCTTTTGAACTAAAGGAACACAGGAGAGAGGATTTCTAAAATAATCCCCACTTGTGTGGCTTCATCTATCACTGCCCCATTCACCTCAGCCTCATGACGATAGTTTACCATGTTGAGAACATGTTCTCTGACTGAAACCCCTGCCTTCACTTTAGCATTCATCATAGCCTTAACGGCTTCATGACATGCCTTTTCAGAAGGTTTGCCAAACATATCTTACAGAGACAGCATTATTTCATAAGCAATCTCCATGATTTCGTGCTTCATCCTAAGCACATCAAACATGCTAGCCAAAAGGAAGTAGCAAGCCTTGTTGTTTGCCTCGATCCTATGATCATATGCTTCTAGTACATTACGAGAGACATTGTCAGCAGGTGGTAGAGGACATTCCTCTGTCAGGACAAACTTGTGATTTTCACATATTAGTATAATATTCATGTTACTCTTCCACTTGACAAAATTATCTCTGGTTAATTTTTCATTTGAGAGAATAGCAATGAATAGATTAGACATTGTTGCTGTAATAAATAAATAAAATGACATAAATTAAATGGTTGCATAAACATCATAAATATATGTTTTGGAATAGTAAACATGATGCATAATGCATATGGAAAAACACAAAAAATATTTTACTAATTCCGTGATTATTTAATTTTAATAAATAAAGTGTCGCCATAGGGTAGATCAAATTATTTATGAATTGAATTGAGATATTGGTCCCGCCGTAGGGTAGGTCAAATTATTTATGAATTAAATTGAGACATTCTCAATAAATATATTCTAAATATCTCATATTTTATATATTTATTAATTACTGTTTATTTTGGTCAAGATATAATTAACAATTTAATTATAGCTTTATAAGTGTAATCTATTATTTTAGATTTTAAAACTTAACTCAAAATTGCCGCCATAAGGTAGGTCAATTTTGAAATACATTATAAAGTCCTATCGCTTAAAAAACAACCTTGTTATTGATTTAAATGGACACCCTTCGTAGGGAAGATGAACTCAAAGCGTCGCGAGGCGCCACCTAAATCTCATGGTGCTGTGCTAATAGTGGAGACCGTAGGTTATATTATTATATTGCCTTCTCCCACTCATTATTTTAAAATGGTGTGTTTTATCTTATAAAACATCCTATGTTTCATAATTCTAGTAAATAAAAACAATTTTTAATTACTAGGTTATATTTTGTGTTAATAGAATCTCATCCTATTTACACTTAAATAAATTACCAGATTTTCCAAAAAATATAAATTTATTATGAATGGTCCAAGCTACCCAACATTAACCAATTTAAAATTAAATAACTTAGAATTAATGTGAATTTTACCAAGTTTTAACTATTAAAACTAAAAGCACATTTTTTGGTTGATTAATAAATTAAAATTCCATAAAACCAACCCAATTAATTTAATCTCATTAAATTAATTCTAACACATATTAAATTGTTTTATAAACATCTTTACAAAAGATGAAATAATATGCAAGTGTATGCATGTCATGTTACAATAACTATAAGTAGGCACTTTCCTAGATGGCATGTTATAATGCATGAACATATTATCACAATCATCACATAAAATAATAACATGAAAACAAATATTGTATTTTTGATTGGGTCCTTTTGGATAATTAAAATTACAACCTAAAAAAAAAATTACAGGGGTCTTCATGTAACTAGACATAATTTCCAAATTCAATATTGTAGTCTTCATCAGGCGATTTATTGTGCGACAATCTTCTAGGTTACCTTTTAATAATTTGATAGGCCTAAGTTCTCAACTAGGCCAGCAATCCAATTTGTTTTCTGAAGGTAACCCACAAGGCACTTTCTCCTTCTTCTCCACAAGTTATTATATGAAGGTGCCTTTGTTACTTGAAAATACGAACAACGGCTGCCGGCTGCCATGTCTTTTGCAATTAAGGTGCATTACTGGTTCTAGCTGTATGAAGTGCAACCTTTTTTTTTTTTAGGAAATTCGCTGTTTGGTGAGCTGCTGTTGGATGAAGCTTTTTCCGAAGTTGCAGGTTACATGTTTGCCTTCACATGCAGAGACGATTTGTAGTTTTTTCTTCTTTTTTTTTTTAAGAAGAAGCCATGTGCATGGGCATTTAATATCCATATGTGATCATTATCTTCTTTATTATGATATGACCATTCACGTGCAAAAGATTGCACAGTAGCGCATTTAATGCAGAGTTCAACTGTTGAACTTTTTCTCGCGTTTGGGTAATGGAAAAGAAGAAAGAAAAAGATAATAAATTACAAAAAAACCTATGGCTTCTTATGGGCTTACACAAATTTCATCAAATCAAATAGAAAATAAAATATCAATCTTAAAGGACCATATAATTAACGACTAAAAATTTATTCATAAAATAATCATTCATCACATGAATAAAAATTGCAAAAATAAAAAAGTTCTCATAAACATGCATCAACAACATGATATTATCAAAATAAAATCATGTTAATTAAAATTATATATGCTATGACCCGTTCTGATGCCATTTGCTAGAATTAAATATGAAAACGTAGTGGGAGAAACAGATCGTTGACAAGCAAACATTTTTTGAAAACGTTGTTCATCGAGAATAGATATATAATTTTAATTAATAATAAAAAGTATTGAGAATTTTTACCAACCTTTTTGTAGACCTACCAAGGTATCCTAGCTTTTCTCTTTCACACTACAATCTTCTAAGCTAGGCTTCCACACTAATGGAAAGATGAGTAGGCATCATAATGCAAGAATGAATTAACCTCACATTTTCTTGGATCCGCTATGTACTCAACACATGAGATAGCAAACCTCTTCTTTTTCAAAGAAGAACTTTCAGTTTTTCTCTCTGTGTATTCTACAAAAGTTACGTAAAAAAGATTGATCTATGGCGATAACTGTTATCTCTACCTTTTTATATCTAAGTAGTTAGTTAACAAAATCGCGTGAAACATGATTCTGTTGAAATTTTTCTTAATTTTAAAACTGAATCATTTCTATACATATATATATAATATATATAAAACTTTAAACGTTTTAGAAAACATAAACGAATTCAATCGTTTACGAAATATATATATATATATATTAATATATAATAAAATCTTATATATATATATATTAAAGTTCAAAAATAAATCACATTTATTTAAGAATAGAGTTTAAATTAAGATTATACTTAAATAATCATATTATTAAAATATTATCAATTAATCAATTTTAAAAATATATTTAACTAATCTCATTAGTTAGACATAATCAATTAATAAATTAACTAATGCTTAGTTAAATGTGACAACATTTATCACATTATATTATGTGTTACAGAGAACATTTTTCTATATCACATCAATATCTTAAGTGTGAAAAAATTAATTTGGAATACAATAATTTCAAATTAAATATGTATTGTTGACGTGTTGAGATCCCCGGTCGGAGCCTGGTGGGCACCTCGAACGTATTGCCGGGGAGGTAGCTCGGCTCGACCCCGAGTGTCCCAGCCGAGTTAGATCCCAGCTAAGTTCCCAGAGAGGTCGGGAGCCCCCAAGCGGATTTGCCTCCCGTGGGGGGAGCGTGTCCCCCAGGAGTCGAACCTTTTCCCTCTTGGACAAGAGAGTTTTAAGGTGCTCCCAGGTACTTGTCCAAGAGGGAAAAGGTTCGACTCTTGGGGGACACGCTCCCCCCGTGGGAGGCAAATCCGCATGGGGGCTCCCGACCTCCCTAGGAACTTAGCTGGGATCTAACTCGGCTGGGACACTCGGGGTCGAGCTGGGCTGCCTTCCTGGCAATATGTTTGAGGTGCCCGCCAGGCTACGGCCGGGGATCTCAACACCTCAACATGAATAATAATTTTAAATTCAATATAGTGTTATAGAGGTGGCATTAGGGACTTATGGACCTATAACCCAAACTCTAATAAATTTGACAATTAATTAAACTCTTTAATTAATGTGTCAAATTTATTAGTTTCAGTGTTACTCCACTAAAAAACTAAAACTGAACTCTTGAGATTATAGTAAAATTACTCAAAGAAAATTAGCAAGTAGTCCATTGATATAATCATTACATATAAGTCTGTCCTTCATAAATAGTTCTTAATAAGAGCTAGGTTCAATTTCTGTTTACCTCTCTTATTACATTTTTATTTTTGAGTTTCAACAATTCTCTAATAATCAGTTAATTCATAATCTTATTATGAACAAGCACTTTACTATTCAAATCTCGAATCATCACTCAAAAGAACTATTTTTCTAACTTCCACAAGGGAGGAATAGACTTCATATCTGCATAATATTATTCCCAGTCATTTATTACATTATATTTCCAAGATGCTAAGTTATGATCTATATTTATACAAATCTTACCATGCAAGTCAAACAACATAATGTCATAAATAGGAGTCTAATAAATACTTAGAATTAAGACTGTCAAATATATGATCATCATAGTTATAAATTTGAATACTCTATTTATAACAGATGATTATTAGAGATTCATAATTATTTATCTAGTCTAGTCTTATATAATCTCATTATAGAAAGTACCTCCAATCCAATATCTCTACATTAATAGCCCGGATAAGGCTATTTCATTCTAAATGAAATTGGACTGTATTTGTAATATTTAATTAAAGATCCCAAACTCTAATTATTTATTACGGACTATTTAGAATATTATTTATAAATTTTATCCCTAAGCATATAACACTTATATGCTAAATTTATAGTCACATAAATAATCATAGAATTTTCTTGATATTTATAAAAGAATTCATAATACAAATAAGCAACCAAAATAATTTTAAATGTCATTTTGTTTATTTATTTATAATGCGTACAATGTCACAGCTTATAGGGCACTAAACCCTAACGCTTCAGTGGATAAACCTTTCAAATTGGACCATCTATGGCAGATTCTTCTAGTACTTCAAATAATGCTTGGCTCTTGCTTTTCTCTTGATCCTTGTCTTTTACAAAATTCCTTGTATGATTACACTTCATTAGATATATCTCCCTTTTCAAAGTTCCCCCCTTGTTTGTTTTGCAACTTCAGGCATTCGTTTTCTGCCATTCTTTTTCCTACCATCTCACTTCTCTATGTTTCTTCAAGATCTCACCATGACCTTTAGTTTCAAGTTCCCACAAACGGCGTCAATTGTTTGTGTCAAAATTCTCTCGAACGACAAATAGTCAATATCTCATTCAACTTTCACTCTTGAGTTGAATAAACATCAAAGATATTCTTATTAATCCTCAAGTCATTAAAAAAGATACAAATGATTGGATCTACCCTATTCAACCTTCACTATTGAGTTGAATAAACATCAAAGATATTCTTATTAATTCTCAAGTTATTAAAAAAGATACAAATGATTGGATCTATCTTATTTATAGGCGTTGGTGTGTACAAATATCTCTCTAATTGACTTTATGTACACCGCTTATCATTAATCGCTTTTATTTGGGCTTCCGATCTACTTACACTTGTCCTCACGCTCGTTTTCTATTCTGGTTAATTCTGGGCTTCTTATTTCTACTCAAATTCTGGTTATGTCTTCGGCTACGATCTGACTTCTTCTTCTTCTCTTTAGCTCGACGAAGTTTCTCCCTTAATCACTTATTTTTTAAAATGCTTCTTATTTTCCTGTCGTTTGTTCATTATTGTCGTTGGGTTTTAAATCGCTTTCGACACATACATATTAAGCACGCGCGATGCATGTTATTTAAAAGTGGATTTGGTCTCGTGCATGTAAGTGAGGTATGCCGTGATGTCACTGAGATGGTGAATGTGCAAGCAAAAGTTTATACAAGCTTACATTGGATTGGGAGAGGGGTGAACAAGTGGCAGAAAACGTGGCCTTCCATTGGACAACGACCCTATAATCCTCCTATATTCTTCACACACCTCACCTATAAGCCACATTTGGGGACCACTCTTCCTCTTGACACGTGGTGACCAATATAAATTTGTCTGCTATAAATTACTTTTCTTCCCAGCCCAATTAAGCTTGGGAAAAGCTCTTAGGGCTTCCATGTGGAATGGAATCTTGGCATTTTGAGCTTGGGAAAAGCTCTTAGGGCTTCCATATAGAACGGAATTTTGGCATTTTGTCTAATCTAAAGTGGATATTTGTATATTTGTTGTATTGTCAGTTCTTTGCTCCTTTTTGAGGGTTTTGGAACTTGTGAGGGAAAGAATCAGGGCAAAAGTTACATAGCCAGCGTGGTCCAAATTGTCAACATTCGCTTAGAATCTTAAAATTGTGGGTATAAAGAAGTGATATTTCAATATCTTCTAGCTGGCGCATTGCATTGGCTAGAAGGACATTCTTTTACTTTTCAGTAACAAGGTAGTTGATTTATCCATTTTTGTTCTATTAGGCTATCTGCTGGTCCATGTAATATATTCCCACTCCATATAGATATGTTCCTATATATTGTTATAAGATTTCTTCTATAATGTCTTATGTGTTTCTTTATTTGTTTCGTAAATATGTTCATCAGAAAAGGTGAAGGATACAAACATTGTATGAATTAATTACAGATAACTTTTTAATTAGTTTAATTTTTGATGTGTCGACTCTGATTAAATAAGGATCATTGGCACCAAATTTTGAAAATCTATGGGAGACTTAAAAACATGCATGTGTTGCGCGTAGAATATTAGCAAAATTCTTTAGAAAGTTCGGGACCTTATATAAACATATAATATAACAAAACATGAACGTACCGATATTTAGTTTAATATAAATAATGTCAAAAATAATAAGATATATGTTGAAAGTTTTCACGTTCATTTTCACGTTTGAATAATATTTGGAGTATTATTTTGAACATCACAATTGTTTTTGTCCAAGTAGTTGGTGACACTTACGAGTGATTTTAATTCACGCTCCACGACGCTGAAATCTTGAATTGGCATAAAGTTTTTCAGTTTTTTACCAACATATAAATGTTCCAAATTGATTTCCATTAGTTTCATCATTAAGGTTTATTGGCCAGTTTGATCGATTCTAGAATGCCAAAATAACTAAAGAAGTTGTAGCCAAAACTGATAAAAAGAAAAATATAAAAATATTAACGATTTGGTTAATATCTTAACATCTGGATTTTGGTATAAGCTTTTGCTACTGCTGGCTAGCTCAAAGGCTTCTAGTTATATATATATATATATATATATATATATATATATATATATATATATATATATATATATATATATATATATATATAAAATTAAAATACGAAACACAGCAGAAAGAACAGATCGTTGACAAACAAAAATTTTCTGAAAACTTTGTTCATCGATAATAGCCAAATAATTTTAATTAATAACAGAAGGCTTTGGGAATTTTTAACAACCTTTTGAAGACTATCAGGGTATCGTAGTTTTCCTCTTTGACACCACAATCTTCCGATCCAAGCCTCCACACCAATGGAAAGATGAGTGGGTGTCAAACTGCAAGAATGAATTTTTCACACACTTTTCTGAATTTGCTATGTACTCAATACATGAGATAGCAGACCTTTTTTTTTCAGAGAAGAACTCTCAGCTTTTCTTTCTGAGTATTCTGCAAAAATTAAGTGATTGAAAAAATCTTGAGATAACTGTTATCTCTCCCTTTTTATATCCAAACCTTTAGTAATTTTTCAATTAATTTTAAATTTGAAATAACCACCAGATATATAGGGAAATGATATATTTTACATAATTCTTACCATTTTCCTTTCCTTTTTTTATTTTTTTGTTAACCGAATCGCGTTACGTAATTCTTTTGACTTTTACACACATATATATGTAAACATTCACGTTCCCCTTTTTTTATTTTTAATATATATATACATATATATATATATATATAACATGAACTTCACATTAGCGTGAGTTCACGTTTTTTATTTTTATTTTAATATATATATATTAAAATATTATGAAATCTTATATATAAAAAGATTTGGTTCAAAACCTTATATATATATATATATATATATATACATGTCTAAATCTAAATTCAAAAATAAATCACATTTATTTAAAAATAGATTTTTAAAAAATAATCAATTAATTAATTAACTAATGCTCAGTTAAATGTGACAACATTTATCACATTGCATTATGTGTCACAGAGAGCATTTTTCTGTGTCACATTAATAATTCAAGTGTGAAATAATTAATTCAGAATTCAATAATTTGAAACTAAATATGTATAATTCATTGTATGCATCAATCCAATATAGTAATCCAGAGGTGATATTGGGGACCTATAGACTTATAACCTAAGCTCCAATAAATTTGACAATGAATTAAACTCTTTGATTAATGTGCCAACTTTATGAGTTTCAGTGTTATTCCACTAAAAACCCAAAACTGAACTCTTAAGACTAAAGTAAAATTACTCAAAGAGAATAAGTAAGTAGTCCATTGATATAATCATTACATATAAGTCAGTCATCCATAAATAGTTTATAATAAGAGCTAGGTTCAATTTTTGTTTACCTCTCTTATTATATCTTTATCTTTGACTTTCAATAATCCTCTAATGAACAGTTAAATCATAATCTTATTATGAACGAGCGCTCTACTGTTCAAACCTCGAATTATCACTCAAGAGAACTATTTTTTTAACTTCCACAGGGAAGGAATGGATTTCATATCTGTATAATATCATTCCCAACTATTTATTATATTATGTTTCCAAGATGCTAAGTTATGATCTGTGCTAAAACAAATCTTATCAAGCAAATCAAAAAAACAGAATGTCATAAATAGGAGTCTAATAAATACTCAGGATTAAGACTATCAAATATATGATCATCATAGTGATGAATTTAAATACTCTATTTCTAACGGATGATTATTAGAGATTCATAATTTATCAAATCCAGTCCTATATAATCTCATTATATAAAGTACTTCCAATCTAATGTCTCTACATTAATAGTCTAGATAATGACTATTTCATTCTAAATGAGATTGGACTATACTTGTAATAATTAATTAAAGATCCCAAACTTTAATTAATTATTACGGACTATTTAGATTATTATCTATAAATTTTATTCCTAAGCATATAACACTTATATGTTAAATTTATAGTCACATAATTAATCATGAAATTTTTTTAATGTTTATAAATGTGTTTATAATACATATAAGCAACTAAAATAATTATAGATGTCACTTTATTTATTTATTATCAATATGTATAATATCACAGTTTTTAAGGCATCAAACCTAACAATATATAAATATATATATATATATATATATATATATATATCTGGTGGCCGAATGTGCTCCCTGTTTTTGGCCTAGACGAGTCAAAAGCGTAAGGGGCAGGTGTCGCTTGATGGACAAGTGTGTCAAAGAGATATGCTTGTAAATGACATTAGGGAGGTAACGATTTAAGGTGTCAGTAGGTGGTAGATGCTGCCAGGAAAAAGAATGAATATAATATTGACTTGAAGGCCTTCATAGTAACTTCACAAGCTAAAAAAATAGATAGATAGGCTTGGGAAAAAAATTGTAAAAGCTCACGTCAAATGATATATAAATAAAAGGACATCATTGAGTGTACCTGTAGCCATGGAGATATAACCATACTTCAAAAAGAATGTAACTGATGTGGAAATAGAAATTACTAGTAGGTGAGTTAAACTAAAACATGAACGACATGGTGAGGAACTTTTTTAAAATTTGTAAGTCCATAATGACTGCAAGGTAATATTTATGCTTGAAAGTGGTATCTACAATTTGGTTCGTGGCGTAAAGAAGTAAAAGGTTGAAGTGAAAGTGAAGCCTAAAGAAAGTAGTTTGTTGAGTATCTTAGTATTCATTTGAGTGCACGTCCTATGGATATGGACTCTTTCGACGTAAAGTCGTATATACTTGATACGATATAACCTCAACTATATAGTTGTCTCAAGTAATAAAATTATGTTGAGTCCAAAGTCGAGTCCCAATAAAAGAATCTTGCTAAATCAAATATATTAATTATAGTAACCAACTTATTTATTTGCTGATGAATTTGAGGCTTAAAGTTAATTATTACCAATATATACACATTTTTTAACATTTTCCATCTTTATGATTTTTAATTTTAAAACCAAAAATGTAAATTGATTTTGGAATTTCAACAATAAGAAATGTAGAATAATTTAAAAGAAAACAGAGTTATAAAAAATGCTGAAGTTAAAAGATCCACTTTGGTTTTTAACTTATTAATTCCATTTTAGTTTTCCTAATGACACTTGTAAAAAGGGTTTGAAAATACAATATGCCATCTTCTATCTACAATTAATTAAGATTTATTGTGCATTTAATGTACCAGTTCGTATCTCTAATGCAGCAAAAACTCAATTTCATAAAATATTATGAACTTAAAATTACTAACGTAATCTAACTTGAAAGTGAAAGTTAAACATTTAATGTGTCATTCTTTGTCAACGACTAATTAAAGTTCCCTAAGCATTTCCTATACTAGTCTATGTCGATGATAAATCGAAACCTCCAATTGACAAAATTAACTGAAGCAATAATAAATTCATGAGTATTCTGAAAATATTTTAATATTATAACAGTTTAGAAAATGTTTGAAAAACTAAAATTAGATAAATTAAAATACCAGAGCTTTACTCGTCACTTCAACAAAAAGATAATTTAAAGCAAATTTTTAAAATAAAAATTACAAAAATATATCTTTTGAACTAACATAAATATGACTTATAAGAGAAAGTGGTCACAAGAACTGAATTATAGAATTTAGTTGAGAACTACCCCTATATCTCAAGACTTAGACGAAGAACTAAGGCTGAAGATTGCCTCATATTTATAGGCGAGGCCCTGCAAATACAAACAAAGACGTGATTAAAATATACAAGGAATGAGAGTTGAGTCACACACCAATGAAGCAAACATTTTTATCTAAATTTATATCTCAATTATAATTAAATCTTGAGTGGAAGCAAGGATCAAAATATTAGTATCGGTAGAAATATTGACAGTTTAATTTTACAGAATTGTCAGGGAAAATATCTATATCAGTAGAAATTTTAACAAAAATATAGTAATTTTATATTAAAAAGAAACATAAAATAAACATGATTTACATAATAAACTCTATATATATTAAATTTGTTAACACCAAAAAGAAGTTCTATGAGGCTCAAACATTGTTAGGATTCCACCTTAATTTAAACAATATCGGTGTCATGACATGTTATTTAAGTAGTATTGATTATAGTAATGAATATGTCACATGTAGGTTTGTTGACTTCTTCCCAATGTATTTTTCACCCTTTTTCAAAAACAGTTATGATAAGGGAAAAAAAACACAAGGAGTTACCCCTGAGAAGATGAAAACCATCGTGGTAAGAAGGGCCATCGACCACAATGGTTTTTGAAAAAACCATCATGGTATGCTATGACCTTCCCTGACAGTTTTTAAAAAACCATCGTGGAAGGCTTGTCATACCACGATAATTTTTGAAGAAATCATTATGTAAAAATAAACATTACACGACGGTAAAAACCGTTGTGTAATATGGGCCGTAGGGCTTTTTATTTTTTGAAACCCGCACACCCCTAACATTCAAACTCGATTTCTCTCTGTCTCTGAAACTCTCTTTCTCTCAAACTCTCTCTCTCTCTCTCAAAGTCATCGTCACCCTCCCATTGCCCTCTCGTCGCCATCGTGTAAGTTCTTCCTCTCTTTCTCTCTCTCCTCCCCCTCCTCCCCCGCCCCTTCCCTTTCCCCTCTCCCCAGCCATGTCCTTGCCCCCATCCCTGATGAGTTATGAGACATTTATGACATGAATTTTTTGTGACATTTTGTTTAATGACATTGTGGGTGAATGTGATAATTTAATATGTTTTTGGTGTTGGTTGTGAATATGTGATCAGTGTGTTATTTGGATGAAGATTTGATTTAAAAGTTCAAATAGGTATGATGTGTTTGTGTAACTTAGATTGACTAATAAGTATCTTTTTGTGTGTTGGTATTTTTTACAAGTAATGATGATTAATATATGATTTGGATGTTGGTTATTAATCATTTGGCTGAAGATTTAGTCTAAATATTGAAATGAGTATGACAAGTTTATGTAGGTTGAATAGATTAATAAGTATTTATACGTATTGATTTGTTTATGCATGATTATTAAATATGATTTTAGTATTTGTTATGAATTTGTGATTGTTAGAGTATTTGAGTGAGGATTTGCTTAATTATTAAAATGGGTTTATGTATTTTGGTCAATTTTGTAATAGGCTCATTTCAATATGGTGTGTAAAAGTTTGTTACAATATATAGTAGTGACAATTATAATATATTGTAAATAAGTTTGTGAGGTTGTGCAATATATGATTATGTGATGTTGTCATTTTGGTAGTCATTAGATTAGGTAAAAATGTCTCAAGAGAGCAATAAAACCATAATGAAGGGGAAATTATTCTTTGTGCTATACAATGTTGGAGAACATTGGATGTTGGTACTTATTTCACCATGGGAAGACCAAATATGTTGGTTTGTTCCCCTCGGACACCCACCACTGATGATTTCATATCATTCACAAGATTGTAAGTTTAAATTTTTCTTATAAAATTAAATATGTTAAGTTTTATTTAATTGTATTATCTATTAATTCATTTAATCATGACACATTGTTGGGGCGCTTAACGATTGGAAACTTCAAGCTGGAAGCAGTGCAACATTCTGACCAAACGAAATGCTATATTCCAAACGTAAATGGCTAAGATAATAAGGAAACGTAGAATATGGTTTTATTATTCAACCTTTCATGCGGGATATAATTAATATTGGTATTCATGCCCTTGCAAAAAAATAATTTTATATACATATGGATATAAATGAAGTTAGAATAGAGTTGGCACAATTTGTAAATAAGTCTATCATATTTAGATAGAGATAGTAGATAAAAAATTGTGCAAAATAGTTCAAATGTAAATGATCTTGTAAATATCTTATAATTTCAATATACATCATTTTTTGTATGCAATTAGGGCCTCGTAGTAATGGATAACATATGGGACTAGCCATCCTGTAGAAATCAGAAATTTAGGCAATTTTTTTGGTGCAATACCAATTTTACACAATGTTTTAGCCAAAAGCCATTGTGAAAAACTTACCTTACACGACAGTTTTTACAAAAACCATCGTGTAAAGTACAACTTGCCATGACGGTTTTTGTAAAAACTATCGTGAAATGTCATGTTTCCACAACTGTTTTTACAAAAACCGTCATGGAAGGTCCCCTAAGACACCTTAGGTTGGTGCCCATTCTGAGGTTCCACGAAGGTAAAAGGCAGTCATGAAAACTCAATTTTGTACCACGATGGAGGTTTTTACAATGGTTTTTAACTGTCGTGAAAGTTTTCCACAATGGTTTAAAACTATTGTAGAATTCCTAGTCTATAGTAGTGTCTCTTAATTGTTTGCCAGAGATGGTGGTGAAATATGTTGAAACGATGGGTAGTAGAATTTTAAAAATTTTAAATCAAAGTCTTTTTTCAAAAGACAAGTTTGGCATGCTAAGCACATAAATTAATTACAAATCTTGCATGCCTCTTTTGTATACCAAACTGTAGAAACACAAAGAAGAGAAAAACATTCCAAAAGAGCCTTAACCAACTAGTCTTCTTTATTATTCTCTATCCATACTTGGAGTGCAGGTTGTCATACATCATACAGCCTTCCTTCGATGACTCTCTTTCCAATCACTAAAAAAAACCAAGAGCTAAGGTTCTAAATGTTGAACAATAGCTCTCTGGGAGTTTCAGAGTTTCTCTCACTAGAGTACTTATTCTATGCTTCACAAATAATCTAAATAACAATGAAAAATAGCTCCCTTTTATTAGTGGTCAGGTATGGGGTTAAACCTTATCAGATTTGGCTTCAAAATCAAGTTTGGATCAACTTCTTATCCAAAAATGCGTAAGCACATTTTTTTTGTTTTACCTACCATAGTCAACCACACCCTGTATATCATGGTCGACTATGTGGTCGTAGATTTTGATTCTAATTTGAAGTCCGACCTCATAGGCTTATCTAATTGATCCAATCTCAACCAATTGGATAAATCCTATCTTATTTGACCCAGTTATCCTTTATAAAGCCTCAATTTTAATTCAAATAATCTAATAAAAAAGTTATCTTATTAAAATAGTCATATACAGATAAACCCATACAAATAAAATATTATCCCAATAATTCAACATTTTATTTTAAATTAATTCACAAAATCAATTCAACCAATAAACTAACATGAATTATTAAATCTAATTTACCCAAATTTTAGCCAATCTAACAATTTAACATAAGTCATCAATATGTAGGAAAAACATGCCATATTGTTACAGGAATTATTACAAGCTAGCAAAGGAGACACTACGGACATATATAGATCCACTACAACAAATTCAAGATTATACGACCTTCATTTAACAACTGTTTCTCAAAAACTGTTGTGATAAGGTGAAAAAAACGTTGCGAGTTATGCTCGTGAGCATGAAAACCGTCGTGGTAGCTCACTACTAGAAACTTAAGATTATACAACCCTTATTTAACGACGTGTTTTCAAAACCCATTGTGGTAAGGAAAGATAAAAATGTAGAGAATAAAACTAAAAATACAAAAACTGTTGTGTTAATGTGCAGAACCTTTTACGACAATTTTTAGTAAAAACCATCGTGGTAAGTTAATTTAGGCTCGGGACTAAAAATTTTGAATAAGGAACCTTTCACTACAGTTTTTATAAAAACTGTCGTGAAAGGTTCCGCATCTTGGCGGGTGCTTAAATTTGGACGGCGGGTTAAAAATTTCAAATATACGGACCTTTCACGATATAAAAACCGTTGTGAAAGGTTTTGTATACTAAAAATTTCAAATATCAGGACCTTTTAAAAACTATCGTGAAAGTTTTCGCATCTTGGCCCATGCTCAAATTCGGATAGGAGACTAAAAATTTTGAATAAGCGGACCTTGCATGACAGTTTTTATAAAAACCGTCGTAAAAGGTTTTGCATCTTGTCACGTGCTTAAATTTGGGCGAGGGACTAAAAACTTCAAATATGGGACCTTTCACGATGGCTTTTATAAAAACCGTTGTGAAAGGTTCTGCATACTAAAAATCTAAATATTGGGACCTTTCATGATGGTTTTTACAAAAACCGTTGTGAAAGTTTTTGCATCTTGCCGCGTGCTTAAATTTGAGTAAGGGACTAAAAATTTCAAATATGTGATCTTTCACGATTGTTTTTATAAAAACAGTTGTGAAAAAATTTTGTAACCTTTCACGACAGTTTTTATAAAAACCATCGTGAAAGGCACCATATGCCTTTCACGATGGTTTTTATAAAACCCATCGTGAAAGTTTCCGCATCTTGGTTAATTTAAGCGAGAGACTAAAAATTTTGAATATGCGGACCTTTCATGACGGTTTTTATAAAAACCGTCATGAAAGTTTCCACATCTTGGCGCATGCTTAAATTTAGGCGGGGAACTAAAAATTTTAAATATGCAGACCTTTCACGACGGTTTTCTGCATATTCGAAACTTTTAGTCCCCCACCCAAATTTAAGCACACGCCAATGCCATGGCCTTCTCTGTTTATTCAAAATTTCTCCAACTCAAACCCTCTCTAACTCTCAAACGCACTTCTCTCTCCCCCTTCTCTCTCTAAATCCTCCCCGCCCACGGCCCAGTCACCCATGACATTCCACTGACTTTGATATTCTCCTGTCACTCTCTCCACGAGCCCACCATCGTTTGACCCAAGCCTTAAACAAATTCGACACCATTTGTTGTCGTTCGTCTTATCCCTTAACATTCCAGTGACTCCGTTGTCATTTAACTCCTCCCTTGACGTTCTTCTGACTCCACCGTTGTTGGTAAATTTCAAACCATCAGTTTAGTTTTAGTGTTATTGTTAGTTCTAAACTTAGCATTATTTAGCTTGAGTTTTAGTTTTAATATTAGTTACATTACTTTGTTATTTGCCATTTAGTATGTGTTACTTGTATTTGGTGTTTGAAAGAACTCAACATTTAGCATTTTGGCATGGGAATAGGTTACTTTCTATGTGTTTACGATGCCTAAGTGTTATTGTGATGCCCACCACATGTTTGATGAAAAACTTCTATAACTATGTGTTTGTGTTTGTGTTTTAGTTAATTAGTTTTATTTTCAATATTTTTGTTAATTCTATTTTTTTATTGTTTCTTTACCTCACAC
This sequence comes from Artocarpus heterophyllus, assembly GCA_025403435.1. NCBI lineage: Eukaryota > Viridiplantae > Streptophyta > Magnoliopsida > Rosales > Moraceae > Artocarpus > Artocarpus heterophyllus. The sequence continues at coordinate 1,105,468 of JAJQZP010000037.1, forward strand.
ATAATAACATGGACTTAGACACTAAGAATCCATCAACTCTTGTGCAAGCATAAAAAGATTATATGATTTTACAATGTAAATATATATATATATATATATGATTTTGTAAAAATTTTATAGTTCAATGTAATTATATGAATATGAAGTCAGGGTATTGTATTAATGGTGAAAATATGGGACTATTCATATTGTGGGAAACCAAAAATTCTGGTTATTTTGTTTTTAGCTTCAGACCAACTTTTTCATGACGGTTTTTATAAAAGCCTTCGTGTAAGGCATAGCATACACGACAGTTTTTATAAAAACAGTTGTGTTAGCTTACGGTTTTCATAAAAATAGTCGTGTAAGCTTAGCGTTACACGACGGTTTTCATAAAACCCATCATGTAAGCCTAGCGTTTCACAATGGTTTTTAGTCAAAATTGTCATGGTAGCCTCGTCCTAAGATCCTAAAACCTGCCAAAATAAGGATTCCATAACAGAAAAAACCACCGTAAAAAGTTTTGTTGGTATCACGATGGAGGATTATACGATGGTTTTTTAACCGTCATGAAAACATACCACGATGGTTTTAAACCGTCATGTAATCTATAGTTTCTACCAGTGATCAAACTCCTATAATTATAAAATATATCACATATATATATTTTATAATTACCAACTCTAATGTTATAACATTAAAAGCTTAGAACTGCACTCTCAAACTATATAAAATTACAAAGCTCCAATAAGCCCATCATTCATGATGTATCATAATGTGTAACATCCCCATAAGATATTTATAATCAGCTTAAAGATAAATTCTATTTACCTTCTCGATTATTTTTATCTTATGTTCTATTATCTCACTATTAAAATACTTACTATTCATAAATAGTATACCATTTGGCTACATCTATGTATCCAAATAGTTAGCACTCTAGCCTTCCAATTAGAGGATAATGCCTATAAAAGAATATCATTAACTCTACAAAAGAGCTATAGATTTCATATCTATGAACAACGGGTCTACATCATGAACAACATCAAGAGTCATGTCTCCAACATAGTGGTATGCATACCATCATCAAATCTTGATGTCCCCCTTTGGTATATCAAAAGACAAAAGTCAAGAATACAAGCTCATTGTTCATTTCAAGATTAAGATATAACACATATAATTGTCTAAAGTAAATTGATTTAAACAAATAAAATTATTAATCAAATCAATTTAACTTTTATCCCGATCCAATTTGTCATCACCTGTGACAATATACTAATATTTCCACTTGCAAAGTCCCACTTCGATGACAAAGACAAGTCATCTCCCATTAGGGATATAGGCAACATAACAATCTTAACATGATTAAAGTGCCCAACTATATTTACTCGATTGCGGATCTTATCATTTAGACTATCACCTTTAAGATTCACGTCTTTTGCATAATTTGTCGATCATATGCATAATCTTAAATGTTTATACTGACAGTCTCAGAGTTTCATTTGCTTATCATTCATTCAACAATAATGACCATAAAGAGGACAATATTCGGTATATGAATAATAAATAAACTTTTTATTTATTAAATGTCTCTAAAAACTTATTACATCATATAATCCTTAGGGCACCTAGTCTAACAATCTCCCACTTGCCTTGAGTGAGTCAATATGACATGCCTCGCATCCCCATAGCCTCTACATGCTTCTCGAAAACCCTCGTTGGTAGTGTCTTCATGAAAAAATCAGTTATATTTTCCTTGAATGCGATCTTGCATATCGCAACATGTCCACCCTCAACAAAGTCCTTTATCACATGATACTTCAGATGAATATGCTTACTCTTCTTATGAAATCTTGGTTCCTTAGGATTAGCTATCACTATAGTGTTATAATAATACAACTTTACTGCCTTATCCATGTCGGGAACTACCTCAAGGTCCCTAAGGAACTTGTGGAGCCACACAGCTTCTTTCGTAGCTTCATTAACTGCTACATACTCGACCTCCATTGTTAAATCAGAAGTGCAATCTTACTTGACACTTCTCCAAACAATGGCATCTCTACCTAGAGTAAAAATTGAACCTAAAGTCGATCTTCTCGAATCCAAATAGAATTGAAAATCAGAATTAATGTATCTAAGAGGTGTTAGATCCTCACCCGAACACACTACCATATAACCTATAGTCCTTCTCAGGTACTTGAAAATATGGTTGACTGCAACCCAATGGTTTGTCCGAGATCTAACTGAAATCGACTTACTATCCTGATTGTATAACAAATGTCCTCCTGTGAGCAAAACATCACATACATGAGACTACCTACTACTGCAACAGAAGGCAACTTCTTCATGTATTCTCTTTCTTCATCAAACTTTGGAAAATCTTTCTTAGAAAGAGTAATTCTAGACCTAGATGGTTGCCCACCTTTCTTAGAATTATGCATTGCATACTTCTTAAGAATCTTATCTATATAGGTAGCTTGCGATAAAGCTATCATTTTGTTCTTCCTATCTCAAAAGATTTAGGTATCCAGAACATAATTAGCTTCATCCAGTTCCTTCATGTCAAATTGCTCAGTCAACCATAATTTCATGTATCACAATGCCCCAATGTCATTACTAACAAGCAGATTGTCATCTACATAGAGCAATACAAAAACAACTTTCCCATCCTTAATGTGTTTGTAAACATATGGTTTGTCCATGTTTTGTTTGAATTCATAAGTCTTGATCACTTGATCAAATCTTATGTTTCAAGACTGGGAAGCTTACTTAAGTCCATAAATAGACTTTAGCGACTTACAAACCTTACCCTCTTGACCCTTTGCTTTAAACCCATCTGGCTATAACATATATATTGTCTCATCAAGATAGCGATTTAGAAAAGCCGTCTCGATGTCCATTTGCCAATCTTGTAGTCGGGACCAGTAGCTATGGACAAGAGAATATAGATGGACTTAAGCATGGCTACAGGCAAAAAGGTTTTGTCATAATAGATTCCTTCCTTTTGTATATATCCCTTTGCTACCAGTCTAGCCTTATAGATTTTGACTTTCCCATCAACTCCTCTCTTTCTCTTATAGATCCACTTATATCCTGTGGGTTTTACCCCTTCAGGAAGATCTATAAGCTCCCAGACTTGATTAGTCTCTATAGACTTCATCTTAGTGTTCATAGCTTCTATCCAGAGCTTTGAATCAATATCCGCCATAGCCTTTGTGTAAGTGTAAGGATCTTTATCATGTTCAAAAGGTTCAGCCAAGTAGGCTTCACTATAGAACATATACCTCTCAAGTCGACACCCGATCCTCTTATTATGTTGAAGCTCCCTAGGTTGTTGTGCGGTTGGTTTTTCAACACTTATTGGCTTGATCTTAACTGGAGCCCCCAAAGTGATCAAATCACTTACTAACTCCTGGAGTACAACTTTGCCACGAGGCTTAAAGTCGTTCATGCAACTTTCCTCAAAGAAAGTCGCATTCACTGAAACCATGACTTTATTTTCTTTTGGGTTATAGAAATAACCCCCTTTTGTCCCTTTTATATATCCTACAAACACACAAATTTTTTAATGTGCTTCCAACTTGTTCACTTCCTTGTACAATACATGAGCTAGACATCCCAATATGCAAATATGGTTTAAGGATGTCTTTCTGCTCATCCACAATTCGTGAGGAGTTTTAAGAACCAATTTTGAAGGCATGTTGTTCAAAAGATAGCATGCGGTTTGTAGTGCATATCTCCAAAAAGATAATGGTAACATTCAATAACTCATCATGGACCTAACCATATCCAATAAAGTCCTAATCCTACTCTTAGCCACGCTATTCTACTACGAAGTGCCTGCTGCAGTCAAATAGGATAAAATTTCACTCTCTAATAAATGTCCTATGAACTCATTAAAGAGGTATTCTCCACCACAATCGAATCAAAGTACATTTCTGGACTTCTCTAATTGCTTTTCCACTTTAGCTCGAAACTCCCTGAACTTATCAAAAGTTTCGCACTTATAATGCATTAGGTAGACATACCCATATCTTGAGTAATCATCAATGAAAATGACAAAGAAATCATACCCTCCTCATGCCTTAATGTTTATGGGACCAAAAACATCACTATGTATAAGTTCTAGGATCCCTTTGGCTCGATTACCCTTAGACCCGAATGGTCATTTTGCCCCCCAAACAAGATTTACATTGTGGTATAGATTCCATCTCTAACTGACTTAAAGGTTCATCCTTTACCAACCTTTGAATCCTATTCAGGCTAATATGACCTAATCGTAAGTGCCAAAGATAAATCTTATTAGAGTGAGAAGTTTTAGGTCTTTTAGAGTTAATTTTAACTTCAGTGTTAAGCAGTAAGTCCATCTTAGGTTTGATAAAGTATAGGTACTTTTGTATCTATCCATTACAAATAAAAGATTTATTTTTACGAATCACAACTTTATTATTAAAAGAAACTGAATAAGAGTCTTTAAATAAACAAGTAGCAGAAATTAAATTCCTTTTAAGTTTAGGAACAAAAAAAAATATCTGAAAACTAAAGTCCTATAACTATCAAAGTAAAGATGGATGTCTCCCACTATTTTAGCCAATACTAAGGATCCATCGCCCATCCATAACATGAAGTGCTCATGCAGCAGACTTCTGGTTTCCTTAAACCCCTACAAAAAACCACAAACATGACTGGTCGCTCCAGAATCTATGACTTAAGTGTCATTTGATTCCTCAACTAAACAAGTTTCAATAACCAAAAGTTTGCACTTACCTCATCGAGATAGGAAGTCCTTGCAATTCTTCTTGATGTGCTCAATCTTCCCATGAAAAAAGCACTTTAGCTTCTTCAAGTTCCTTTTTCTTCTTCTTCTTGTCCTTGCTTTTTGGCGAGACAAAAGATTTCTCATTTTTAGCCCTCTGCTTCTTTCCATTTCCTAGGTTAGGATTGGAACTAGATACAATTGCCAAGTTCGCATCCCCACTAGTAGGAGCTTCCCAGATCAGATCCTTGAACTCCTGAAATTGCTTCATTAGTTCGACCAAGGTAATATCTTGTCTATTGCTCAAGTTATATAAAGCTCTAAACGGGATAAATTCCTTAGAGAGAGTCTTAAAGACCATAGTCATTTGTGACTCAGCATCTATGTCAACTTTATGGGTTTGAGCTTCAGCGAGGTAACCCATGACCAACATCATATGCTCCTTCACAGGAGTCCTTGGTCTTTGTTTCCAGTTGAGGAGCTTCCGAAGAGCCCTTTACCGTTCCATTAAAGGTTGGCCTCTAAACATGTCTTCTAGATTATCCAAGATCTACCTAGCAGTCTCGTAATCTTCATGTTGAGCCTATAGCATATTATTCATGCTAGCCATAATGTAACAGCTGGCCTGATCATTAGCATCCTTCTAGCAATCATACCACTTAGATTTGCTCTTTTGTGGATTTGCCAGTAGGCTTAGTAAGACACGGCGTGATTAGCACAAATTTTAGTTTTTCAAAGGAAATGATAATATTCAGGTTCCTTTTCCAATCATTATAATTCTCGCTAGTTAGTGTATTTTTATCAAGTATCAAAGATAAAGTATTTTTAGATATTTTGATCAACAATAATGGTTCATATACCAAATATAAGTAAACATTCCATAACAGTTTAGTAAGATAACACAAACAAGTAAGCATACTATGTGTTTATGTGTCAAAACCTTGAAAATATCACAACTTTACAACGATAACCCCTACCTCATAATTCAATAAGCCACCTAGGGGAGACTTGCCAAATTCAATTAGGAACATGTATCCTCTCTGATTAATATATACCATCCATGACCCAACTGACCTAGCATATACTAATAATCGGTTTCTTTAGCCATTAATTTTATTAACAGAGCTCCTCAAGGAAGTTAATAATAAAATTAATCTTGAGTGTATGACCATCATTTCAACTATTTTATTCATGATTTATAATTGCCCACTAGGGGTGTACAACTATAAATCATGCTAAAATAAATTATCATTTTGGAGATCTAACCCAGTACATGATGAAATCCCTTCCTAAGGGTCGAAACTACAATGTGCTACCTATGGACCAACAATGGAGGCCTTAGGTCCTCTCTTCGAAAACCTTCTCTCACTCAATATTTTAAAATTCAAGGTTTTATGTTAACATACATGAACAAATTTTAATGAGCGGCACTCCCAATTATATATGACAAGTTGTCAACATACATAGCAAAATATATTATAATGCAGACAAGCAACGCAACATGCAAAACTACAAGCAATATAATAATTAGCTGCAATATCATGGTTCCATCCTAGAGAAAAGAAAATAAAGATTACAAAAGATCAATCAAAAGATATTATCGATTCTTCATCTTGTATCTTCTCGTTGTATACTTCTTCATATGGCATCCGTCTTTAATTCTTCAATCTCATATAGATCAAAAATTTATTTTTTTTTATTATCATAAAATTTCATATTTCTCAAAATTGTCTTGAAAAAAAAAAATAAAAACTACACCAAAAAATGCACTATTTTAAAAATGGGTTATGCCTACTACCAGCCTGCTAATTTGGAAGATCGGGCTGCTAGTCTGCGACCATTGGCTTACTGACCGACGCTGAACTAGCATTTTTCCAACTTTTTGTAAAACATAATTTTTAAGCAGTTTTTAATTTTACTTTTCAACAATCCAAAAACGTAAAAAAAAAAAAGTATAAACGTAAAAAAAAAACATAAAGAACTCTAATAAACTTCATCTTCTAGATCTGTCTTTACTTCAAATAATTTTTTTAATACAAATTTTACAAATAAAAATTAAAATAACTAGACTAATCAAACTAGGACTAGGCACTACTACAGACTGTGGATTTCACGACGGTTTAAAACCGTCATGGAAAAATTTCACGATGGTTAAAAAACCATTGTGAAACCTTTAGTCATAGTACAAAGTCGAGTTTTCATAACAGTTTTTACACTCGTGGAACAGAAAAATTGGCCAAAAAAGGAGTCCTGGATGCACTTCTTCCACGACAGTTTTTATAGAAAACCGTCATGAAAGCTTGAACTTCCACGACGTTTTCCCAAAAAACTGTTATCGAAGCTCAAGATTCCACGACGGTTTTCTAAGAAACCATCATGGAAGCTCGAGATTCCTTAATGGTTTTCTATAAAAACCATCATGGAAGCATGAGCTTCCACAACGGTTTTTTATGAAAACCGTCGTGGAAAATTGATCTTGCCCAAAAAATAAATTTTCAAAAATTTGTGATTTTTCACGGGATGGCTAGTCTCGTGTGTTATCTAGTACAACAAGGCCCTAATTGCATAAGAAAATTGATGTATATTGAAATTACAAGGTTTTTATAAGATCATCTATATTTTAGCTATTTTGAACAATTGTTTATCTACTATCTCCATCTGTCTGTCTAAAATTACATACCTATTTATAAATTGTACTCACTCTAATCTAACTTCATGTATATCATATGCATATAAAAATATTTTCTTCCTAGGGCTTGTATACCACTTGTAATTATATCTCGCATGAAACGTAGAATAAAAAAACTACATTTTGTGCTTCCTTGTTGTCTTGGACACTTACGTTTGGAATATAGCATTCTGTTTGGTCAGTTTGTGACACCGCTTCCTGCATGAAGCTTCCAATCGTTAAGTGCCCTAATAATGTGTCGTGTTTAAATGAATTAATAGACGATGTAATTATATGAGACTCAAAACAATTAATTTTATAATTTGACTTAATTGGATCTAATAATTCAAGTTTATTTATCGGTTGAATTAATTTAAGATAAACGTGTTGAATTATTTAGATAATATTTTATTTGTATGGATTTATCTGTATATAACTATTTTAATATGGTAACTTTTCTACTAGGTTATTTGAATTAAAATTTAGTCTCTATAAAGGATACATGGTTCAAATAAGATAGGATATATATAATTGGTTGAGATTAGATTAATCAGATAAGCCTGTGAGGTCGGACTTTTAATTAGAATCGAAGTATGCTACCACACAGTCGACCATGATACGCAGGGTATGATCGACCACCGCAGGTAAAATTTTCAATCGAAAGTTTATTTAAACTTGAATTTTGAAGCTGAATCTGATAAGGTTTAACCCCACATCCGACCACTATAAAAAGGGAGCTATTTTTCATTGTTATTCTGATCATTGGAGAAGCATAGAGTGAGTACTTTAGTGAAAGAAACTCTAAAACTCCAAAATTTTTATTTATTATTTTAATTAATTAATTTTGCCGGTTATAGTTCCTTAGAAGTTAGAATGTGTGTCTAGGTTTTTCATGTAATTAGCTGGCTGTCTATCATCAGATCAAGCTTCTACAATCGTAAAATAACATATCCCAAATGTACATTTTATAATTATCAACTCTAGCACCACTGCACAAAAAGCTAAGAGGTCCACTCTCGAACTATATAAAATTACAAAGCTCCAATAAGCTCATCGTCCATGACATATCATAATATGTAACATCCCTAGAGTATATTCATAATCGGCTTAAGGATAAATTCATTTTTAACTTCCTGATTATTTTTATCTTATGTTCCATTATCTTACCATTGGAATATTTACTATTCATAAATAGTATACATTCAGTTACACCTGGTTGAGTGCTCTATTGTTCCAATTAGAGTATAATGCCTATAAGAGAATATCATTAACTCTAAAAGAGAGCTATGGATTCCATATCTATAAACAATGAGTCTATGTCTATAAACAATGCGTACCATTATCAAATCAAGATGTCACTTTTTGGTACATCAAAAACATAAGTCAAGAATAATAGCCATTGTTCATTTCAGGATTAAGATATAATACATATAATTGTCAAAAGTGAATTGAGTTAGACAAACAAAATTATTAATCAATTCAATTTAACTTTTTCCCTGATCTAATATATCGTCACCTATGACAATATACCATGTTTCTACTCATAGAGTCCGACTTCAATGACCAAAATAAGTTATCTCCCATTAAGAATGTAGATAATATAACAATCTTAACATGAATAAAGCACCCAAATTTATTCCCTCGATTGAGAATCTTATCATTTAGACTATCACATTTAAGATTCATGTTTTCCACATAATCTATCCATCATATACACAATCTTAAAGGTTTAGACTGACAGTCTCAGACTTTTGCTTACTTATCATACATTCAACAAAAATGAACATAAAGAGGACAACTTTTGGTATATGAATAATAAATATACTCTTTATTGATTAAACATCTCCAAAAACTCATTACACCATTTAATCCTTAAGGCATCTAGTCTAACAATATATTCAGATGAGGATAATTAAAAATTCTATAACCATCATAGTTTCCATAGCGCTGATTATATGGATCATAAGTATGAGAAGCCTTATTAGAGGAGATGCTATAATTAAATGCCAAATTCATTTATTGTAAATTTATAGTAATATTACCTTCATCTAACGTTAGCATTCTTAATGTGTATAGAATAAATATTCATTTATTGAAAGTATAAAATAGTGATAGATTATTTGAAGTGAAAAATGTAGTGAATCGATTTTTCAGACCGCCTCTTAACTTTTTTAACCTTAATTAACTTTATTTAGGTTACAGAAAAAAAACAACTTTTTTTTTACATATGAAATATTTTTAAAATATTTTACCCATTTTAATAAACTTATCTTTTTCAAGCAATATATGTAATACTTGTTCTACTGTCCAAGCTATATATGTAATATGTAATACTTGTTCTACTTATATTCTAAGTCATAGTAACTAAATAGTTTTCTTTAAAATAACGTATTTTAAAACATACAATTCACAGCGGAAATAGTCTTAAAGTGCTATCCATACCTTTAACTACACTTTTGTTCACTTACCATTGCCACCTCAACAATAATTGTACTCTAGCCTCTTGGCTAGATTTCCTATAGTATGAAATAAACTAAGTGAACTATTGCTTAGTAAGTCCAAACAAAGTCTACAAAACAATTTTCTATTTATATGCATGGTCCATTTATGCTTACTTATGAACTTAGTTATTCATTCCTTAATCTTTCCTTGAACAATGGGCCCAAATGTTTGTACCATATATGCAAGATCATCGTAATATTGAGATCATAAATAATGTTCTTTACTTAAATCTCCCCTTGGGGTGAGAGCTGGTGCGACACTTACTTACTTATTCTTTCTGGTGTATCATTTTACTTGTTCATTTATTATGCTGATATACCATACATAATGCTTAAATAACTTTAAATAAGTATATAACAAATGCAATTAATTAAGAATATAAATAACACATTTTTATTTAAAAACCTTTGATTTCACAATATAAGTGGAATTTGAACTTACTTGGAATTGGCACAGCATTAACCAAGTTCTATTTCCTCTATTATCTACCTAAGTGCTCTACCCAGACAATATTCCATCATGAGCTAACTTGTTTGTTACCGACTACTTGTCGATATCAAAACTTTAATATTTAAACACTTAATCCAATCATAAGTCTGTTTTTCTTAAAAATCCCAACATAACAGAACTTATTTTCTTTTTTCTCATGTTTTCTTTTCATAACTAACGAAATATGGAGAAATTCTCACTGAGGGACGTTCTTCTATTTCGGACATTTTGGGGATTGTTGGAGCATTTTTGTGGAAAATAACGATTTTGCCCTTGACGGGCCTTAAAATCATTTTGAACTCATTTAGTTAAAAACGTGGATTTTCTTTCTTATTTGTAAAAGTGCAGAGAAATTGAGGCATCGATTTCCTTTTTGGTAGAGCAACCATTACAAGCCGTCCGCAATTCTCAAGGTTTCAATGAGTTCTACAACGTTCATATTTTAACTTTTTCATGTTTTTACTTTTCTAAAATTTAGATTGCATAGTCAGGTTTTTGGCCTTTTTCAAAATTGCCCCTTAAAATAAATTCTTTCTAATACAACCCTTTCTTGTAATTTCAAAACTTTGCTTTCCTCACAGTCTTTAGCAGCTCACAGGTTAATATCAAGGAAGTAAATCATCTTCTATTCACATTAAAATCCCTTTTCTTGCAAACTTTTCAAGTTTTGCTTAAAAATCACATTTATAAAACTTTTTTTTCTTAAAAATCCTTAACCTTAGCTCCTATTCATACTCATCACTATCAAACCCATATCATACATCATAGTCATGCCACAAAGTCCTTTTATACAAAACATAGTTCAAACGTTATTAAACACATACAAAACTTCTAAAAGGAACAACAAACTTTAAAGGAAAGTTTAGGTTTTACCTAAGTGGTTTTGCTAGCTTTTTGTTCCTCCACAAAAAGAGCTTGATTTGCCACAACTTCTTAGGACAAAACATAACAAAATCTCTATGAAGAACCACCCAAAACACAAGAAAAAATCACAAAATTTATTTAGTAAAAGTATAATTTTTCCCTTCAAAAGTTTGCTAACTTTGGCTATCCCTCCTTGAACTTGATCAAAACTTGATTGAAAGTTGAAATGTTTGAAAGATTTTAGGAAGGAAATGAAGTAGTGGATCCGATTTTGAGAGGAAGCAAAGGAGAGCTTTTTTTCTAAGTTTTTCTTAGAATTATGATACTTTTTCCTAAAGTTTATCACTTATGGGGTGTTTTTTGCAATTTTATAAACATTAGAGCAAAAGTTGATTTGGAGAAGTTGTCCCCTCCACTTGAAGAAAACCGGTGCTTTTAGAGGTGAGGTGGCTCTTGTCCACCTTTTGGGTATCCCATGATGGGCCCTACAATCTTTTTACACTGCATAGTTTTATACTACAATATATTTTTCCTATATTGCCAGTGTAAAATAGAGGAGATATTTACTTTAGAAGTCTAAAATTACACTGAATAAATTTTTACCCATATTGACTAGCTCTTATCATAGTATTTTATCTATCTATGTTTGTACTTTTCCTATTTGTTTACACTGTACTATGTATCATTTACTTCTAAGTGTCTTTCACACTGTATTCCATTAACTGTTGAACTGTAGACACAAAATCTTTATCAATTATCTAACGTATTAATGGAAAATTTTCATATTGTATAGAATTATGACATAACTTCTTTCTTAAATTAACATATTGTTCTTCATAAATCTACATCACAAAAATTGCAATTAATGTGACAATTTTATTTTAAGAGTATTTTTACACATTTTTGAGTAATCAACACAAAATTTGCACATTTAAAATACTCAATATTGCTTAAAAATTGGCATTCATGATGCACATATATATTATTTTTAAATAATTTATATTTAATCATAATTACACAAAATACAATTTATCAAGAAAAATATATTGTTTAAATCTAAATTAATTTCATATTTAAATTAATGAATTTCATTTGATTATTATAGAAAAAATCTATTAAATTTTGTAATTTTTGATAGTATCAAAATTTGGTTGAAATTTCCATGATATGTGCCAAAATTTTATACAAAATACACTATAGATTTTTTGATATTGATTTTTACTGATATTTCTCTAATATTTTGCAAAAATCAATATTATAGTAGAAAGATATTTCAGTACTTCTCAATTTCCAAAATTTCAACTGAAATTTCACTATATTTACATCCATGACTGGGAGACGTGTTGGAAGTAATTTGGATTTGTGCATATCTGGATAATCCCATGTGATGCCTGATTTAAAGGACAGAAACGATCGAAACCTGGCCATTAACTATGCATGAAAGATGAAATCAGACAGTTAGAGCTGAAGAGACTTAAGGCAATGATTTTTGAGTAACATAGACAATCTGGAACTGTTAAGTCTACATACCAAGACTAAATCAACTATTGGATTGTGAGGAGTACAAAGAGCACATGTACACACTCATACTAAAATGGAGCAATTCTGAAGAAGAGTCGCCAACACTAGGCCCCACCGCTGACATTCACACTAACTTTGACACTTCGCATGAAATGGACAGTCTTGATTGAACTACTAACTGATCTAACAGCCCTAAAATTGCCACGAGTCAAGGAATTTAAAATTCAAATTTTATTTGTTTTCTTTTCATTTATTGTCCAATTTTGCTCATTTTGACACTGTTTTACTTAGTTTTTGTTCCAGATTTCAATTTTCCTTGAAATTAGACCGAGAAAGACTACTCAATTTACAAAATAAAAATTAGTAAATATTTATAAACACTTATTAAACACAAAATTAAATTAAAACACAAAACAAACATTAAAAATAAAAATACGTTACACAATTTAACAATTTTTATTCATTTCACACAAATTAATTATTTCACTTACAAAAACACTTCTAAAAATTATCAAAGATATACTTAAACATAAAAACACACTAAAAACACAATATTTAAACACATTTTCATACTAAGACATAAAAACATAAAACACAAAAAAACTATTAATTAAAGGATTTAACGAGAAATAAAAGCATAAATAAATGATTTTAGCCTCATAAAATGTACACTTTATGGTCTCATCAATATTGAATTATGGATTGCAACTAGTTGAAGGCATCCATGAAAGCATCTGCTACTATAAATTGTTTGTTGTGTTGTAAAGATGTAAAAAATAGATAAGGAAGTAGTTCTTGTAACTTAAAGTTTGTTATGCTTCTATAATATTAGCATCCGACTCAAATTAAAAAAGATTTAAAAGTGGTGTGTGAACTTAATCAAGAAGTATGATTCTAGGGCTACCTATGACCATATTATTGTTCATGTTTGATCTTTGTTGTGGACGGTTTGTTGTGCCTTTGTTTTGAACAACCATATGATATTTGAAAATCATAAAGGGAGTGTTTGAATCATTATCCATTGGAGGAGGGGCACCAGGTTGATGACTAAGCACCAAATTCCTAAATTGAGAGTAAACATGCCATTTCACAGTTAGCCTCCTTGTATAAGTCCTCTTATTTTGTTGCATGGTAGGCCAACTCATTAAATTCAGAGTGCAGAGCTCGAAACCGAGTTAGGTCTAAGATCTTTTGGCTATCTAGAGTTTAAGTGTAGGTACTAGTTAGCATTTGCGACTATGCATTAATAGTCTGCCTTGGAACTATAAGGAAATCTGGAATGCACACTATGTTTAGAAATTTAACACTGAGAAAATGTGTCTATAAGAATATTCATCCTTCTCGAATAGGAGGCAGTCATAGTTTAAATGCCTATTAGATTTGTGGAACTACACGTTGTAAAAAGAGTGTCCAAATGGGAACTTTGTTAGTCAATAATGTTGGTAGATACGGTTTTTGTGAAGAAGTCTTAATGAGTAAGCATGTAGAAGTCTTATCGAGTAAGTGAATAATAATTAATTATTTTTATTTTATTTGTGTTTTGTGATTTAAGTTTATTGGACCATTTTTCTCCTTTTTGTCACAACTTCGAAATATCCTAACCTTTAATCCCACAAAAACCAATTATTTTAAAAAAAAAATATTACAGAAATATTTATAAATATTGATGTGACACAAAACTAATTTAAAACACAAAAAAACAAATAAAAACAAAAATACTCACATATATTAACCTATGGTTCACACTTTTAACAAAAATTAATTATTAAAGACACAAAAATACTTTAAAAAAACTAAAATTAGATTTAAGATAAAAGCACAATAAAAATGCTTGTGCAAACAATTTTGTGTACACAATCCACCCAAAAAAAAAGTAAAAACAAAAAATGCATAGTTAAAGAGAAAAGCGGTGTGTCCAATGAATGACAATAACGTAAAAGTTTCTCGAGGCTGATATATATATATAAATTATGAATCTTTGAGTGTTTCTATGCAAGTAAGGATAGCCTCATAAGTCTACATATCTAACTAATGAATACATAAAAATACATATTTCATAAGGCTAAATATCATCATTTTGCATTTCTATTTGTCATTGAAACCCTTAATTATAGCATTTGTGTTTTAGATAGTGTTTTTGTATGAGTGTGTAAATATGTTTAAATATGCATAGTGTGTTTTTAGGATTAAGTATGCTTTTGGTAACTTTTGGAAGTCTTTTTTGTGATAATTAATTAATTTGTGTAAAATTAGTGAAAACTGTTAAATTACGTAATTATTTTTATTTTAAATTATGTGTGATTTGCGCTTTAATTTAGTTTTGTGGGTTATATAAGTATTAATAAATATTTACTTATTTTAGTATTTTCTATTTTTAAAATTATTACTTTTGCTAGTTTTATTTGGAAGGAAATTTGGAAATATAGGTTAAAAAAATAAATTTGAGAAAAAGAGAATAGCGTCAAAAAAGGCATTGTCGTTTTCTTATCTTGATGGTTGCTTTTTAATTGTTTCTTTTAGGCTAGGCCACTGCTCATCACAGGTTCATGGTAGATAACCCTACAGACCTACGTAGGTGGCCCTTAAGAAAAAAACTAGGTTACCCTCTCTCCTCAATGTTCAATCTTTGATCTAACGGTTATAAATGACCTGTTGTTTTACATTCGGCAAATAGGTAGGCAGCACATGAGACCTTTCCCCCTCTCTCTCTCTCTCTCTCTCTCTCTATATATATATATATATATAGTTAATTGAGTGATAGAAGCCTTAATTTGGTGCTCCTATTTGACAAAACTTTCTAGTGTTTTAATCTTTTTTCATCCAAAAGTTATTTCTAAACCTGTTTGAACGAGCTATAGAAGAGTTTTAGATCTCTAGAAAGGTATTCAGTTAAAGTCACAAAATATGATATTGAAAAACAAAAATATCTTGTGAACCGATTTAAAACTTGCATAAGAGTTTCAACATAACATTATAAACTTCATTCAAACCAATTTTGTTTTAAATAATTTCAAAATCATTTTTGACCTGATGATGAGTTTTAAAATGTAGTTTTTTTAACACTAAATAGTTACAACTTGTACTTCTTTTCTTTTATTAGCTAAAAGCAAAAGCAAAAACACTACTAAATAGGCCCAATATACATAGTCTTGTAATTTATATATTTATAATAAAGAAGTTAATCGATAACTACAAGACATAGCACATCCTAATGAAGTTGGTATCTACTAAACAATTTGTCTCAAAGCGCCAAATTTACTCTATTAAGCAATTAAAAAAAATTTAAAAATAGAATTCAGCCACCAGGATAACAAATAAAAAATAAATTAAACTAAAAAAAGAGAGAATATATGAGATTGACCCTAATGTAAAAGGCGAATGAAACAATCAGAATGAAAATCCTATCGCACCTTGAGATCTCCTCCACGTTGAGATCGTAGAGCGTAGGCATTTTTCTGGCCAAGATCAGTGTTCACAACTTTCCCGTTGCCACTGTCAGAAATTAGAGTTTATTCCATTACCTGCAATCTCATTTGTTATCTGAAATCATCACTATATGTGTATGCATACAAATATATATATATGTCCTTTTCAACCTTTATCAGATCTTGATGAGCGATTGAGATAATACTTATAAAAATTGATATGCGATCTATATAATGTAGATTCCTACATCATATCTAAATATCTTTTAGCTGTTAAAGAAAGGTATATTATAGATGAGTGTGTACAATAGTATTTCATTGAGTGTTGTCCGCCAACTTCAGTTATAACGTTTGATCTTGAACACAAAATTGATAAGGATAATAAAGCTCGGTAATGTGCAGAATATGTTTGTGCGGATGTAGATATTCACCTATATATCTATTATTAAGGGTTATTTACCTTTTTATGTCCGTACTTTAAGTTTATTCAAGTACTATATATTTAGTTTTGGACATCAATAAATTTATATCTTTAGATTAGATTTAATATACAAATTTATATCTTTTCCCATCAATATTCAATTTTGACATGAAAAATTGCCAAAAATCCCCTCAAATTGAAAAATAAGAAAACTTTACAAACTTAAAAATACTTTATACTAAGGTTTTTGACTTTAAAAATATATAAAATATTGTCAAAAATTGATGTTTTGTATGTTTGTGTTTTCTTATTTTTTTTAAGTTTTAATTTTTTTTTATATTTTACTTAAGGATAATTTAGTCAGTTTAAAGATCAAAATTAACTATTGACAAAAGTAAAATATAAATTTATATATTAAATTTAGATTATATATTTGATGATATTAAAAACTAAAAATATAGTTTTTAAATTAATTTAAAATAAAAGGTATAAAAAGTTAAATATCCTATTTTTTTAATGTCTTATTTGACCGCCCACACACAGTGCTTTAGTGCCTTTTTTGTTAATGCAGTGTATATTTACGATAGCTGCCTTTATGGAGAGCAGGAACTCCAGTTTGAAATTGAGGTTGTAGGACAACCGACTGAACTGCTGATCAAAGTGGGGGAGAATACATATAGATATAAAATATTTACTAATTACAATCGCAAGCGTCGCGCGCGTATTTTTTTCCATTTTTTAATAGAACTATCTAAAATATAGTCTTACTCAGTTATTATTCTCGTAATAGTTTGGTTTAGTGAGAAAAAAAGTTTAGTAGATAAGAGAAGAATTTATAAGGAAAATTAGGTAGTAAATTATTTATGGGCTGCATATTAAAAAAAAGAATTTGAGATGGTTGTAAGAAATGCTTAAGTAAGATCAAATGTGAGAAGAAACTATTTGAGGAGAAGAATAAGGAGATATTTATTAGGGTGTCTTCGAGAAAAAATATTTTGGTGAGAAAAGATTAGGGGGGAAAAAGTTTTAAAAGGTTCATTAGAAACAAAAATTTTCTTAAATAAAAATAAAAAAATGGATTGAAATGGATGTTTCAATCTAAACGTGAATTTTCGTTGAATGTACGTGTAAGACAGAAAGTACTAGTATGTGTATACAAATAAAGCAATTTTCTTATTTAAAGAGAATATAGTTAGTAAAATTATAGATAAAATCAATCAAGAAAAAGGAAAAGCTTAAATAAAATATTTGAATTTTGAAAGTCACCCTCAATAAAATAATATTTTAAAAGATGTAAAATAACATGCAACAAGGAAGAATTTAAAAATATTTTGATAATACACATTTAAAAAAATCAATGAAGTGACTTTTGAAATGTATAAGTACCCACTTGTTAAGAGTTAAGACCATCTCCATGCAAACGTCAATGCTAATATTATATTTGCCACCAAAAACTATAAAAATAATATATTTGATGTATCATTTTATTTTTGTGCTCCAATTCATAATACTATTTATAATGACATGTTTATATTTCGCCATAATTATTAAACGTTAAAACCTGCAAAAGTTTTTTTTTAAGATGACTAAAAGAAATCTTTTAAAATTAAAATAATTAAAAAATAAAAATATTGTAATTATTAAAATAAAACAGTTAATTTATCACCTAATAAGAATTAAATGTCAAATTTTTTATTTGCTACATTTTGTTGCTAATTTACCACCAAATTTAACATATAAAATTTAACATTAAAAACAATATTGCTTTAAAGAGTGTTTTTTTCCATTTAAATGTTAAATTTATTACATTGAAGATGCTAAAAATCAGAGGCCTTAGCCATGTGTGTGTGTGTGTGTGTGTGTGTGTGTGTGTGTTAGATTGATGACTTGGTTCTCCAATTTTTCTTAGCATACGTACGCCAGCAAAATATAGTTCTATTTACGAAGCGAAAATTAAGGTTAGTGGGAATTCGAACATTGAACATTAAAAACAAAATAATAAAATGGTAATATTAAAAATCTATTTTATAACCACTCTGTCTACCCTTTGTTGGTATTCATGTGTGGCTTTCAGGACATCCACAAAATAGAAACTCAATATTTATGTTATTACACTTGGGAAGCTTCTACAACTTGGCGACTGTGAGGAGGAGGAAAAGGCGGCAGATGCAGTTTATATTTTCTACTTATTTTTATCAATAAAAAATGACCATTTATTTTAAAATATTTTATTTTCACTCACTCTTGATGTGTATTTTTCTTTGAGAAAAAAAATCTTATTTCACACACGAATGATGCCACAAAATAAAACACTATACCAAAACAGAGGTTTTACCCACATACCCACACAAAAATGTATGATAAATATTTCCTTTTATCTTCTACCAAACGGAGAAACCCCGCCCAAATGTTATGATTATTTGGAATGAATAATCTTAACGGAAAAGGTTATTTGATCATGTTGATCCGAATCGACACATCAAAGGAACTTTTTGATGAATTTGCAAAAATTTGTCAACACTAAATAATACCTTGACTTAATCCAGATTAAACGAAATTTTAATCTTAAGAAATCTTGCATTGGTCATTTAGACGACGTTTAAATCATTAAACGAGTCGAAATGTCGTATGGAAGGCCTCAAAAGAGCGATGCACGTGTCCTAGTTATATGTACATGTGGACAAAGTCAATGTAACATTAACAATTATTTTGAATGTGACAAATATACCCTCAAGCAATAGTGAAATCAAAAGAATGTTTGATTGGTAGGTTTGAGCAAAAAGTTTTAATTCAAATTCAAAATTTTTTAAAAGAAAACACTATTAGAAAATTTGAAATGTGATTCAAAGCCATAAAAATGAATTTCGAGTTTTTGATGTCAGAGTGCAAAAAAAATGTTGCTTTTACATGAATTTAAACAAATGCAAAGTGCCATCAATCACAGTGATGATGGGCCAAAACATCTTTCATTAGATCATTGCCCCTCACTCAGATATCAGCTACTTGATTTGAAGCTCATCGCATGGCATTCTAGACATTGCTCCTCAATATCAAAACAAAACAAGACCATGACTTAGCCTGCAAGGCTACCACACTGACGGATATACCTCAAATTGGTATGCTAGCATTTGAACAAACTAGAAAAGACACATAACCCACATACCATGTGGCAAGAACCGCAATATCCAATTAATCCAAATTCACCACATCAACAGAAAAAGTCCGTATCCTCAACATCTGTCACCTCTAATTAGTATAGATAAAATATTGCCCAAGAAATGAACATGTCCATTTTTTTTTGGTGGACAGGAAAAAAAAAAAGAGTTCTCATTATTCTTATTTCTAATGAACCTTGTATTGAATGAACCCTCTAAAGCATCAACGCACTTCCCCAATAATTTTATTCCAAAGATAGACCGCAATTTGTGATGCAGAGCCATTAAGCTTCATCACCAGCCTTTTCCCTTTTGTTCTGATCTTTTGTTTTTGTCTCCAATATACCAACAAGTCTTATATATTCTTCTTTATGATCATCATAACGCTAGATGACCCATGTGGTGAAATTCCCTCAACTTATGCTCGATCGATCAATATTTTGGTTCTTGCTTGTAATCTTGTCAAAAGCGCTAATGTATATGTGCGCGTGTGTTCGTTTCTTAAACCTGTTTGGCAATATTTGACGAAAGCCCTGCGATTATGCCACATATGCATCAAAAGAAAAGCTTTTATTTTGGTCCATGGACTTGGTCCAGGATATTTAGCTAGCCCAATTAAAGATAGACTTCTTCGATTTTAAGTGTCAATCAAGTAAAGTTCATGACAATTACCCATGCGATTACAATGGGTGAAACGACGATGTTGTACGAGCCACATCAGAGTCTATATATATATTAAATATGGAGGCATGTGGAAAATGTTCAAGATATACCCGTTTACAGCTAACAAATGGTTATGGGCTTTTGCAAAGTTGACCTTTGTACAAATCAATGTTCATATCCATTTTGGGATTAGACAGCCATGAATGGACAGATCAACACTGAAATATCTCAACTCAATTTGCTTTTTTTTTTTCCTATCATATGGGTGTACCTATAAATATATATATGTATATATATATATAAACGGATATAAGCGTGATTTTAATAGTTATATTTTTAATCAATATTGTTATTATTAATTGTTTAATAAAAATTTAAATTATTGACTAAAAATATTATGATAATTAATGATTGAATTTTTATTTCATTACATGATCAATTATTATTAAAATATATTTTTATTAAAAATATAATTATTAAAAACGTTATAAACAACTATTTATTTTATTATTATTGTTAAATTTGTATCAAAAACTGATAATTACAATACCTATTAAAATATTAACATAAAAAAAACCACACCATATGTATATGTGTGTGTATATATATATGTTATGTATGTATGAGTTGAACTTTGTCGGAGTCGGAGTCGGCGGTCATCATATTGATCAAGTAATATGCCTTTAACAATGGAAACAAAATCTTAGGAAACAAAATGGCCATTAACAATACCCCATTGGCTTAACACCCCTCTTAGACTTTCTTAGGAAACAAAATCTGCTTTGTCAACAAACTATGTTGGATTTTCTTCTCTCTCTCTTCAAATCTTAATAATTCTTAAACAACACTCCACAAGATATTACTATTTTCGGCTGTTTGCCTAAAGCCAACACTCGATTGCAAATTTGAACACTTTTTACATGCTCTCATTGGCTCATTTGTTATTCCTCATTACGTGCACAATAAAGCGGAAAGGAACTAATGTGAAATTGGTTTCTTTGTTCATTGTTTGAGTTGCCACGTAAAAATCCACTATGTAAATAATTGATAATATTAGTATTAAAAGTGCAAGATGTGAAAATTTTATATTATAATAATTTATTTTTTTAATATAGTTATTAATAATTTTATATTGTTTGTTAGTTAAAATTAACTGTACTTGAAATACCAAATAGAGGGTATAAAGAACTGCAATTCAAATCATGTCTAACCAATTTTTGCAGTGTAGTACCCAAAAAAAAGGCTATACCATTTAACAATGTTTTTGACGGTTACATTCATACTCTCCTTCGGTATAATGCATTTTAACCCGTTCAAAAACCATATAAACCATCCATGTATGTCACGTACCACATAAATATCTCGTACCACTTATAACACTTATAAAATTAAGACGGAGAAAAGAAAACTTAGGGGAAAGGAGAAAACGACTTTAAAAAAGGAAAAAGAAATAGATTAGCAAAGAATACAGGCGAAACAAACACAATCAAATTGATGGTCCTTTGATCAGCAAGAGAAAGAATCAAAGATTGATATCAAGAAAGAAACTGGTCTTTATATATTTCATAGTATGTGATTCAAGGACAGTATATAAACCCCAAGAACAGAGTAGAACAGAGAGTTTACTGAGATGGACATGGAGAATACAGCTCTTTACATTCATATTATAGCTTCCGTTTTCTATACACATACATATACGTGTAATTATAAAGTGCAGAATAAGCAGAAACCAGCTGAGCTCCAATACCTACGTACATCAAAAGCTACAAGCTGGCTTTCTAAAACCTCTCACTCTACCACGACAAACGACGACAAATAAACTCACACGACATAAAAAAACAAAACAGAGGAGACTCCGGGGACGTAATATATCACCATCCCTCTGGTATTTCACCTCCGAAAAGTCTGCCTAAAAGTCAATCTACAAACCTCGCAGACCCAATATAATAGTAAGAAAGTGTATGTGTATATACGTACTAGGATGTTATTCACACCTGCTTTTCCAAATCCTTGGAGCTTATAAAAGTTCCATGAAAACCGTATGGGACTCTTGAGGGAAGCTCGATGGAAGCTTCGAGATTCATGTTCATGGCGTTAATGATTTGAAGCTCCGACTTCCACTCCTTCTCGTCGTGAACAAACGCCAAAATATACCCGTCATCTTCTTCTAAGCTAGAGTCATGATTAGACTCTTTAGGCAAAAAGAGAGGCTCACCACCAAAGCGTTGGTCGCCATACAAGTACTTGGTCACTTGTCCAGAAAACAAGTCCACCTTTGCAAAGCCGGAGACTTTGGGCCACGGCTCAGCCAGAGCAAGGTACACAAACCGGGTTTTCCGCCCAAGCCGATTCCGGTTGACCATCCCAGCCTCCAAATTCACCTGCCCCGACTCGGCAATGATCGGCCGCCGAGTCGACTTGCCGGTTTTGAGATTGAGCCTAATTTCGGACAAGACGCTCTTTAAGCTCTCTTCACATTCGTTGAAAATGGAATCGGCCGGCGTCATGCAGGACCCGATCACGACAATTTCGTTGGTCTCAGGCTCCTCCCAAGCATTCCACAAGTGGAAGCAGAAGCAATCTGGAGCTTCAATCCACTTAATATCCTCTCCATGCTTTGCATTCTTGTCCAGAACCCCGAATCTCGAGACCTTGTTCTTGTCGAAAACCACCGGAGATCCTCCGCGGATCATCTCCGGCAATTTGAACACGACCTGCTGATCAGGGACGACGACAAAGTTCTCGGTGATGGCGAAATCATGCATCATGGTCGGCTGATCGATAGGGATTTCGACGTCATCGGATTTCTTGCCTTCGGGAGAGAATTTGAAGTACTTCAGGTATGGCTGTTTTATGACGTCGTAGCTCAACGCGAAGAGCTCGCCGGAGACTGGATCGAGCTTGGGGTGTGCGATCATGGAGGATTGGAGCTGACCGTTGAAGTCGAACCGGTCGACTGTTTTTAAATCACCGGAAGGAGTGATCCTCACGTGGTAAGGCAAGTCGTCTTCAGACATGGCGAGGAGGCGGCGGTTGAAGTAGACGAGGCCGGCGTTCGCGACGCCCATGCCATGGCTGCCGTCGACGAGGCCGAAGAGTCCTCGGGCATAGAAGAGGAGGAGCCGGGCGATGCCGGAGTGGCCGTGGAGCTCGCCAATGGCCTTTGGGAAGACCGGTCGACCAAGGGCCCGCTCCTGGACAAGACGCTTGGTCTCGGTGAACCGGCAAGCATAGCTGGCGGCGCCGTTGTGGAATTTGACGGCGTGGACCATGCCGTCGCCGTCAAAAAAGTGGTGGCCGGCGACCGGCTCATAATGGGGGTTGGCGCCATTTCTGACGTAGACGCCCTCAATGCAATTCGGGATTTTTCCTGTTACTGGAAGGGAGTGCCGGACGGGCTGTTCCGGCACCGGAGCAAAGTTTCCGGCTATTTGGACTCGAGGGTCAGCGGTTTTTGGAAGCGGTTGGCGTCGCTCGTGCTCTACTAAGGCGGTTTCCACCGCGTCCAGCGCCGCGGAGGCAGCTCTCTGCAGGAGGTTCCATTGTTGTTTTGGGAGAGAATTAGTATTAATGGAAGAATTATCTTTTGGAATTCTTATCTTGGGAATTGAATTAATGGTTGTGGAGGGTTGGTAAGTTGGAGTGGTGGTTGTGGTGTGTTTGGGAATTCCGACTAGAGAAGGGGTTTGGAGAGAGCAGGTTATGTAATTGGGCTTTCTTCTATTTACAGAAGTAGTTGAACTTGAAGGAAGGATTTGGGGCCTGACCCCCCAAGTGTTGGCAGACGTTGATGAAGCCATGGAAAATCTATTTTAGCAGTAATTTGTAGTACAAGAATTGGTATTGAAATTTGGAGAGAGGCTTCTTTTGATTGGCTTATGAACAAGGGGGGCTGAGTTGTGTGTGGGAAACTGAGATTGTTGAAATTTATGGTAGTTTTTGTGACTTTGTTTGTTGTACAGAATGTGATGGCCCTTTTATTGATTGGCTTGGCTTTTTTGTTTTATTTTCTGTTTCAGAGGAAAAGAACAGACATGAAGAGCAGCGAGACCTGAGAAGAGGGAAGAGAGAGTGAGGGATATATATACAAGGCGGGGATGGGTAACGACGCAAAAAGAGGTCCACCTGAGGCTTGTAGTAGAACACCACGTGTTACATTGCTCGAAAGGAGCACTCAAAAATTTTGGATTGCCAATAGGGAATCGAAACAAGGTGCGGGTGGGTCTCGACAGAGCCATTGCTTTTAGGATTTCGCCACGATACCCCCCCTCCTTTACTTTACAAGCCTTATTATATTCTTGTTTGCATTTAATTTTCTTTCATATAAAGCGTTTTGGTATTCCATTTTATTCTCAAGGGAAAGTTCGTTGGAAACGTCTTGTTTTGAGAATTTTTAAAAATATTTTCATATTTTTTTAAGTAAAAATTTTAAAAGTATTTTCAACATAATTTTTAAAAAAATTCTATTTTTCAAAATAAAATTATTTCCACTCATTTTAAAAATACCCTCAAACGAAAATTTTTTTAAGACTCAACCGAAACCTATATATATTATTCAATTTAACAAATTTTGAATTGGCTAATTCTAAATATAATCTTACTAGTACAATGTTAAAAAAATTAACTAGTACATATTTTCTACAGTAGAACCTTTTAATATTCAAAATAATTGGTACATATTTTCTACCATAGAAGTCTTCCAATTCCGTTTAATTTAGTTTTTATGCTAAAAAATATCAGTTGAGCTACGATACCTACAAAGAATAAGGATACTAGAAATTTGTTGGAATTGGAACAGCACAAACAAACAAAAATGGCACTAATTTGAGTTTCCTCATTGGCCAATTCACTCGATTAGTTTAAAGAAGACTAACGGGTGAAGTTGGGCTTTTGAGTGGGAAGGTTTATTGGTGGACAAGGATCACGTCTAACCCCGCGTTCTTCCCTTTAAAAAAAAGGGAGACAAAGGGTCAGTCAGTCTCCATGCACCTGTATACGTGGCACAATTTCTTGGGTCTCCTTGGTCACCCTGAAATCTAGTTCACGTCACAATCAATCAAAGACCCCACACGCTTGGCTTTCCTCCCTCGTTGTGTCTAACTTTCTTCTTCTTTCTTCTTCTTCCTCTTCTTTTTAAGTAAATGTTGATTAAGCCTTAGCAATTATTTTAACTACAAATTATTCATTGATACAACAAAAGTCATGCAACGTTTTCCTTTAACAAAGTCATTAAAAATTGTGTTTGCAAACTTCCTTTGTCCATACGCTTTTCTAACCTACAAAATCACAATTAGTTGGTATCATTAATTTGTACATTTCTTTAAAAAATTTGTATTTCACAGTTAGTTTTTCTATATAATTAATATTTCCGCGTTATTACTCATGTATCATACGATGTAATATATGTATATTTTTTTATATAGATATTTGTATAATGTGGAATGTGTGTATGATTAACAATATGCGTGCTTGGTGTGGACATTTTGATTCCACCTACTTCTGTAGTCTTCTTTTCTTAGTCAAGAACTGTGTGAAAGATTGGGTAGTCCTAAACAAACTTTTGTTTGGTCGATTACTAGATTTTTCTGGAAAATGCAATGTGAATGGGTTTAATTAATAGTTCAGTAAATTAAGGAATTGTTGGTCAATATTTGGTCCTAGATAATTTTTTCTAAGCAGTTAAGTCAAAAAAAAGTAGTAATAAAAGAATTATTTTGAATTGTTATTACAAAAAGATATAGGCAACAATAACAAATCTATTATTAAATTAAAAAGATATATGCGTATATATGTCAGGAAAATCACGATTTAGTGTGAATAAATTCGTCTTAATTCAAAATAAAAAAGTATCATCTTAATTTGATAATCAACTTGGGGGAAAAAGGTTGAGTTTGTAATTAATTATCGATAAATTCTGGCCACATCTCTAAATTATTTGACCACTAAAATCATTTTAAGTTTATGGAGTATCACTGTCCCTGTTAAAATTGCATTCAAGGACCAATTATGGTGAGAAAAGAGTTCGGACAATAATATTTACAAAATCAACCCCCACAAAAGGAAAGAAGAAAAATCCTTACGGATAGTGATCGTCTGCGTATGTGTCTATATTCAAGTTTTTTGAATTCCACGTCACGTGATTTTACCAAATTAGATAGTAACCTTGAACTTGGGATTGATTTGAACAATTTCAAAATACTGTAACATATCATCAGATGTTTATATTTTAGCTTTTTTTTTACTTTATATTGTAGCTGTTAAGTACTTTCAACTACGACTAATTCGAACTAGAGAATTCGAACTAGTGTACCAAAAGGAGAGAAAACATTTCATTGACCACAAACATTTCATAAAGTCTATCAGCATGAAGAAAGTGCAATACAGTCGTATTGATGTCCCATTGAATGTATTTTACTGTAAGAATATAACGAAAATAGTCTAAATCATTTCCTTAATTAGATCTCTGCTTTTAATAACGCCACCAGAAAAATTAGTGATTCATAACCAAATCATAGCCTGTCAAATATAATGAGTTTGGTGCCGATATTCATAAACCAGCTAGCTATAGCTTACCTAAAATCTCAAACGTAGTGAAAAAGAATAGAATAGTTCTTAACATAAAAGTTGGTCAATAGCTGGCTATATATATATAGCATTGTTTTCATGTTCATTCATAGAATTGTTATTAATTAACATAAAAAACGATCACTAGCTGGTTATATATATATATATATATATATATATATATATATATATATATATACTTATTTGTATATTTTCAATAATAATATATTTTAATCACAATCAATCAATGATGTGCATGCGATAAAAATTCAATTTCATTTATTATCATAAATTTTGTCAATTTTACAATTAATTTCAACCAAAGATTCATATCACATTGTTAATGATAAAAATGCCTATTAAAAATGTAATCATTAAAACCGCACTATATATGTATATGTATATATACACATATATATATATAATTCATATTGAAAAAAAATATATCATATGGCAATTGGGATTCATTTTTTGGGTTTTTTAGCACAATTGTCATAAAGGAAAGTCAAATTTTATTACTAGCAAATTTACAATTAGGAAAATTTACTTTTATAATAACTTAATTTAATAAGTCAATTTTCATTTTTGGCTTAATTCTTGGTCCAAATATAAGTTAGCTCCTTTTTATTTTTATTTTTTGAAATAATTTACTTTCTTGATTTTATTATTAGTTTTTCATTACCATTTAGGATGATTTAACCTACAAACACGTTAGTTTCATCATGTGTAAAGTGGAATTTTTATTAATGATATTTAGAGTGTTTTTTCTTGTTTGTTATCTAATATTTGGTGTTCTTT
The DNA here is from genome assembly GCA_025403435.1 of Artocarpus heterophyllus. NCBI lineage: Eukaryota > Viridiplantae > Streptophyta > Magnoliopsida > Rosales > Moraceae > Artocarpus > Artocarpus heterophyllus. Next base: position 1,133,273 of record JAJQZP010000037.1, read on the forward strand.
GTGAATCAACAAATTTTGATAACTTTTGATATTTTGTGCACATCAACGGATTTTGAAAAGATATTTCTGAAATTTTGTGCGAATCAACAACTCTACTGATTACCCTTTACATTTCACCTGCGACATCACACATAGTGTGGTTTTAGTACTCTCTAATTTTTACCTATACATTGGTGGTATTGTTTTTATCATGTGATATGAGTAACACGGTTAATAATTGAGCAGTTAATAAGGTATAAAAAAATCAATCATCAATTGTAAATAAAATATATACTTATTTCTATGCCCTAATGATAAGTAGCATGATTGAAAAGAAAATGTAACCACTAAAAACTTACATGTATGTATGTATGTACATATGAATTATAGGGTATTTGAGAAGTATGGTTAAAATCAATTGGTAGAACCAATGTTATTGTAACGTCCTGAAATTTATTTAATGTTAATGTAATGTAAATGATGAATTAGTGTGCCATAATTAAAGTTTTAACTTTAATTAGATTATTTGGTTGGATTTTGAGTTTTTGGTTGTTTTGTTAAATTGATGTGTTCAAATGATTTCTTATTGTTTTAAAATGATGTTTTGAGTTTTAAAACACAACAATTTGTAAAATGTTAAAAATACTCCATTTTGCAAAACCGTGGGCGGCACATGGTTTTTGTACAGTAAAACCGCCCACCGATTTTCTCTATTTATTTCCTTCCTTCCCCTCTCTCTCCTCACTCTCATGCGTCTCCCTCTCTCTTCTCTCTCTCTCTCGGCAGCTCTCTTTCTCTCTCAATTCTCTCTCAAATTTTGAACTCCATTTTGAATCCAAGCTTCGGGATAGCAAGGAGGAAGCTCGGGGACGTGATTCGGCAACCGAGAACGCGGATTGAAGCTTCGATTCGAGGTTAGATTTGAAATTTCTAAACTTTTTACAAAATTTTCAATTTTGTGTGTTTTTGAAATCTAAGTTTGTTTTAGCTTAGAAAACCGTGGATTTGTGTTAAATGAGCTTAGAACAACTAGAATCTAAGCCTAGATTGAAGAAAAACGGATTGGATTCAAGATTTTTCATTTTTCTCCTCTTTTTCTCATTTTTGGATTTTTGAGGATTTTGAGTTTAAATGTTGTTTAAATGATTCCAAACATGTTCTAGAATGTTTTTCTATCAACTATAGTTGTTTTTCATGCCTGGGATTTGAGAAAAACAGGTTAGAAACAAGATTTGGATTTTGGGGATCGAGAAACCCGTGGCTGGGATTTCTGGGTTTTCCCAGTTCGGCAGGCCGAAGTTCATGTTCGGCAGGCCGGAGTGATGATCGGCAGGCCGGTGTTCTTCCGACCGGCAGGCCGAATCTGGGGACATGTTCGGCAGGCCGAACCTTGTTTCCGGCAGGCCGAACTGTGCAGTTCGGCAGGCCGAAGCAGGGCGTCCGGCAGGCCGACCGAGGCATGGAAAATTTTGTGATTTTTACCCGTTTTCACTGTTTTGAACCCTGATTTAAATCCCAACCTTATAGGATGATTTTAATGATACAAATGACACACTAGGACATCATGAAATGATTTAGTAACATAGAATGTCTCGAACTAGATATTGATTGACTTAGTTTGTATCTAGGATCGTTCGTGGTTCCGTGGAGCTAACGTATAGCGGACCGGGATTACGGTGTGGGGTACCGGCACGAGTATTGAGGTAGGACTTCTATCCTATTTCTTTGGTAGCCTGGTTTTGAAATGATTTGGCTTTGAAAAGGATTTCTATCCAAAATGTTTTCAACGGTTGTTTGAAAATGGTTTTATCGGTTATATTTTAATATACCGTGAACTGAAATGAATTTCATAATAAATGTAATTGACAACACTCGGTAATTGGGTTTTGAATGATAATGATAATAAACACATGGGCATGATGCCATATCAGAGATCGGGTCGTGTAGCGATCGACCTTGGGGGCAGGTCCCGAAACCCAGCTGGGCCACTACGGTGGTGATTTCATGGTTTGCCTAGGTAAAAGTAAATTGGTGTTTTGATTTGACGAGTAGACTGTTCTGTGTCAGGACGGTTCTACTCAAATTGTTTATCTATTTATTTATTTAAGTTTCCTTTGAATAACTTCTAATAATGCTGTGTTCCTTTGCGTTAAACTATTTGTATAAAACATAGTCCTACTGAGCCTTTCGCTCACGTTTTATCTGTTTTAAATTTCCCCTAGGTGGTTTCCCCTTTAGGTTTGGAGAAGATTCTTCGGACCGAACTCAGGAGCAATAGGAGAATTTATTTATATTCTGTATTATTAATCAAGGCATGTAAGACTTAACCATATTTGTACTTAGGCTGTAATTGTATTTATGATATTGTCAGATCCATGTGTGTGCACAAGTTGTGGGTTGTGGAACCCATATTCGCGGTTTTTATTCAATTATTATTATTTGCTAAATATTTATAAATTCGTTTATCAAATGTGGTGGAAAATCTCTTTATTTCTTACTTAATTGGATTCTTAAACACTTAATTTTAATTAAATTCTCTTTTAATTAATCTAAATATTCCGCCACGTCACCTCCCGTACTCCGGGGCGTGACAGTTATTTAAAAACAATATAACATGTCAGAGCTTTACACTGTAGCAACTTTTTGTTTTTTACTGTAGCATTGAGAGCTTGTCACTGTTTGTTAGTTAGAATCAATTGGTTTTAACCAACAGCCAACCACCCTATTAATTTCAAAGACAGAAAGAACGTCTCAACTAGTTTCCTTATGATGTTCTATACGTAGAAGGGGATCTTATATACGAAGTTTTTATCACCTCTAACACTATACTTATAGATAATTTTACACTTTACTACATAGCAACATTTCAGCTAGGACGGCTTCTTTATTAACTACCATGTACATTGTAACTATATGATTAAGAAAAAAAAAAAAAAAACAATACCAATAGTTGACATGAAAACCTGCCGAACCCTTTTAGCCTAAGTGCTAAATAATAGTTTACTCTCAATTGGGAGACAGGTGATAGTTAGGTGCCCCGTTCAAAAGCATTGGCTTTCTGATCTGTAGGATTTTCTATTTTTTGCGAGAAAATCTCCTGTAAAAGATTTTCTCCCGGAGCCCAATTATTTAATTATTGTAACCGGTTTTATTTTTCAAAAATACGAAATAATAAAAAAAATTCCGTCGTGCAATTTACAGGTAAAGATTCCTTCGTCTACACAGTCGAGCTACCACAGAGAGTCAGAGATCATCATCAGCTTTGCATTAGTATATTTTCGGTATTCAACAGACTTTTCAACTTCCCAATCATGGGGCTGACCACCATATCTCGATCTTCCCTTTTCATGTTCTGCCATACAAATACGTTATTTTATAATTGTGGGATTACTCCCCCTAACTAATGTCCTTGATGACCCTAACCCTCAAACCCGAAGTGAAAAGTTTTTTTTTTCTTTTGTTTCTGTTTTTTTCACACACACACATATATATATATATATATATATGTATATTTATACATATCTTTTAACATATATATATATATATATAATGAGAATATAGTTTGCGTGGTACTCTTTCGATGCTCGTAGCTCAAAATGTTTGGTTGTTTTTTTTTCAAAACATTTTTTTAATTTTCTAGTTGAAACATTTTTTTCTTATTTTTTTGAAACATTTTTATTTTTTAACTATCACTAACGCTTTTTCCTCTAAAAAGAACTTTTTTTTTTGTTTTATTTTTTGTTAATGTACTTAATATAATCACGTGAAGCACGTGCTTTTCAATTAATATATATATAAAAGAAAGAACTCATACTTCAGTCTATTCTCTATACTATTTTTCTTTTTCTTCCTCATTTTTTCTTATTTATATTTTTAACTTTTATCTTTCCTCTTTATTTTTTTCTTTATTCTTTTTTTGGCTAAAGGCTACTCTACAAAATTTAAAATGTACTTTTCAAAAAATTCTTTTTTTTTTCTTATTTTCTCCTCTCTATTAAACAATTTTTTTCCTCTCACCATTTCATTTTAACAAATGTAATAGTGTTAACGAAATATTAACAACTATATAAGACCTCTATTACTAAAAAAAAGTCCAAAAATAATTAAAAAAGGCTTCAAAACTTTATTGAGGTATAAAACATACAAAATTATTCTCACGTGTCGCACATAATACCTAACTAGTATATATAAATGCTTGATTTTTAATAGCTATTGACGACTTAATTTCCAACATTTGTCATGATCAGATCTCATCTTTAACATTCTTATAAAGGTATACGTGTTCCTCCACGAACATGACACATATTTTAATCCCCACTTTGCATCTTTAAAGAGTATACAAAATTTTCTTTATGGTTAATTCTAGAATATATATGTGCTAAGTGAGTCCTATAAATGTAACGGTCTGTGTTGGAGAGATTATCATTCTGGACATATAATGTAAAATAGAAATCCCTGGATCATCATATTGCGCAAGATCAATTATAGATTTTAGACTTGTTCCATATCATGCTTTACCTGTTTATGCATAGTTTATTCTCTTTTCGAGTTTCATTGCTATATGTCAGCACGTTTGTTTTTGTTCTTAGAATTTTTGAAAATGTTTTTATAGATTTTTTGAGGCAAAATTTTAATACACTCCTAACATAATTTTTAAAAAATTTTCATTTTATAAAACAAAATTTTTTTTACCTATTTTGAAAACAATACCAAACAATTCCTTTGGAACTTTTTTTCTTTTTTTCTCAGGAAGCAGGTAATAAATGGGACTACACAGTAGGGTCGGCAGGTTAAATTTTATTAGTGCAGACACATGCATATATATAGTTTAATTGATTAATTTATTGTCTAACAGCAATTATCACACTTTTTTGACAAAGCAATTATCACATTAAATCATATTCAAATTCTCTATCTCTCTTATTAACCAAAAAAAATCGCTAATTCTCTTTCCCGCCCCATAAGCGCCTAGACTGACGTGGAACGCGCCGTGGATAATGAATCGGTTTTTTTTAATTAGTGTAAAAGATGTTCTCCGCGGTTCTCCCACTGAAAAGCCTATGCCTGCCGACTATTCAGGGAGTCGCTGAATTCTACTGCTAAAATAGCACTAATTATTTGATTTGTTAAATAATTCCAAGTCTTGCTCTACCAATATATATACTGACTACTACTTGTAGTGGTGCACATTCTGGGGTGACCCTAATCCTAATTGTATAGTGGTTTGAATTTATTTGTATTAATTATCAAATTAGTAGATTTATGGATTTGAAAGTTTTAAGGAAAAAAAAACAAATTATTTGGTAATGTCTATTATATAGAGCTTATTAAATATGTAAATAGTCTCTTTCTCCTAATATGTAAACGTAATATATTACCGGACCACGTTAAAATCATTTTTTCCATTGCTTCCTTTATTTCCTTGTGTTGTTATTAATTTTTCATTGATTGTCGTTCTTGTGGCCTTCCTTGACAATTGTCATCACTGTGCCCTTGCACCCAATTAGCGATTGTTGTCCATGTCCCCTTCTCAATGGTTATCATCCATGTGTCCCTGCTGCCTCTACAATTAGCATTCCTACATTGTCCCATTTTATGTAATTTTTTTTTTTTCAAAAAATCATAAGAAAAGTAAAAAAGAATAAATCCTTCCAAGTTTATAATCTCCTACTGAGCTCCGTCTTGTGGAGTGTATTAGGAAAAGGTAATGACTAGAAAGTTTATTGATTTAATAGTCTTGGGTGACTCAGCCAATTTTGTACTTTATATGTGTATTTATATGAAACCATCCATAATACTTTATACTTGCAATATATATTTATATTAAGCCTCTTTTTTTAGTAGTGAATCATTTTTTTCGAGTCCATGGACATAAATACATAATCAAACCACGTCCGTTTTGTTCATGGATTTGAATTATGATGATTATTTCTTTAATTTGAATTGCAATATATATTCATATTAATGCTTTAATATACACTTGCAATATATATTTATATTAAGCCCCTTTTTTTACTAGTGAATCATTTTTTTCGAGTCCATGGACATAAATAAATAATCAAACCACGTCCGTTTGGTTTATGGATTTGAATTGTGATGATTAATGCTTTAATTTGAATTGAGTAATTTGAACTACATGATTTAAATTACTATCTGAGTTGACGTTTAGATGTACAAGTAAAGTATTAATCTAAATAGAGAATAAAATCTGAATTTATGTTTAGATAGATAGTAAAAAAATTATTGACAATAACTGATTTAATAATAAATCTAATAAAACCTTAAAAAGTTATGAAATTTTTCCAAAAAGTATAGGAGAATAAAACTCAATCCAAATTAAGTTTTAGATCTAAATTTAAAAAACGGGTACGAATTCAAAGTTTCAATTCAAAACGTAATTCGAGTTGAGTTTCAAATTTGAATTTAAGTCTTACCAAACAACAATCTAGATCTACGGCCTAATTTAAGTTTGAGTTTTTTATTCGAATCATCATGTAACACTTTATTTTATTATTTAATTATTAATATCCAGTACTCGCGATCTTCATATCACGAGTAATTGTAAGTTGAGCACCAAATATTTTGCATTGCGAATATTAATTGTGGAGCTAAGGCTGTTTTGGTAATAATATTTTTATATATATATAAGACTAATTATATCTGAGGAAACTTTTCAATATGCTATAGTATATATATTGTATGTATGGAAGGTCATGAGCCGTATAAGGAGGCCATGACAAGTGGGACTTTCACATGTTTAGACTATATGGTTGATCATATGTTCCTAATTTAATCATTGGGGGCTAACATGGTGAATCATGCAGACCATAATTTAGTAGTATGATCAAAAATATCAGGAATATGCATGCAAATAGCAGTATGGGCACATGATCATGGAACATTAGTCACAATAAAATTGGACCTTTTAAAAAGAAATTAAAATAGAAACCTACATTAAAATAAAGGGAAATTATAAGAAATTTTGCTATTTTATTTGTAAATTATGTTAGAACTTACAGGGGTAAAAATAATAAGAAATCCATATTTTAAAATAACCAAAAATCTTAAACTGCCTCTAAACCTTGATCTCTTTATTTATTTTTTCTTTTTTCTCTCTCCTTCTCGTTTCTCTCACTTTCCCTTTCTTTCTCTTGTTCCTTCTTTGCATTTGCCAACCGGGACTGCCATGGCTTTCACCTCCCAACCCAGTTGTCGGCGGCAGTGTCTGTGTCACCGTCGCCGAGGTGAAAGCATCGGAAAGAAAGAGATGACGAAGAGGACTGACGATCGTAGATCGATTTGCTGACAGAGTTCCAATCATGACCGAGAATAGTTGCGGCGTTTTTGTCATCGACGACAACAGAGTTAGGTCAAGAGCGTCTGAGGTTTTGATTATTGTTGGATAATAAGTTGATTGAACATGACCGTGATGACTAGCACGTGGTGGACGAGGAAAAGTGACATGTGAGCGGCGTGGTGTTTTTTTGCGAGATCTCACAACGACAAGTGTTGGACGAGCACGTGGCTATTGACATTACAAAGATCGGCTCCATCTAGTGTCAAGGAGCATGGTATTGTCGCCGGAGGAGCTTGACCTATGCGACGCATTAGAGATTGCTACCAAAGCATGCACAGCCACTGCCTGAGCGTGCATGGCAGTGTTCAGGTGTTTTTTTTTTTCTTTTGTCTATAATTTGATTTTATGAAAATATTGAAATTTTTATGTAAAAATTGAAATATAAAGAGCTAAATATTTTTTTTGTCCGTTGTCGATGATGTTCGGCAATGGTGCCGGTAAAATTTTGTACTTCTTGGCCATCGACCGTTCGATGAAGTCATTGGTAAAATTTTAATTTTACACCGTAATACAATATTTACCAGAGTAATACTGTATGTAATTTTGTATTTATACAGTAAATATGGTATTTCTCAATCATTATTGTATTTTTAAACTGCTGATTTTCCAACGAAGTTGCCTGTGAATTTTCGTATTTACACGATAAATATAGTATTTCCCAACAGCTAGCAATTCGACAAAATCACCTATGAATTTTTGTATTTACATGCTAAATACTGTTTTTCTTTGTATTTTATGACTATTGACAATCTGATGGAGTCGCCAATGAATTTTGTATTTACATAGTAAATACGATATTTCTTAGCAAATATTGTATTTTCTAGCCACCAGCGAGAGAAGAGCGTGAAAGATATAAAAGATAAAGAGGTAGGAGTATTTTGAAGTTTTTATCTCAATTTCTTATGAGATATTACTTAATTTCTTATGATATGCTATTTACTATAGATTTTGAAACTATATGACATTATTTACTAAGTTTTAACCTTAATATGTTATTTTGCTCTTTCTCCCTAAAATAAATAATAAAGAAAAACTATGATGGAGTACGGGAAAATTCTTAACCAGTGGAGAATTGTTTTTAGACTATTAGATTTAAATGTAAGGGCAAAAAAGGACAAAGGTGTATCAGACTAAATTAAGACCTCTAACATATGATTCAATGTCAATTAAAAACAATTATAATTCTAAAACCCAGAGAGGGAGGAAAATTCTCACCTTCCTTACCACTTTTGACAAACCCTTACACCACGTTTGGCAAACCCATCCCTGCCAATGCACCGAAAACGCTACCACACCAATGCCATTGCACCGACCTCCTTACTCACCATGCTGTAATCAAGTGTCATGCCACCATTGTCAATTAACTCCTCCACCATGAATTTGAGAACATCAAGTGCTTTGTGTTGTTGGAGTTGATAAAGATGACCATAACGTCATTTGAGCACCTATGTTAACAACATGGAAGATTAGATCTATGCTTTAGTGGAAGAGATACAACGACAGTGAACGTGTAGGGGGTGAGATTTGATGGCCAAAATGAGTAGGAGGCAACCTATTGCATTGAGGATGGAGCATAGTGGTAGATTGTCTAGTGACTATGGTAGAGGGCGGTGGGGTTTTTCTTGGGGGTGGTAGAGGGTAGGAAAGGATCACAACCTTCATTCAGAAGGTCGTACTTTGTAACGTTACAGATGATAAGAAGGCTAGTTTGTCGGATGAGGCAATGACCCTTGCCAATGGCTGAAAAAGACGAGATTGATATGGCCGGAGGCTGGAAACGATGGGATTAAAATGGCTGGAGGTTAGTACCCTAGTATAGGTGGAAGGTTAGACGACGATGTTGAACCGTCGTATAAAGAAAAGATGACAGTTAGTAAAACCATCGTCTAATCACTAGTTGTAATATGTGGTTTATATTAGATGATATTTTTTAACCATCATCTAATACACACGTTAAATACCACAAGCATGTACAAAGGACACATTACAAAAACAATCATCTAGTGTGCCACTTTTAATGATGGATTTTGCAAAACCGTCATTAAAAGCCTTGAAAATTAAAAAAAAAAAATCAGCTGGAAAAATTTCTTCTCAAAAAATGATTTCAAATATTATTTATAAATTTACGTCCTCTTTTTTCATAAACTTGATTTGTATCTAGCGTAAAAAAAAAACACATCAATTTTCATATACGTATATAATAAATATGCATATTACACAAATATTTCAAAAACTAGAGTGAAAGTTTATCCACGAAATACAACAACAACAACATCAAACTTAACCCCTCCCACCCCCCCACCCCCCCCCCCCCCCCCCCCCCCCCCCCCCCCCCCACACACACACACACACACAAAACTCAAAATTTGAAAAAAAAATTAAAATCAAAGGAAGGAAATTTCAAAAGATTCTAAATATCCCAACTTTTGTTGGTGACAATAGCGATGGTTTGATGGTGTGTCAAGGCATTAAAGATGAGGGTTCAGAGAGCAAGGAGTAGATGCGATGAAAGAGAGAGTGGGAGGATAGAATATATTTAGAAAAAGAGGTAGAAAGTGAGAAAGAATGAGTTAAGATGTGGAAAAAAAAAAAAGGAGATAAGGAGAAATTAGAGAGAGAATGAGGGATTTAGGAAAATACTTTAAAGTTTGTAAATTTGATAGAATAAAATGGAAGAAAATGTTTAAAATTAAGAAGGGAATGAGAAACTTTCAAATTTTTCGATAAAAGAATGGGCTTTTTTTTTCTGCTTTTGAAAATTGTTGACATTGGACAACGGTTTTCTAAAAACTGTCATCTAATGTATGCATACAAATCTTTTGAAAGAAGAAAATTTTTGTGCTGTATTTTTTAATACATAAAACGACAGTTTTTTTTTAAAAATAAAAAATCATAAAATAGGCATCTAATCTTCTATTTGTAGTAGCAATGGGGATGAGCTCGCCTGAGGCTAGGCATGATGGCGGTGGGCCATTTACGGGGGCAGCAACAATGAGTTGAGAAGGAAGTTTATGGTTGTTGAAATTTTATTTAAATGTTTTAAAATAAATTTATTGTGTTTTGGCAACAATTTAGTGTGGGAGGGACTATGTAAACTCCAACTGAGATCTAATTAATATTATTATATCGTTCTCTACAGGTGGAAAATACTTTTAGACCATAGAGTTCTCTTAAATAATAACTAGATAGAAAAGACAATAGTTTATCAATTTATCATTACTATATCAAATAACATATATTTTTGAGAAAGGATGGTTGAGTCGTGAACTCATTGTCGTTTCGAATACTAAAATGTATCATTTTGCTCGTCACAACCTGTAAATTGCATACACCAACGGATATTCATTTTCACTAAATATTGCAGATATGTAATCTATGCTACCCAGTCAAAATGTTGAATTTAGCTAGTATAAGTGAAATTTAGGTATGGATATGAAGCTAGGTACAATTATATTTTAGGTCAACAAATAAAAGTAGCCTTTTGATTGTTCAGGAAAAATGAAATTGTTAAATTAAATATTAACAAACCTTTTAGTGATTCATTTAAAAAAAATTCAATGCGGCTATGTGCTTGCTTATGCAAGCGTGCAGGACTGAACTTAAGCATGCATACAAGACCATGATCGTCAAATAATAGTAGTCGACTTCCCACGTGCTTTGTACATGGAGCCACATGCCCACTTTTGTTTTTGTTTTTTTTTTTTTTTTTTAATCCCTCAGTTGAGCTTTTATTATTGTCGAAGGGTAAAACAGCAATTTGAGTTATAACTTCAAAACAAAACAAAATCCCACAGACAGTGAAACTGTCACGCCTCAGAGTACGGGAGGTAACGTGACGGATTATTTAAATTAATTAAAAGGAGAATTTAATTAAAATCAATAATTTTAAGGGTTAAGTTAAATATATAAAAATATGAAAGTTTCAAAAAGACCATTTTGTAAAAGAATTCATAATCTTTGAACAGATAAATTCGTTGAGCAGAAAATAAATAATAAATATAGCGAGTATGGGTCCCACTGATCCACAACTTGTGCACACATATTGTATTGACAATATAATAATACAACTACAGTCCAAGCACAAAGAAAGTTAAAAACATTACATGCCTTGTTCAATTAATACAAATAATCTACTAGTCTTTCTACTGCTCCTGAGTTCTGTCCGTTGAGTCCTCTCTGAAGCTAAGTGGGAATCCACCTACAGGGGGGAAATTTAAAAAAACAAATAAAATGTGAGCAAAAGACTCAGTAGGACTATATTTTAATAAATCATTTAACTTAAAGAAAATCTCACTATTCAAAGAATTATTTAAAGGAAATCTTGAATAAATTAATTTAAATAAAACCGTTCTTACCCAAAACAGTTTATTCGGTCGACCAGAAATACATTATTCTCTTTTCCTAGGCAAACCACATGAATATCACCACCGTAGTGGCCCAGCTAGGTTTCGGGACCTGCCCCCAAGGTCGATCGCTACACGACCTGATCTCTAATATGACATCATGCCCTTATATTTATTTCTAACATTATTCAAAATCCATTTACTAGATACTTTCATTATTATTCATTATGAAGTTCATTTTGGACCACGGTTCAGAGAAACATAACCGATAAATCTCACTTTCAATCAACCGTTGAAAACATTTTTATAAAAACCCTTTTCAAAGCCAAATCATTATGAAACTGGGCTACCAAAGAAAGGGCAGAAGTCCTACATCGATACTCGTGCCAGTGCTGGTGCCTCATCCGCTATACGTTAGCTCCGCGAAACCACGAACGATCCTAGATACACACTAAGTCGATCAATATCTAGTTTGAGACATTCTATTTTACTAAACCATTTCATGATGTCCTAGTGTGCCATTTGTATTTGTAAAATCATTTGATAAGGTTGGAATTTCAATCAGGGTTCAAAACAGTAAAAACGGGTGAAAAATCATAAAATTTTCCCATGCCCTGTCGGACGCCCTACTTCGGCCGGCTGAACTATGCAGTTCGGCCTGCCGGAAATCAAGTCCGGTCAGCCAGACATTTTCCAGGTTTGGCTTGCCAGACAGATGAATCCAACTTGCCGATCCTTTGAATGCGGCCTGCCGAACACGTAGTTCAGCCTGCTGAATTGGAAAAACCCAGAATTTCCAGCCACGGGTTTTGGTTATCCCAAAACCCAAATCTTGATTTTAACCTGTTTTTCTCAAATCCTAGACATAGAAAACCATCATAGATGATAGAAAAACATAATAGAACACTTTTGAACTCATTTAAACACAAAAATCCCAAAAATCTAAAAATGAGAGAAAATGAGAAAAAATGAAAAATCTTAAACCGAATCCTTTTTTCTTCAAACCAAGCTTAGATTCTAGGTGTTCTAAGTTCCTTTAACTCAAATCAAGCGTTTTCTAAGCTCAAACAAACTTAAATTTCAAAAATGCACAAAAATTGAAAATTTTGAAAAAGTTTAGAAATTTCAATACCAACCTCAAATTCAAGCTTCAATCCACGTTTTTGGTTGCCAAATCACGTTCCCGAGCTTCCTTCTTGCTAACCCAAAACTTGGACTCGAATTTTGTTTCAAAAATTTGAGTGAAATTAAGAGAGAAGAGGAGAGAGCGAGAGAGAACGAGAGAGAGTGAGAGAGAGACCACGGGAAGAGAGAGAGAGGAAGAGAGAGAGTGAACCAAAGAGAGGGGGAGGAGAGAGAATAAATAGAGAGAAATAGTGGGCGGTTTTACTGTGCGAAAATCATGTACCGCCCACGGTTTTGTAAAACCAAATATATTTAACATTTTACAAATTGTTGTGTCTTAAAACTCAAAACAACATTTTAAAATAATAAGAAATCATTAGAAATTATTTAAATAAGGGAAATAACTTTAAACCCAAAATTTCATTAAATAACCAAATTAAGTTTAGAATATTCATTATGACACACTAATCCACCAGTTTACATTTTAATATCATTAAATTAATTTCGAGGCGTTACAACTCTCCACCCCTAAAAGAAATTTTGCCCTCGAAATTTACATCTCATTTCAGAAACAAAACAAATGCGGATACAATTCCTGCATACTCGACTCTAATTCCCAAGTGGCTTCATCAACCCAGTGATGCTGCCACATGACCTTAACTAACGGTATCCCATGATGACGCAAGCTGATCACCTTTCGATCAATGATCTGAACTGGCACCTCCTCATACGTCGTATCTTCCCGAACCTGCACATCGTGAAATAGAACTATCTTACCCTGCTCAGACGGAAACTTCCTAAGCATCGACACATGAAACATATCGTGAACATGAGAGAGTTCGGGCGAAAGGTCGAGCCGATAAGCAACTACACCAACACGCTGAGTGATCTCGAACGGTCCAATATACCTCGGTGCAAGCTTTCCACTCACTCCGAACCGCATAGTTCCTTTACGAGGTGATACCTTCAAGAGAACGAAATCTCCTACCGCAAACTCTAAGGGTCTACGTCTTCTATCCGCATAACTCTTCTATCCACTCTGAGCTGCCCTCAATCGACCTCGAATCACGACGACTTTCTTATTGCTATCACAGATCTCATCCGGCCCAAGAATAACCCTGTCTTTCGGCTCTGGCCAACACACCGATGACCGACACGGTCGCCCATGCAACGCCTCAAACGGTGCCATACCAATACTCGCTTGATAGCTGTTGTTGTACGTAAACTCCGCCAGATGCAAATATTTCTTTCAATTCCCGCCGAAGTCTAACGCACAGGCACGCAACATATCCTCGAGAATCTAAATAACCCACTGAGACTGCCCATCAGTCTGAGGATGAAACGCCGTACTGAAGTTCCAATCCGTACCTAAAGCCTCCTAAAAACTCCTCTAGTACTTAGCATTAAACCTGGTGTCTCGATCAGAAGTGATGGATAAAGGAACTCCATGCAATTTCACTATGTTCTGCAGATACAAATCCCCAAGAATCCTCCTCGAACATGTCGACCTGAACGAAATGAAATGTGCCAATTTCATCAACCTATCGACCACTACCCAAATTGCATCATGCCGCTGCTCCGTCCTCGACAAACCTGTGAGAAAATCCATCGTCACATGCTCCCATTTTCACCTTGGAATAGGAAGCGGCTGAAGCTGGCCTATAGGCTTCTGATGCTCGGCTTTCACCTGAAGACATGTCGTACACTTGGCCACGTACTCTTGAACATCTTTCTTCATGCCTCTCCATCAATATTGCCTCTTCAAATCACGATACATCTTTGTGCTCCCCGGATGAATGGCGAACTGAGACCTATGAGCTTCGTCCAAAACGGCTTTCGTCACCTCGGCGATAGCTGGAACTGTAAGACGCTCCTGGAAATATAACGATCCGTCTGCATGCACTCTCCATTCTTCAAACCGCTCTCCGTTCTGAATCCACACCTAAATCCCCTGCAAATGCTGGTCTTGCCACTGATTTGCTTCACCATCTGAATAAGAGCTGGGGTCGCCTCCACATGATATACCAAAACTCGATCATAGTCTTCATGATACCATAGCCCATACTCGCTCACTGTCGCATCCCTGCTCTAGTCCTCAAGAGCCAAACAAGCGAGAATCCCTGAAGACTTCCTACTAAGCGCATCCGCGACCACATTAGCTTTCCCGGGATGATACTGCAACGCGAAATCATAATCCTCCATGTACTCCATCCATCTCCGCTGCCTCAAATTAAGATCCCTCTGAGTGAACAGATACCTCAAACTCTTATGATCGGAGAAGACCTGAAATGTCACTCCATACAAATAACATCTCCAAATCTTCAACGTGTGAATCACTGCCACGAGCTCCAAGTCATGAGTAGGATAATTCCGCTCGTGAGGTCGTAGCTTTCTCGATCCATACGCAACCACGCATCCATGCTGCATCAACACGCATCCAAGTTCGCGTCCTGAAGCATCTGCGTAAACTTCATACGGCTCGTCACTGCTAGGAATAACCAACACTAAGGCTGAAGTCAACCGGTTCTTCAATTCTTGAAAAGCGAGCTCACATTCTTCATCCCACTCAAACCTGACATTTTTCTTGATCAACCTCATCAACGGAGCTGCAATCTTCGAGAAATCCTTTACAAAATTCCTATAATAACCAGCAAGACCCAAGAAGCTGCAAATTTTCGCTACATTTCTTGGTCGTTCCTATTCCACTATGGCTTCAATCTTAGACGGATCCATAGAAATACCATGCTCAGAGATGACATGACCTAGAAATTTGACCTCAGTCAACCAAAACTTGCACTTTTCCCTCTTGGCATACAATTGGTGCTCCCGCAGAGTCTGAAGCACGATTCAGAGATGTTGCTCATGCTCCTCCCAAGTCTTAGAATACACTAGAATGTCATCGATGAACACGATCACAAACTGATCCAGATACGGCCTAAATATCATATTCATCAAATCCATGAAAGCTATCGAAGCATTCGTCAACCCAAACGACATAACTAGAAACTCAAAATGCCCATACCAGGTCCTAAAAGCTGTTTTTGGAATATTCTCTTCCTTAATCTTGAGTTGATGGTAACCCTATCATAAATCAATCTTTGAGAAGTACCGCGAACCTCCCAACTGATCAAACAACTCGTCGATCCTAAGCAAGGGATACTTATTCTTCACTGTAACACGATTCAGCTATCGATAATCTACACACAACCTGAGAGTCCCATCATGTTTCTTAGCAAACAAAACCGGTGCTCCCCACGGAGATGTGCTATTTTGAATATACCCTTTATCAGCAAGCTCTTGAAGTTGCTTCCTCAACTCTTTCATTTCTGCCAGTGCCATCCGATAAGGTGCTATAGAAATCGGTGCTGTCTCTAGAAACAACTCAATACCAAACTCGATTTCTCAATGTGGTGGTAATCCTGGCAACTCATCGGGGAAGACATCCTCATACTCATCAACCACCGGAATCGCTATACTTTCTCTCAAGGCATAGGGCTCACACTCTAGATTCACAAGAAAAGCACGACAAACTAGATTTCTTCGCCCTCCTAGACACGACTTCATTAGACGCTCACTCATTAACCAATCACCACCACCCTGGTAAGTGATCATCGTCCCCCTATCAGACACTAAGGTCACTTTTCTAAGTTGGCAGTCTACAACTGCATTATACCTGGACAACCAGTCAATCCGTAGAATTACATCATATGAGCTCATGGGGAGTATAATCAAATCACTTTTCAAAATCTCATCCCCAATCTTTATTTTACAAGACTTACATACACAATTCACACACACCCGCCCCAAGGGAGAAGCTATGACTAGGGGTTCATTAAACTCTTCTATATCTAATCCCAAGGCATGTACAAAAGAACTCGAAATGAGAGAATGAGAGGCACCTGTATCAAATAAAATGCGAGCTAAAGATTGAGAAACTAAGATCGTACCATCGACAGCCGCGTTACTGGTCTGAGAATCTAAACCACCCGATGTCATTGCATGAACCTACACTGATGCTTTTCTTTTTCCTCTTCCAACAATGCTAGGCCCTGGATTATTCTGCCGATACTGCTGAGACGGAGACGACTACACACTAGCTATACTCGACGCTCGATACTGAGGGACGCTATGTTGGAAATGCTGCGGCTGCTGCCCTCGTGCCGGATATGAAAACTGCTGAGGAGAGAACTGAGGGTACTGCAACTGCAGATACTATTGAGGCAGAGGTAGGGTTTGAGGTTGAGATTGACGACTGGCATCTTCTCCGGTCTGAGATCCAAGACGGGCAATTCCTCTTGATGTGTCCTGGCTGCTGACAGAAATGACAATGGAAGCTGTAGGGATTGCTGCGCCCGCTACCAGATGAACTGCTACTACCATTATTCGCACCACCTTGCTTGCTCTTTCTTGGAGTTGGATGACTACTGGTGCTCTTCCTACCGCTCCTCTATGATCCTCCTGAAGCCCTTGCTCGATCTTCACAATACTGCGCATAATCATTCTCCACTGATATTGCTGACGACATAAGCTCTCCAAAAATCCTTAAGTCGCAGAGCAACCACCTATTGTCAAATAGGAGCCTTGAGCCCTTCCTGAAACTTAATGCACCTCTCGCGCTCCGATGCCACTGTTGATGGAGCAAACCTGGCCAACTCATTAAATCTTACCTCATATTTTCGAATGGACAAATCACCCTACTGCAACCTGTAGAACTCAGCTGCCTTTTGATCTCTATACCCCTATGAAAAATATCGGTCATAGAACAGCTCCTTGAATCTGTCCCAACTGATATCGCCACCGCGTTCCAAACGCTTAGCTTGTTTCCACCAAGTATTAGCACCACCCTCGAGCTTATATGCAGCAAATTCCACACGGTACTCATCTGGCACACCAAGGGTATCCAAATGCTTCACAATCAAATCTAACCAATATTCTGCCAACTGCGGATCCCCATTACCATCAAAAGTCAAAATAGACGCACGCCAAAATTCCATAAAATATGCATGCCGACGACTGACATCAGAATCCTCCGGTCTAGCCCTGGCTGCCATTTGCCGAAAAGCCGTAAACATAGACCTCATCATACCCTCATCATTTTCAAACTCGGCGTCAGCTGTCGAACGAAGTCTAGGTGCCATCCTCTCACTTCTAAAAATAGATTTGGACTGTCAGAGGTATTTCATTGTCATACATATGTGTGCACAATTCCCAAGGTTCATAACCTTGAGCTCTGATACCATTCTGTCACGCCCCAGAGTACGGGAGGTGACATGTCAGATTATTTAAATTAATTAGAAGGAGAATTTAATTAAAATCAAGAATTTTAGGGGTTAAGTTAAATATATAAAAATATGAAAGTTTCAAAAAGACCATTTTGTAAAAGAATTCATAATCTTTGAACAGATAAATTCGTTGAGCAAAAAATAATTAATAAATATAGCGAGTATGGGTCTCACTGACCTACAACTTGTGCACACCCATTGTACTGACAATATAATAATACAACTACAGTCCAAGCATAAAGAAAGTTAAAAACATTACATGCCTTGTTCAATTAATACAAATAGTCTACTAGTTCTTCTACTACTCCTGAGTTCTATCTGTTGAGTCCTCTCTGAAGCTAAGTGGGAATCCACCAAAAGGGGGAAAATTTAAAAAAATAAATAAAATATGAGCGAAAGGCTCAGTAGGACTATATTTTAATAAATCATTTCATTTAAAGAAAAATCTCACTATTTAGGGAATTATTTAAAGGAAATCTTGAATAAATAAATTTGAATAAAATTGTTCTTACTCAAAATAGTTTATACGGTCGACCAGAAATACATTATTCTCTTTTCCTAGGCAAACCACATGAATATCACCACCTTAGTGGCCCAGCTGGGTTTCGGGACCTGTCCCCAAGGTCGATCGCTACACGACCCGATCTCTGATATGGCATCATGCCCTTATATTTATTTCTAACATTATTCAAAATCCATTTACTAGATACTTTCATTATTATTCATTATGAGGTTCATTTTGGACCACAGTTCAAAGAAACATAACCGATAAATCTCATTTTCAATCAACCGTTGAAAACATTTTTATAAAAACCTTTTTCAAAGCCAAATCATTATAAAATTGGGCTACCAAAGAAAGGGTAAAAGACCTACCTCGATACTTGTGCCGATGCTGGTGCTGGTGCTGGTGCCCCACACTGTAATCCTGATCCGTTATACGTTAGCTCCGCGGAACCAAGAACGATCCTAGATACACACTAAGTCGATCAATATCTAGTTTGAGACATTCTACTTTACTAAACCATTTCATTATGTCCTAGTGTGCCATTTGTATCTTTAAAATCATTTTATAAGGTCAGAATTTCAATCGGGGTTCAAAACAGTGAAAACGGGTGAAAAATCACAAAATTATCCCATGCCCTGCCGGCCTACCGGACACCCTGCTTCGGCCAGCCGAACTATGCAGTTCGGCCTATTGAAAATCAAGTCCGGTCAGGCAGACATTTTTCAGGTTCGACCTGCCGGACAGATGAATCCGGCTTGCCGATCCTTTGAATCCGGCCTGCCGAACTGGAAAAACCCAGAATTCCCAGCCAAGGGTTTTGGTTCTCCCAAAGCCCAAATCTTGATTTTAACCTGTTTTTCTCAAATCCCAGACATAGAAACAATTATAGATGATAGAAAAACATAATAGAACACTTTTGAACTCATTTAAACACAAAAATCCCAAAAATCCAAAAATGAGAGAAAATAAGGAAAAATGAAAAATCTTGAACCGAATCCGTTTTTCTTCAAACCAAGCTTAGATTCTAGGTGTTCTAAGTTCTTTTAACTCAAATCAAACGTTTTCTAAGCTCAAACAAACTTAGATTTCAAAAATGCACAAAAATTGAAAATTTTGAAAAAGTTTAGAAATTTCAAAACTAACCTCGAATTCAAGCTTCAATCCACATTTTTGGTTGCCAAATCACGTTCTCGAGCTTCCTTCTTGCTAACCCGAAGCTTGGACTCGAATTTTGTTTCAAAAATTTGAGTGAAATTAAGAGAGAAGAGGAGAGAGCGAGAGAGAACGAGAGAGAGTGAGAGAGAGACCACAGTAAGAGAGAGAGAGGAAGAGAGAGAGTGAACCAAAGAGAGGGAGAGGAGAGAGGATAAATAGAGAGAAATAGTGGGCGGTTTTACTGTGCGAAAACCATGTACTGCCCACGGTTTTGTAAAACCAAATATATTTGACATTTTACAAATTGTTGTGTCTTAAAACTCAAAACAACATTTTAAAACAATAAGAAATCATTAGAAATTATTTAAATAAGGAAAATAACTTTAAACCCAAAATTTCATTAAATAACCAAATTAAGTTTAGAATATTTATTATGACACACTAATCCACCATTTTACATTTTAATATCATTAAATTAATTTCAGGGCGTTACAGAAACACGCTTCGATTTCCATTTTTTAAGAAACAAATTACCCCTAAACAACTGGCTAGCGGAAGTGGAGACATATATATATATATATATATATATATATATATATATATATATTTCCTAGGGTGGGTACTATGTGAGAGACTATTTTTACTAGAGATTGACGTATTTATTAATTTCAACATCGAGAATAAAAAAAGTAATTTTTTTTAATTATATGGAGGCAATAAACATAATATAAAAAAAGGATACCTAGGTATAAAATTATTTTTCAAAGTTGAGCAAAATATATTATTCCAACCATATGTCGCGTCATCACGCTTGGTTACTAGTTGCTTAACCTTAACACTAGGAGATAAAAATTAATTACAGGGTTTTGATAATTTCAAAGTTAAGATTTGGCTAATCTCTAAACACATATATCCTTAGCTAACTGCATATAATTTTATGCCTCCAACCAGTGCATCACACTTAGGAGTTGGGTTTAGTCATAGTATATTAAAGCAATCGTATTTAACCTATGAGGTCATAATCCCGTTACTAATAAAATAATGAAACTCAGTCTAAAAAACACACTATATTCTAAATTAGGGCCTACAGTTTTATAAGTAACGAGGTTATAACCCATGGGGATGAAAATGACTTTTCTAATATATTAACCTTAATGATCTGTAGCTTTTTATTGTCTGCGTATGTTTCATTTCTTCTTGGGCCTTGCAAAATATTGTTGGTTTTTTGAAATGATTTTAGAGAAATGTAGAAATATGATAAAGGTGCAAAACGTATATAACAAAAAAAAATTTATAATACTGTTATAAAACAATGCTATAGATTATATTAAATTAGCGTTTAATAAATATATATAATCAATGCTTACCTGGTGGAAGTTAGGACGTAAAATTTCTACGAGAAACATTCTCTATATGAAACAACCATCTTTTTCATCTAGTTTTTGTCAACGGAAGGAAAATATATATGGGTAGTGTAGAAGGATTTAGGGTTTCTAGGAATATTCTTCTCACTTTTAGTCTCCCACTAATCTCACCATATGAGCAAAGCGATACTGGAAATAGAAAAACACTTCTTTTCTTCTCTTTCTCTCTACACACCTATGCTAGGGAATACTAATAGAATTTTTGCAGTCTAACTAAGACTCTCAACTGTATGTAAAATAAAGAGAGAAGTGCTCTATTTATAGAAAATGAGAGACCCAATAAGTTTTGCAAGCTTCTATTATTTTAAATTAAACATCATATATTTAATTGTAAAATAAAAATTAAAGTTTTCCCTTTCTTATCAGATGATGGGCACCACATACACACATACATAGAATATTTGTATGTGTGGCGCCAACTAGAAGCCAAAAGAGAGAAAAAAAAAATACTGCTTGTTATCCAATCTGATTTGTTTCTAAAAAAAATTTCCAATTCGGACAAATCACATTCTTAAAAATTAGAAACTTTTAGAAATTGAAAAACTTAGAGAATAAGATTACATAACATAGAGAGATTCCGTGTGTCATACGTGTGCCATACATAGTGGTAGAACCCACTGTGTGTCTTCCAAACTTAATCTTATTATTCAATAATTATAAATTAATTCATAGTTAATTTATTTTGAGTGATTACTAATTTGAATTCCACATTTCTAAATTAATCAATTAAACCAATAATTCAACTTGTCCAAACAATGTTTACAAGATGGCAGTGGGCTAATGTAATTTCAAACTCCAATAAAATTAATATATTAAACTCTTTAATTAATATATTACTCTTTATTAATTTCAATGTTATTCTACTAAAAACTTGAAACTGTATTGTTGAAATTATAGATAGATAATAACTCAGATTTTAGAGTTGTTTATTTAATGTAGTCATTGCATATAAATTGATTCTCTATAAATAATTCATAATTAGAGCTACGTAAAATCTGTCAATCTCTCTAATTATATCTTCAACCTTGAGTGCAATTGATTCTTTGATGAATAATAAATTCATGAGCTTAATCAGGAATTTGAGCTCTCATATTATCCAACACCTGAATCAATACTCAAATAAATTATTTATCTTTTTTTTGCTAAAGAAGGAATGACTTTCATCTTGTAATATCAACATTCTCTGCTACCTATGTTATTATATCTCTAAAATATGAGGGATGAGATTAGATTCTCAAATCCATACGGAGCAAACAAAAAAAAATGTTGTTTCAGAAATAGGATTCTACTAGTAACTCATGATTAAGACCATCTTATATATGATTATCGATGGACGTGATTAAAAATTTCCATATTTTAAGGGAAATTATTTAGTCGTTTACATTACATCATGTTCTAGTCTTACACAATCTCATTATGTATAGTGCACTTATTTAATGACTCAATAAATTAATGGTTTGGATAAGACTGTTCTATTCTTAATGGAAATTACCTACACTTGTAATGCTCAAATAAAGATTTCATACTTTAGTTGAATAATTTATTATAATAATTAATAATATATTATTGGTCATTTTAATTATTATTTTTAAATATTGTCCTCCTATATATAACAATATATAATATTTAAAGTAACATAGATAATTATATAATTTTAGTTATATTCATAAAGTATTCAAAATACATGCATACATATACAAAGAAATATTCACTTTATTCATAATGAATGAATATGTTTATTACAAAGATATCACATGCTTTAAGAGCATCTATTCTTACAAATAATGCAACTCACGTCAAACCTGTCACATGCATAAGAAACAAAATGAAGAAATGTAAGAGTCAGATAATCCTATATAATGAAATATTGTTCAATCAATATGCATGCATATACATATACATGTGTATTTGTTGCACAGATGCTATAATGTTTTAGCATTAGTTAACCTTTCGATATCTACTAGTCTAATGCAAGTGCACATTTATTTGTTGATTTTTTTAATACATGAATTAATATATTAAGAAATAGTGAAAAGAAATATTTTTTTCGAAGGCAGAAATTTGTTTCAAGTAGAAACATATTTGAAAAAAAAATAATCAAGACTAATTAGATCTACTTAAAAATATAAAAACATTTAATGAAAAAAGAAGAAGTGGAGCAACTAAAACAAGGAATAAAAAACATCATATGAATCTTCTTCATTAAAAACGTCACATCAACAGAAAAGAGGTGAAGCCAAAAATTAAAAAAAAAATTCAACTAGAGCCGTGAGTTTTGGTTGAAAGTAATGAATAGTGTCCAACATGGACACATTGAGGGTATACGACAATTTTAGTTTCAACTTATCAGTTTTAACTTAAGCAGTATAAAGCTCTTACAACTATGATGTAAAATAAAAATATGCTATAGTATAAAACTTTCATATCTTACTATACTTTTAGTTCTATTTCTTAGTTTTAACTTACTTTTCAAACACCTCTATTTATATATTATTAGATTAGATTAGCCCCAGTACTGTTTTCTTTGTGATAAAGATCTTAAAACTCAATTCAGATAGCACAAATAGCAAGTGCAACCACAGGTGGTAGGAGATTTCCCAAGAGATAAAGTTTAAGGAATCCTCGGAAAAAAAAAAAACTGCCCTTATAGGAAAAAACTGCCAAAACTGCTACAAGACCAATTAAATTAACTATTTTATTAGCCAATTGGATTAGCAGTGATCTATCAATTATTAATTAATTAGTTATATTTTTCTTTCTCCGGTTGAAAGGCTGCAGCTTTAAAGGAAAAAGGGTTTAGGAGGCCTTTTCAATCTTTTCATGTGATTAGCACTTTTTCACTTTCGGTGCATTTCTAAGAGACAGATGTAGTCATATCAAAGGCTTTGGTCGCAGAGATGAAATAAATCATGAAATTTGAGAAGAGCTTTATATTTTACTGAGGGTCCATTTAATAAATACATTTAAATTAGTGATTTAATTTGAGTTAGTGTAATTTGAATTAAGATTTAAGTTAATGTTTTGACTTTTTATCTAAACTAGTATTTGGATGTGCATTTAGGTTTTAATCTGAGTATCGAACAAAATTGAAATTTATGTTTAAAGATGTAGTAAAATAGTTTTTAATTTATTAAAAAATCTAATAAAATCTTAATGTTTAAAAATATGCAAAATTGGATCTTAATTTATTCTTCTCTTCACTAGGAACACAATGAAAAAAGAATCATTTCAATTGAATATTAAATGGAGAAGTTATGATTTTTTTCCTCAAATATAGGAGAAAGAATTATAGTTTTTACTGTAGCAGAGATATAAGAATATCAAAAGTTTAGAGGGATGAGAACTCTGAAAATTTAGATTCTTGATATTTAAAGGATTCAGATTTTGGGGGAAACAAACACGTATCTAAAAGATTCTTGATATTCGAATCTAAATTTATTTTTATTGAGTTCAAATAATACTCAAAATAAACAGACCTTAAGTGAAATGGTAAAGCCCGTTTAAGTTCACCATAACACATGATAAATTTTATCACGTAGACGGCGCACCCTAATTTAATTAACGTTCTCTTTGCAGTTGGACAGGGCTACGGTCCTAGATCTGACAATTATATATATTTAATCATAGGAAGGGATATAATTATACTTTAATGAGTTAAATGATGAAGAAGCCATTAGAATATGAGCTTAATTTGTCCATAAGGACAACATGCATAAAGCAAATGAAACATTAAAACACATCACAAAGAATATAACCAATCATCTCTTAAGGTTGTTTACAGACTTCGTCAATCCATTCAATCCATCTAGATTGGATTGGATTATGAGAAATACAATTTGATTTTAGATTGGCAAAATCCCAATTTGATATGTATGGATTGAATATCTTGAAATTCATGTAATCTATAAATTCAAATTATATATTGTATAAATAATACACACACACACACACACACACACATATACATATAAAGAAGCTTACCCTAATTACAAAAATTAACATTATCTACTTATGATATTTCATTATGTAAAAAGTTTATTTAAGTTTGGTAGTTGTTGTTGGGTTTGGTGCCCTAAAAGTTGTGACATTGTATATATTGTTAATAAATAAATAAAGTGACATTTATTATTATTTTGGTTGCTTATATGTGTTATGAATACATTTATAAACATTGAGAAAATTCCATGATTATTTATGTGACTATCAATTTAGCGTATAAGTGTTATATGCTTAGGGATAAAATTTATAGATAATAATCTAAATAGTCCGTAATAATTAATTAAAGTTTGGGATCTTTAATTAAATATTACAAGTACAGTCTAATCTCATTTAGAATGAAATAGTAATTATCTAGGCTATTAATATAGATACATTGGATTTGAGGTACTTTATATAATGAGATTATATAAGATTGGACCAGATAAATTATGGATCTCTAATAATCATCCGTTATAAATAGAGTATTCAAATTTATCACTATGATGATCATATATTTGACAGTTTTAATCTTGAGTATTTATTAGACTCCTGTTTATGACATTATGTTTTTTGACTTGCTTTGTAAGATTTGTCTAAGCATAGATCGTAACTTAGCATCTTGAAAACATAATGTAATAAATGGCTGGGAATAATATTATGCAGATATGGAATCTATTCCTTCCTTATGGAAGTTAGAAAAATAGTTCTCTTGATTGATAATTCGAAGTTTAAACAGTAGAGCGCTCGTTCATAATAAGATTATGAATTAACTGTTTATTAGAGAATTATTGAAACTCAAGGATAAAGATATAAGAAGAGAGGTAAACGAAAATTGAACCTAGCTCTTATTATGAACTATTTATGGATGACTGACTTATATGTAATGATTATATCAATGGACTATTCGCTAATTTTCTTTGAGTAATTCTACTATTATCTCAAGAGTTCAGTTTCAGGTTTTTAGTGGAGTAACACTGAAACTAATAAATTTGGTACATTAATTAAAGAGTTTAATTAATTGTCAAATTTATTGGAGCTTGGGTTATAGGTCCATAGGTCTCCAATGCCACCTCTATAACACTATATTGGATTTATACATATAATGAATTATAGATATTTAATTTAAAATTATTGAATTTTGAATTAATTATTTCACACTTAAGTTATTAATATGACACAGAAAAATATTCTTTGTGACACATAATATAATGTGATAAATGTTGTCACATTTAACTGAGCATTAGTTAATTTATTAGTTGATTACATTGTAACTAATGAGATTAGTTAAATATATTTTTTTAATTAATTAATTAATAATATTTGAAAAATAAGATTATTTGAATATAATTTTAATTTTGTGTATGACACATGTGTAGTGGAACCGCCGTTTGTCTTTTCCTAAATAGACACAAAATTAAATAATTAATTGATTAATTTAAAAAAATCTATTCTAAATAAATGAGATTTATTATTTGTTTTATATATATATATTAGATTTTATTATTTATTAATATATATAAATATATACACACATTACGTAAACAAACGTTTACGTTTTTATTTTTTTATATATATATTATATATATATTACGAATCACATTGTGATTCGTTATAAAAAAAAACCGTACTATAAACGTAAGTTTACGTTTACGATTTATATATATACATATATATATATATATCTAATAATAAAAAAAGAAAAAAAAGAACTTTTTGGTGATTCATTCTTAAAATAAAAAGAGATAAAGGATATAGAGTATATCTCTTTCTCATATATTTGATATGGTCGTTATTTCAAATTTGAAATTAATTGAAAAATAACTAATTGTTCATATATAAAAAGCTAGAGATAACAGTTATCTCAAGAGATCTATTATTCACGTAACTTTCACAGAGAGAAAAAATAAGAGTTCTTCTCTGAAAAAAAAAATCGGCTATCTCATGTGTTGAGTACATAGCAGATTTAGAAAAGTGTGAGGAAAATTCATTCTTGTAGTTTGACGCCACTCGTCCTTCCATGGGTGTAGAGGCTTAGCTTGAAAGATCGTGGTGTCAAAGAGGAAAGCTAGGATACCTTGATAGTCTTCAAAAAAGGTTAGTAAAAATTCCCAAAGCTTTTTATTATTAATTAAAATTATATATCTATTCTCGATGAACAAAATTTTTTAAAAATTTTTGTTTGTCAACGATCAGTTCCTTCCACTACGTTTCGTATTTTGTTCCAACTGTTGTAATGTTACAATTTAGTTTATCATTAAAGACTTACGTTTAATTAGGTTGTAATATGTTGGATTTTATTGAATTATGTTATGCTATATTATGTTAATCTTAATTTCTATTTTTTTCAATAAATTTAAAGGCTTAATCCGTAAACCCTCAAAATCTAATATGCAAAATCCGTGGTTTTTGGATTGGATTGGATCTAGGGTGTTCACGGATTAATTTCAGATTTAGATTTTCTCAATCTGATATATATGCATAGATTGGATTAAGGATTGATTCTTAATCCATGTAATTCAATCCTTAAACACCCTACGGTCTGTATTTATTGAAAAGTAGACGCCAAAAATGTAACCAAGAAATACAAAAGTGGTAAATCTTCTATATCTGCGCAAATCAAGTACAAAAACTTAAACCTAACTAAACTAAAGTTGCCATTCCTCCCTACATTATTTTTTTTTTATAATGTATAAAAATTGTTTATGAAATTAATTTGAGAAATTTAAATTTCCTCTCATCACAACTTATTAGTTATCTTGAGAATGACTCCAGATTATACAATTAGTTCTTACTTTGGTTAAGGTTCAAACAGAGTAGAGATCATTAGAATTCAAAGATCTAAACTTTTGGAATGACAATTGCAGAACACAACCTGCAAAACTAAAAACTTAAGTGAAGATCCGTAAAATAAGTGCTACTTGAACTAAAATCTTTTATCAGAAGTACGAAGCGAGAAAAAAGTAGTTTTAAAACAACGCTATTTCATAAGTAATTTTTGTCTAGTAATGACAAAGTGGAAGCTTGCAAGACTCATGAACCTAGGCTGCTAGCATTGTGGTCCTTCTTGCGACCAAGTTCTAAATCTCTTTTTTCTTTTTTTCTTTTTTTTTTTTCGGTTGAAAGACCCTTCAAATTTAGGTTGTTTGGCGAGAAATTTACGGTATTTGATTAAAAGAAGACACAAAAACTTGACTACATGAAGGTTTTACATCGACGAAATTTACTTTCTCCGATCCACAACATGAACTTCTTGATCGTTGCTTCAGAAAGGAAACTTCATTTCATCCAAAACGACGGAATTTTAAACCTTTACGAAAAGCAGTAGAGTCAAGTTGATTAGAGAAAATTTTATGCCAACCGTCCTACAATCTGTAAAAGTTCCACGTACAAAAGCCTTAATTCTTTAGAATTTCTTCACTCATACCAGAACCTAAAATGACAGGTATTAGATGTAAAAATCACTGCGCTTGGGGAGTTACATCTTGTGTTCCAGTTTTTTACATTTTCACTTCAACAATAATGTCCCATGAAACTATAGTTGAACAATGAAAAAAAAAAAGCCTTTCTCCAATCTGATCGTCTGTTTTAATCTAATTAATAGAGAACAAGTCTATATCAAAAATGAAACCGAACTTAAGACTCTTCCTTTTATTTGTAGTAGGACAACTAATTAATCTTTTCGTATTTACAAGCTTCATTTTAACTACAATTTGTATTGCACACTCAGAAATATTATATTCTACCATTTAGATTTTGAAAACTTTTTTTAGTTTTCTTTCAATTTTCATTTTTAAGGAAAGATATTGTGACAGTTTTTTGTTTCATTCTGACAAATTCTAGTTGAAGAAATTAGGGAAAATTAGTGACAACAATATCTTGAGAGATTCTTTTTTTTAAAAAAAATATAATAATGCTCTTATGCCAAAAAATATATATATATATGCCCTTGAAATGATTAACGCGTGATTCAAACAATTACTCTATTACAATATTGGACTCTAGCCAGCTATAATGGAGCACCAAAAATTATTGCAAAAAGAATTCAGTAATTCGTAACCATAAAAAATAAAATGTTAAAATTTTAAAATTGAGAATCAATATATATATATATATATATTAAAGAAGAGAGAAAATTTATTCCATGAAAGTTTTAAGCCACAAATTACATAAAGGGGGGAAAAATCATAGCCAACTTTGACGTGGCCCATTAAGAAGGGACCTTTTTCTCGTGCAGACATGGAAGCATAATCAACTGGAAAAACGCATCAGCGAACGTGGTCTTGTTGGACATATCATATATGTCCAAATTCCGCTGGGGACTTCCCCTTTTGTTTCATCACACATACGAGACAGCACAAAACAACATTATCAAACCAAGGAAAGTTACAACGAGATTTTGTAACTGTCCATGACTATATTATGTCCTATTTGTGAGCAACTATATCGTTATTTACATATAAATGTAATCAACAATAACGATCTTTTCTTATTGCAAGTATGTAATATTAATAAGAAGAATATATTATACATAAAAAAAAAATATAAGGAGAAAATATTCACCGTTAAGAAGTACTATATATAGATAGATTTTGTAAGTACAAATTACAATTACAAAATGGGGTTATTTTATCTAAGAATATCAAGTATCTTATAAACCAAGAGATTTTCTAATTGGAAAATTGATACAAAAATTTGAATTACCAATGAAGTTAACAATATGTAAATTATATTGGGCTTTTTCTAATATGCCCTACAAGATAGAGTTACTATTAGAGATTCTAATCTTGGAGTGTAATAGACTAAGTGGTATAGGTGAGTCTAAAGATTTTTTGTTTTTGTTTTTAATTTTCCATGAAAATAAAGATAGAGGCAGATAGTTGCATAGAGAAAACAATCATGGAGGGTGCAAGATTGGAGAGGCAACAATTCTCAAAGGCATACATAGGCGCGGACAATTGACGTCAATTGTCAAGTGCGCAAGGGCACAAAGAATGGACAAAAATTGTTGAGAGTGCATGTTAAGATAGATGCCTATAAAGCATATGATGCTTTTAAAATGGACATATTTATAAGTAAATGTAAATTTATTCATTATATTTGTATGTACGTATTTTTAATACTTTAAGAATATCATTAAAATTTTATAATTATCTATGTGACCTTAAATATTGTATGTAAGCATTTATAGAAGAGGATAATGTTTAAGGATGATAATTAAAAATGATCAGTAACATAAAATTAATCATTATAATTAATTATTTAATTAAAGTATGGAATCTTTAAATGAGTGTTACTATTACAGGTTATTTCTATTAAAAATGGAACGATCTTATCCAAACCGTTGATGTAATGAGCCATTAAATGAGTATATTGTATATAATGAAATTATGTAGGACCAGGATGTGATGAAGTATGAACAGTTAATAATTTTCGTTAAATATAGCAAGTTCTAATCACATCGGCTGATAGTCAGATATAAGATAATCTTAATCCTAAGTTATTAGCAGACTCTTATTTATGAATTTATGTCTTTTGACTTACTCAGTAAAGATTTGAGAATCAAATCTTATTCCTTATATTTTGGAGACATGATGAAATAAATAGCCACGAATGTTAATATTACAAGATAGAATCCATTCATTCTTTAACGAAAAGTAGATAAATAATTCTCTTGAGTATTGATTCGAGGCTTGAATAATAAAAGCGCTCAATTCATGATTTAATTCATGAATTTATCATTCATTAGAGATTTAATGACACTCAAGGAGCTCTAATTATAAATTATTTATGAAGGATCAAGTAATGTGTAATGACTATATCAAATCGACGCCTATAAGAAATGAGTAATTGAATATGTATAATTTCAAGAGTGCAATTTCATGTATTTAATGGAGTTACATTGGAATTAATAAAAGAGTAATATATTAATTAAAGAGTTTAACTTATATTGGTTTTATTGAAGCTTGAAATTATAGATCCATTAATTCACGACCATCCTTGTAAACACTGTTTAGACAAGTGGAATTATTGGTTTAAATAATTGATTAAGAATTATTGAATTCTAAATTAAAAAATCACTCAAAATAAATTAATTGTGAATTAATTTATATTTATTAAATAATTATATTTTTTAATAAATAAAATGAAACAATTAATTTTAGAAGTCACACAGTGGGTGAGTCACACTGTATGTGGCGCCAAGCATAAAGAGGAAAGTCCTTTTGTGCACATCAAAGCTTGTTTACAAAGATTTTATATTTACTATTTCCAATTTTGAATAAATGTGATTTAATTCAAATATAGAAAATTTAATGTGGAGACATTGAATAACAAGTAGTACTCTCACTTGTACTGTAATGGAGATGGTGCCGCATGCATAGAGAATCTCTATGTGTGTGATGCCTATCATAGTACTAGGAATGAGAAACTCATGTCTTTTATTTTAATTAAATAGTTGATATTAAAATTAAAATAAAGAGACTTTTCAAAATTGATTAGCTCTCTTCTTCTCTATAAATAGAGGCATCCTCTTTTCATTTAGGACATATTTGTGAGTTTTGAAGCGACTGAGAGTACTCTATAAAAAAAATCTCACATAGGCATGTAGAGAGAAAGAAAGAAAAAGAAGAAGAGTTCTTCTATTAGTCAAGTGATCATTAAGAAACCATACTCCTTCTACACTCACATGTACGTCCATCCGGTGCCGAGGACTAGGGGAAGAAAATGTTAAATTCATAAATAGAGAATGTCATTTGTAATGCTTATTTCGTTTCATCTTTATCTCTTTACTGGTAAGCAAAGCATTCACGTATTTATTTATGCGTGAAATTAAGGTCTATAGCATTTTATAAAAGATTTGAAAATTTTTTTTGTTATACATAATCCATCATATTGCCATGTTTCCGCTATATTTTGTGAAAAATATTTTCAAAAACCAATAATGTGTAGATATAGTGAAGGGACAATAATTGTCAAGGGCACATGAGTGCATGAAAGGGATGATAATTGTCAAGAGAACATAAGCGCATCAAAAGGAAATAGATGTGTCAACTATGGAGGAGTAGAGACTTATTAAAGTATGAATTGTTTTGATACCATGTGAAAAATTAAACTAGAAAATAATAATAATAAAAAAGAATATAAGACAAAGTTTTAACATAGTTTGAAGACCTATGTATACATCCAAGGACTAGAAAAAGATAGGACTCACTAATAAGGAGCACTATAAATAGACTTTACATAAATATAAATTACCATCATAAAATCAAATATTTTACTCAAGACCATCTAATCTCCTAAAATTAGAATTTTCTAATTTGAAAATTGATATAAATAATTCAAACTGCTAATAAAGTTATCTATCTATAAACTATTAACTTTCCCTGCTATGTAATTGTAATAACTTTGCTTACATTGTTTTTCTTGTATAATTATTATCGTCTTCTCCCCAGCAAACATTTTATCGAAAAATGATTTAGCTGGACGAGTTTCCTTACTATATTTACTACATGCTAAATCAGTTTAAAATCACATAACAATAATAATAATAATAATAATAATAATAATAATAATAATAATAATAAATGCTTCCCTACTATATTTACTCATGCTAAATCATCTCAAAATCACATCAAAAATTTTAAAAAAAAAGAAGCAAAATTAACAGAAATGTCAAACAATTTTTAAAATTCTCAAAATTCTCTTAAGTTCGAGCGCATATTTTCATACCTTACCCTACTTAAAGTTCTCTTCAATTCGAGTTTTAAATTTTTATTTTTTTTTTGTTGATTCTAAAAGCACTTGCATTGTAAAGAGAGCATCACACTACAACTAATTAGTAGTCCTACTTAACTTCCTACATGATCACATTGTAAAACTCATTGTTCCTTGTGATATTTATATAAGTAGTTATAGTAAATCATGATTATCCAAATACCAACGCAAAAGTTCTTGATTATCCAATATGTTAATTAGGCCATTGAGTTGTACAAATGAAGATGCAAAAAAACTTAACCAAACTACTTTCTCTCTACCTTTTGTTAAAGTTATCTCTCCTTTTCCTTGTGAGCTTCTTACATCGTCTAAATAATGAAGGTCGACGGGCTGGTCTTCAAACTCTTGGCCCTAGATGAAGGTGCTAGAGTATTGCAAAGATGGTGTTTTCAGAGGCAACCAGGTGTTCCAGTGGTAGTTCGAGGGAGTTTCTAGGGTTTAGGGGGATGGGCTATGAAGAGGGCTAGGCTGTTTGTTTTGGCCATTCTTGGACACCGAGGGGATCAAGACTCGAGTGCACAACTATGCAAGGGAAGAAGGGGTAAAGAGGGGAATTTTTTTTTCACGGATTAGAGATTCGTTGTGGATCAACATCCATAGTTCCTTGGGGTCTTTGGGCTCTATGGAGCGATCAGATAGTGGAGGTGTATGCTTTTGAATCTATAAGGTTGAACGACAATGAGTGCTTTTTACTTGACAAAGGCCTATGTCCTTTCTGGCTTTTTTGTGGCTTATAGGTGGTGTTGTGACTTCCATGTTTTTGCTTGGTGGCGTTTGGCTCATTATTGGAGGCTTCATCTGTTTAATTTGGGCTTAACTCAATTTTTTTTTATGCTTTGTCAAATAAAACTAATGATGTTTTCATCGGTTGTTGGCGTTTTGCTATAAGGATAAAAGTGGTCTCCCCACCTTCTAGTGTTATTGTTTTTTTCTCTTTTTTTTAGTTCACAAGTTGTGATGCTTTGTGGTGTTATGTTTGTCCTTAGGGGGCGTTTGATATGCAGTAATCAGTAGGAATCATATTCCCTGGAAAATGATTGTAGGGAATATAATTCCCAGGAACCAAGATTATCACGTTTGATTGCACATAGGAATCTTCTATTAGATTTTTAGTAATAATACATTATCGTGTTTGGTTGTATGTAGGAATCTTGTATAATTGACAAATAATTTATAGTATTAACATTAAATTTATCAATATAATATATTAGTATTAATATTAAATAATAATAATATAAACATAAATAATAAAATAATATTATATATAATTTAACATTAATATTACTATGAATAATAATAATATTATTATTATTATATAATTATTATTTTATATTAATATAATACTTTCTTTATATTATATAAAATATTAATTTATAATAATCATAGAATTATTATTTAACAATACATTAATATAAAAATGTTGTATATAATATATAATATATTGATCTGAATATAAATAATAAAAAAAATATAATTCTTAATAATATATTAGTATTTATATTAATATTAAAATTAAATAAAAATATTGTTATGAAAAATATTAAATATATTTAGTTATATTTTATATTTATAATTATTATAATAATATTTATATAATTTTATATTGATATTACTATGAATATTAATATTATACTATTCATATTGATGTTATATTATTATGTTTTTATTATTAATGTTATTATTATTCTTATTATTAAATTATAATTTTATATTGATATAATATTTATATCTATATCATAGATTAATATTAATTTATAATAATAGTATGAAATTATTTTATTTTATTATTATAGTATTAATATATATTATATTCTAATATTAATTAATAATATATATTATATTTAGATATTGTATATGTAATCTATTATATATTATTATTATTATTATTAATGTTATTATTATCATTATTATCAAATTATTATTTTATATTGATATAATTTTCATATTTATATTGTATAAAAATATTAATTTATAATAATAATAATAATCTTATTATTATTATTATTATATTAGTATTTAATAATAATATAATTATCATCATTGTCATAGAAAAAAAATGAGTTTTTCATAGTTTTGAGATTCCCAAGAATATGAATATTACTTTGTTAGATAGGATTTAGATTACTCCAAAATGAGGTAATCTGAATTCTATGGAAATGAGATTCCTAAGAATCCAAAACTCAGATTACTACATACCAAACATAGGAATCTGTAATATTCTCATTCCCACCGCAGGATTACTATATACCAAATGCCCTATTAGTGTTTTGTCTTTCAATCTTGATTGATTAGAGTGATTAACTGTAATTATGGTGTATTTTAAAAAAAGTCTTTTATGTGCTTGATTAGTTTAATATCTAACTAGTTTCCTTTTATTGAAACATGAACCATGTTTTACCCCTTTCAACATTTCAATAAAACCTACTAATGATTTTGGTTTGTCGTTGAAATTAAATTATTAAAGGCTCGTTTAATTGGATATTTAAATCACAGTTTAAATTATTTTATTATAATATTTTTTCTTACAAAAATTTAAATCTTTATATAAATATTTTACTTAATTATTCGAACCAAACGGCGTTAAATATATCATAATCTTTCGCCTTTGAATTGATGTCTGTGCTCTTTTGATTTGAAATAAAATACCGTTTAAAAAAAGGTCATTGAGTTGATCCATAAACTGACAAAGTGATTGTATTGATAGGACATGCGCATAATTATCCAAGACAAACTTTTTGAAATATCTTGAGAAAGAACATGAGATGAACTTGCACTAATTAGAAGCTTTTTATTGGCCCAAACGGGGAGTTTTAATTGGGAAAAATATAGACCGTTAATGCTGATTGTACATCATGTCTAGCAAGATAAGAAATGTAACATTGCTAGCCAGTACCAACTATTTTGGACGAAAAGAGGCACGTGAGCATGGAGTGCTTTCGGGAAGTTGTTGGACAAGTTGCTCCCCATCTTTATCGAACTTGTTAAAATTACATGAAAAGAGCTTGAAAAAATGTAGAAAGATAGTCATACACTAGATATACGCAAGTATGTGTACAAATAAAGTTCGTACAAAGGGACGTAAATGAGAGAGAACATGACAATGGTCAATCTCTTTAGTTCTGGTTTGGGGGTTTCAAAAGCTGAATGATGATATTCCCACATTATTGGGCATTTGGGTACGAAACATAGTGATGGAGGGTAATAATGGAGTTTCCCATGTAAGAAAGTAAAGAAAATGGAAAGACGGGCAAATGAACATGATATGTATACATATGTACGTTTTACAAAAAACCAAATGGGTTTCAATTGGTGGACCCACTCAGTTGTCGGCTTTTGTCGTGTGGGCCACCCAACAGAGCTTGGGCCGGCTGTGTCCGAGACTTCCGCACAGGATAAGAGAAATAAAACCAGTGGGCAAGTGGTTGAAGGGAATGGGGATCTGTCTTGAAATCAATACCGTTGATTATGTGTAGGACCCACTTTGAACGGTTATGCATGCAACAATTGGCAGTCTTTCAGGAAAATAAAGTGCCCCCGACTTGCGGCATGTTTGGGAGTTGTCAAAATCATCTCAGTTGGCGTGACGCAACCAGTCCACTCAATAATTGCCCGTCACTGTGTTCCAATAAGCCTAGCTGGCCCACAACTTTTCAGAGAGTGCCTAAATGAAATCTTGATCTTTTTTTTTTTTAATTTTTTTATTTGTTTCATATATTTTATTGTATTGAATTATATTTTATGTATAAAATATAATACAATACAATATAATGTAACGTATTAAACATGTCATTTATATTTATCGCTTCAATTTCTTTGAGGAGTTTTGTTGATGCACATTTTAAAATGATAGATTTGATCAAAATTATATACAAGAGATAAAAATTTAATAGATATAAGCATACATTTGGCGTTCAAAGTACCACTTTACGAAAACCTTATCATAGAATTTTCACCCTTGGAGGCTAGAAATTTTATAAGTAATTTGTTAAATTTCTCAAAATTTTACTAGCACCTGAATACCTAAAAATTAGCATTTCTAAAGATGACATTATATCATAAACAATCATATATTTTGTAACAGAAAAATATGTGTTTAACAAAATCAATTTACTATTGTGGAGTATCTTCTCATATTCTATCGGATAATTCTCCTATTATAACCTAGCAAGGCAGCATTAATTTTGTATACTTGTGGGCATTTCACAAGCAGCAATACTGAAGTTTTATTCACCACCAAAAAAAAAAAAGAAGACAAAAAGAAAAGAAATGGTGACACGAACTTCTCTGAGTAGCTTTGTTATCGCAAACAATTTTGCTAGTGCTTGTTTGTATGCAAAAGTTGGTGGGAAGTTATGGATATGAAAGGCTTTTAAGATATTTGGAAGATTAGTGTTAACAGTGTAAAATTTTAGCTTATTATAATAAAAGTTAAAATATAAAATTTTCATATGTTATAGTTTTTAAATTTAAATTGATAGTTAAAAATACTCTTTTAAGTACCCTATTTAACTAGGGTTGGTAAATTTTGACATAATAAAACACAGGTTTTGGAAACAAAAGAATTAAACGGCTTTAGAATACTCATTTTAAATTGACACATAAAATACGAATAATATAAATAGAATTTTGGATCAATCTCATTATTATTATTGATTCATATAATACATATAAGTTAAACGAGTCAATTGTTTGCCAACACGACATGACAACAACACGAAGCACTTATGACAATTAAAAATGTGAAACTATATATTACATTTTTTTAGAATGATTTATAATATATTCTATAATGTTTCTTTTAATTATTCTAAATTTTAAAAAATTGACAAAATTTCTTGTTTTTAAATTGGGACAACAATTGAGGTTTGAGTTGAGGCTGGGACTAGGGTCTAGGTCTAAGTCTAACCCCCATAAAACAAATCTTTATTTCCTTGATCTAGAAAAAAACACAAAAATACAAAAGTACGATTATCAAACATCTTCTTTATTTTAAGTTTTCACTTTTTTGGCTTAGAAAAAACCTAACAAAACTGATTAAGAACGGGCTTGAAGCTACCCAAATTTATATGTTCATACACTATTTATTTATTTCTTTCTTTCACATATAGACTAACTTTTGCCCACTTTTTCGTCTAAGGCCTAAATTTGATACAAGTTCCTCTATTTTATTTTTTTTTTCATCAATTTATGGGGATTAATTATGAAATTTTTTTTGTCCAGTTCAATAATTTGATAACTTTCAACAACGGGGCTGTTTTTTTTTTTTCCCCATTTTTCTTAAAGAAAAAAAAAAATATTGGCCATGAATTTAACTCTATTGTTATGTGTGTTTTGATATATATATGTGCTTTAATATGGAGACGTGGAAATTTTATATAACTGATATTTAATGGACCTTGTTTATGGACGACATGGATAATTGCTATTAACTATTAGTAAATTGGGGTTTAGTTTTGGAGTAATTTTAGCATTTTTTAATAATTGGGTTCAATTTGTCATAGATGGGTTAATTTTTTGCTATATATTTTTATTTTTTTAACATATTTATTAAAATTGATGTCATGTTCGTATTGTAATAAAATTGTGTTGTGCTAGACTTTATATTGATACGATGATTACGATAATTTATGAACTATCTTCACTATTGTGAGAGATTATTCTTAACATAAATACATTAAAATTATCACAAATTTTAAAAAAGTACAATTAATTTCGTGAAACTTGGTACAATTTAACCTGATGAGCCCACACCATTTACGCAAGGGGACAACCTCAGAAGGTGGAAGAATAGATATCCTAAACCCACGTGCACCAGGTGAGTCATCAAAAACATGATACACCTAGCTATATGGAGCTGTCTAAACATGTATTATTGATCCCATTTGATGTAAGAAGCTTTTTTCACTAAAGACAAAAGAGAAAAAAGGAAATAGAGTAGTTTTGTTTAAACATAACAGAAATACAAAGTCGTTAGCCAATGGAAGACCACGTCTATGTAGCTCCAAATCTAGTGAACCAACTGTGTGTGTTTTGCTTCAATTTCTTGGGTGGACCATACAAGAAACATACATGATTTTTTTTTTTTTTTTTTGTACATGATTCCTATTTAAAAAAAATACATAAATTTTATTTGAAAAAGAAATACATGTTTTAGTTATTTTTAAAACAAAAATAAATGATACCAGTCGCTGCAGTCATGACTCGTAATAGTCCAAAAGGAATATTTTAAAGGCTGTACTTGGGACTGCATATGCTTAATGAGAATGGTAAGGACTTATATATCAAAGTTTAAATGTGTTGAGCTGGTCCAATTTAAAACTGTTATTAAATTGCGAATGGACTTTTACACGTGACTTGTGTGTGGTTGTTAACCTTTTGTCGAGGAATTTCACCCATCTAATCAACCCCCATTTCACTTCCTTCATGGCAACCATTCTCATGGGACAGCATGAAGGCCCGAAATGAACCAATTACGTGAGCAACCTCGCCCCCCCGCACGTTGTGCTCCCTTTTCCCCTCCCAAAACAAAGCTCGTTGTCGTGCCCCTTCCTTGCCTAGATTTGAGCGTCGTATTGCTCCTTCTCCTGCTGCAGTTGGATTAGCTGTATATTAGTGATACAATAACAAATGTTCTTGTTCTTCTAAGAATGTGTGTTGCTTGGAAGGAGAGATAGAAGCAAGCTCGTGAGAGTCTACAGTCGTTGATGACCAATTTCGTACCAAGCCCCTCCGACAGCTCAAGCCCAGCATTCTTGCTCTATAGTGTCAATGGGCTCGCTTTATGGACCCAAGTCATGCTTGAGGAGCTAATATAGGTCATGGTTTAGCAGGCCTTCGGTAGTCAAATGGCCCATTTGATTTGGTTTCGACTCGATTTTAAGTCTTGCTTGAAGGAATTTTAAAATTAATTAAACTAAAAAAAAAGGTGATGGAGGAAAATAACTCCAAAAGCCTTCTTTTTTGTCCTTAGAAAGAGCCCAAACCAAAAACCAAATCTAGAAACCTTTTTTGTAGCAAAATTATTGAGGAAAACTAGGCAACATAGTACTAGGTGAGCCTCTGAAGTGCTTAGTAAGCCCTCCAGAGGCATGACCTCTACTTGGTTTGTAAGTTTGTCAGAGGTGCCATGCATGTGCTCCGTCACTAGCTTCCGCCCTAATTTTTGAAAGAATTCTGAGGATGCATTAGATGTTTCAAATTTGACAAAAATGGAGAGACCTTGCATCGGAGGGAATAAGATGCTTGTTAGATCTCCGAAAATAGATAGTTAGACTTGGTGAAACCTCTTAGGAGCATCAGGCCTAGAGGAGCTAAGTGTATGCCATTTTAGGCTAACTCCAAAATCAATTTTTGAAAGTACCTGGCATCACTTGCTCTAGAAGGAAACGAAGTTAGCATATGGTGTCGGAGCACAAGAAAACTAGCTCTAGAGCAAGCCTCCTACCTTCACTATAAATATCTCCCACCTTCTTCTCTCAATAGGACATCATCATAGGGGACTATAACACTTTGAAATTAATTAATTAAAAACTAGTGTGCTAAGCAAAACAATATAACTACTCTTAAATAATTATGAAAAATATTTTAAATTTTAAAAACATAAAATATCCTCAAACAAAATATCAAATTTCAAAAAAGATCTTAAATATTATGAATTTTTAAATTTCAATTTTTTTAAAAAAGTTTTATCAAGAAGAAATATATATTTTATAAACAAATAAGGTTTAATTAAGGATTTTTTATCTCATTTTTATAGTTTTTTTTTTTTGTTGAAAAAGTCTACAAAGAATAAAATTGAAATAAGTTTTTCAAATTTAAGCAATACCTTTGTTGTTTCTAAAAATAAAAAGATAAATTAGGAAATAATAAAAATTAAGAGATATAGTTATATAATCAACCCATTAAAATTTTATCATTAATTAATCGCTTTTAGAATTTTTATATTTTTCTAAATGTATTGGATTTAATTTAATTTATTTTATTTTTCAATAATTATTAAATTGCTTTATCATAAAATTCGCTGTTTTATTCTATTTTAATATTTTATCAATTCTTATTTAATTACGCCAATTTATTCCCATTTATCTAATTAAAATAACCCTTGCTGAAATTTCAAAGCGGCCCCAAACCACTTAGATTTCCAATCACGTGAAAAACTAAGCAAAACCATTTGCTGCGCATGGTTTCCACTCCAAACAGCTTTAGAAAAACTGAGCTAAAATTCAGTTCCTCTACTCAGAAATCCAGACAGCCTCAGAAACACACTCTCATCCCTCTCACTCTCTTCGTCACGTTACTCTCTTTCTTTCTCTTACGGTTCAAAAACTTAGAACTAGAACCAGCTCTTTTTCTAGACAAACCAGCCTCAAATCTTTAGCAAATTGAGGTTAAAAACCTTATAAATTAATTTTTCTTTCTGAATTTTGAAATAAAATTTCATCTATTTATTCTTATATTCATAATTTTTGTTATAAAAATTATCAATCACAACTTAATGAATGTATCGTATGCTTCTTTGCTTGTAGTTTAAAAATATATATATATATATATATAACAAAGCCAAACTAAAATAAAAAAAAAAATCAAAGAGTAAAGAACGATATGATTATTTGCTTTACTTATAATGTCAGTATATCAACGTTTTAACTCCAATGTCATTATACTCATTAAGTACGTATATAGAATTTGAACTACGATGTACTGATATTTGGGCTTTGATATGTAATTAATGATATCTCTTTTTTTTTTCTTTTTTTTTCCCTTCTTTTGGTTAAGAAATTGAATAATGATACTTCTTGGTAGTTGCGGATTTTTCCATTAAATAAGGGTTAATGATATATCCCATGCACAAAATACGGAGAATGCTGCATATGCTAAGAATCAGTACTTAATTAATATGATAAAATTAGATATCGTTTTATTAATGTCATTGCATGTACAAATTCCGCCATATATGCAGAATTTAACGAAAACTAAGCCGCATTTCAATCTAATGAGTTTATAACCCTGGATTGTATGCATCAATATTCACATAATTCAATATTCACATAATTTTTATTTTGATGTTCTTTCTTTTAACTGGGTTTGGACCAAATTGCCAATTTAACGAAAACTAAGCCGCATTTCAATCATTCCGCATTTCAATCTAATGAGCTTACAACCCTAAATTGTATGCATCAATGTTCATATAATTTTTATTTTGGTGGGTTTGGACCAAATTGCCAATTTAACGAAAACTAAGCCACATTTCAATCTAATGAGTTTATAACCCTAGATTTCATGCATCAATATTCATATAATTTTTGTTTTGGTGTTCTTTCTCAGACTAATAACAGAATGGTACAATGGCATTTATTGAGAGGGTTAAAATTTATGTGTACGAGGAAGGTTATAATTTGTTAGTATGTATATAAATTGTCTCAATATATTGATGCAATGATAATCATGAATAGTTAAAGCTGATATAAAAGACAGTGAATTTAATATATTGTACACCAAGTTGACGAACCATGTGGAAGCTTGGTGTACAACACCTTTTTTTTTCCTCATCTCTTATTCGTTGCTAAAAGTGTCTTTTTTGTTGTGTTAAGAATTTATTGGCATTCGTTAGTTAATCAATTGCTATTTTATTTGTTCTATTATGAGCCACTAGAACTAATTATTATGTCCATCCAAATGATCAAAGCGGTTATTCAACCAATCGACGTCTTTTCCACCTTTCCAGGAAAAATAAATAAATAAATAAATAAATAAACCCCACCACCAAACGTTAATTACTTCAATAAGAAATAAACTACCATACATAATTCATCTACTTTATGGATTTATGGTTGAAGATTACTTAAAATAGTTGAACGCTTTATCGGTTGATTGTGATGTCTATTAGTTTCTTTATTATTATTATTTTTTGAAGCGATCTTTATTAGTTATTTCAGCTCGCTTTTATAATAAAACAAAACAAGGTAATTTAACAAATATTTAAAGTGGACTTCATTTGAAAATGCGTTAGAAAGAGACTATAACATTGAAAGTTAAGTAGACAGAAATTATGGATTTGGCCATAATTAGCCATTATTGGACCCCACTTATATTATAATTAAGTGCAAAAGTAATTCTTAATTATCATGCTCGCTAAATATTGTATAATACGTAGAACATATATGAGTAAGCAAGCTAGCTACCTAGACGAACGTAATCACAATCAAAAGCTTAATTAACACGGAAAAGAACTCGAAATGTGTACTTCGCAACACTTTGCAAGTTGCAAGCTATAATCTGACCTAGATCTTACATCTCAATAATGTTGATGAAAAAAACATTGGACAAAATCTCTAGCCGTAATAGTTTTTGCCCTCGGAGACCAATTGCAAGCTTGAAGACAATAGTTGTTTACATGATCTGATAAATTTGAACTGTATCTAATATTATTCTTATTATTATGTTTTTAAACTTAAGGATATAGAATTGCAATTAGACGACTACATATGCCTAAAACTATTGAGTCATTTGTAGCATGTTTCATATGCCCTACCACACAGCAGTGATCGATATATAATCATACTTACATTCTTTAAATTAGTTGAGGTCTTTGATCCTCTACTCTGACTAACATGGAATAGAGGTGAGTTCATCATGCTGATCGCTTGATTCTATAGGCTACTTTTTCTATTCACTTCTCCACGGGTCTACTTAGAGATGCAAGAACGGCTCAGGCCAACCTGTTTTCATTAGGCCCACACGGGCCGTGGGCTAGGCCGGCCCAGTCTACAAATTTTGTGGGCTGGGTTGGGCCAACCCAAATAAGAATTTGTTGAAAAAATAGTATGCAGTGGAATTTTAAAATTTTTTATACCAGAGCTTTTCCAAAGCATAAGTTTGACGCGCTACATGCATAAATTAACCAGATCTTACTAATCTTTTTTGCCAAAAAAGCTCCACAATCTGTGAAGAGAAGTAACGTTCCAAAAGAGCTTCAACCAACTAGCTAGTCTTCTGTGCTATTCTCTAACCACAATCAGTGTGTGTGTGGGCACACTCGTACAGCTCTTCCACCAAGCACTC
This sequence comes from Artocarpus heterophyllus, assembly GCA_025403435.1. Taxonomy (NCBI): domain Eukaryota; kingdom Viridiplantae; phylum Streptophyta; class Magnoliopsida; order Rosales; family Moraceae; genus Artocarpus; species Artocarpus heterophyllus. Next base: position 1,177,255 of record JAJQZP010000037.1, read on the forward strand.
TCTTTCCAACCAATTAAAAAAACCCAAAGCTATAGTTCGTGATGTGTGAACAATAGCTTACAGGGAGTTTCAGAGTCTCACTAGCAGAGTCTCACTCTTAATATCTCAATTGATCTAAATAACAATGAGTCTCACTCCCCTATTTATAGAAGTTGGGCCCAGGTTAGTCCTTATCAGATAAGGCCTCAAAATTTGAATCAGGATCAATATCTAATAAAATCTACTTAAAAACACATGATCGATTTATCACTTGGTCGACAGACCGAACTAAGAGATCGGCTTGCTGAACTTACTAACAGACATTTTTACTATAGTAAGTTCTTGACAATCAAGAAAATACAAGTTAAAAACATCTGGAAGCGTTTAGTAGATCAACTTCACAGACAAATGTCTGTTGGAAAAGTTTTCTATCAAACGAAAACATGCAACTCTGTCGGCCAAACCTGAAGACCAACCTACCAAACTTACGATAAATGATCACTACGAATCTTTTATTTCCCACTCGAGATTCTTAGGATAGAGCCTTAGTTTTAATTCAAATAACCTAATAGAGAAGTTTTCTAATTAAAACAGTCATATCTAGATAATATCTAGGAAAATAAATATTCTTGATAATTCTACAAGTTTATCTTGAATTAATTCATTCAAAATTAATCTGACTGATAAACAACATGAATTATCTGATCTCGATAATTCAACAAGTTTATCTTGAATTAATTTTTACAAAATTAATTCAACCGATAAACAGACATGAATTATCTAATCTTATCGAATTTTTAGCTAATCTGATACTTTGACACAAGTCACTAATTATTGGAAAAGCACGCTGTATCATTATAGGATTTTTTATGAGTTAGCAAAGGAGACCTAATGGACCTATATAGTTTATGCTCCCGATAATTATGAAACCCAATATCCCTTATATACATTTCATAATTATCAACTCCACCGTTACTCCACGAAAAGCTCAAAGCTGCACTCTCGAACCATATAGAATTATGAAGCCTATATAGCTAAATCTCCATGACATATCATAATGTATTGTATCCTTATAGGATTATCCATAATCGGCTTAAGGTTAAATTATGTCTTATTTTTTTGATTATTTTTATCTTACGTTCCATTATCTCACAATTGAAAAACTTACCATCCAAAGACAGTATAACATTTGGTTACACCTATGTATCCAAATGATTGAGCGCTTTAGTTTTTCAATTACAGGATAACACATATAAGAGGATATCAACTACTCATGAAGATGAGCTATGGATTCCATATCTATGAATAACAGGTCTACGCTATCAAAAGTCATGCCTCCAATGTATCGGCTTGCACACCAACATAAAATGTAGATGTCACCCTTTAGTGCATCAAAAGACATGAGTCAAGACAAGAGGCCTATTATTCATCTCAGGATTTTGATACAACACAAAAGATTGTCTAAAGTGAATTAGTTTGTTGAGACAGAAGTATTAATCCAAATCAATTCACTTTATGTCCCGATCCAATGCATCGTCACCCATGACAATGCACCAATGTTTCTATTCATGGAGTCCTCCTTCGATAACCAAGAGAAACCATCTCCCATTAGGAATATAGACAACATAATAATCTTTACATGAATAAAGCTCCCAACTTTATTCCCTCGATTGCGGGTATTATGATTTAGACCGTTACCTTAAGAATCGTGTCTTCCGTATAATCTGTCCATTATATGCCCAATTCTTAAGGGTTTAGACCAACAATCTTAGACTTTTATTTGCTTATCATACATTCAACAAATATGAACGTAAAGAGGATAACAATTTGGTATATAAATAATAAATAAATTCTTTATTGATAAAAATGTCTCCAAAAATATATTACATTTTTACTCCCTAGAGCATAGTTGTCTAACAGAATTACCTCACCATGGGCCAATTTTAAGTGGGCCAGGCTAGGTCGTGTTGTGGGCTAGGCTGGGCTGTACAGTGGCCCTTGAATGGACTGGCTCATTTAAGCCCATCTAGAAGTTAGGATGGGTAGGCCCATCTTGGCCCATCATGGGCCCATCATAGGTTTAGATGAGCCAGCCCATCTAAGCATGTAATTTTTAATTTTTAATTTTTATTTTCTATTTTTGAATTTTTAAACAAGTTAACAAATATAAAAGTTTGAATAATCAATGGAAATATGAAAAGGGATATTTTATTTACAATTACCTCATTAAAAATATTTCCAAGAAAAATCCAATGGGACAAAACCTTGGTAAGAAAAAAAGAATACAATCAGGATAATTATACATAAGATGTTAACAAAATTAGTAAAAAAAATAAAAAAAAAAGCTTACCATGATGTGATATGTAAGGCCATCTATTAGAGAAGGCCATACTCAGCTATGTTCACCGAAGAATGAATATAGAAAAAAATAAATAAATATAAATATATATATATATACACATATATAAATGAGATTAGGCCACAATGGACCTTAGGTAGGCTAGCTTATCATGGGCCTATATAGGCTTTACATGTGCCTGGATGGGTCGATCAATTATGGGCCTGGATATGCCGGCCTGGTCTGGCTCAAGCCCAGCCTGGTTCATGATTTTTGATAGCCGTGTTGGACCTGCCCATAGGCCGATAAAATGTTGGCCCAACCTAGCCCACCAATATTTATGAACTGGGCCGCGCCTTGAGCAGTGACGGGCTGTGTTGGCCCAACCCGTCACTGTATCATGATGGGCCTGGGTCGACCCACAGGCCCACGCCTATTGTTCCATCTCTAGGTTTACTATTATCTTCCTTGTGACTAGGCCAAGCCTTAATTCATGTTCATCATCCCTATGTGTATAAATTAAAAAAAATAAAAATAATCAAGAGTTAAAAATAATGAGTTTAAACTCCTACTCTTTAATTCTTAGAATAATTGAAAGGTACCATATGGTTCTTACAATGTAAAAGCGTCGCTAATCACTTATGATACTATTTAGAAGGAGGTGCTGGGTAATTCATCAAAATATAAAGTGCTCACGAAATTTTGTCTTCCTATGTTTCCTTTCTCGAGTTAGAATAAATTAAAGCGAACTTTATAATAGAGAATGAAGAAAAGAAAAACTTTCGTTAGTGGTGGTGTATAGTTTTTAACTTTCAAATTATCTTAGATTTAGATCTTTTGTTTAAAGACTGTTTAGTATTATTTGATAAAAATTTAAACCGTTAAAACTTTATCCTTCACTATTGACGATATAGTATTTTTGATTAGTCCATCCAACAACTTTAGATCCAAACTGCATGCTGATATATCATTTAGATCACAGAGGAGGATATGTCTTTGTTGGTTAGAAAGAATTTACGAGGGAGGGAGAATTATCTCCAGCCGACCAAAGCCTTTTATGATTTATAATAGCAAAATAAGTGCGAAGATTGCAAATCATGTTGACGTAAAGTTGAAAGTTCGAAAACATGAGAGGATGAATCTGACATTAACTTTTGGGGATGAAAACGACAAAGGGGAACATTCCAACAGCCTAAAACTGCCGCCAAGCACTCAGCCGTTGCTCTCTTGACACGTCTTCATTTGCAACAAAAAAATCAAAGCAAGATTTGTTATCGACAATAATATATATATACTACACAGGACATACGAATTCCCAAAAGAAAAAAATAATTATAAACGTGTTAAAAATTGATGTCCATACATCCACCAACGTAGTGCCATGTGTTCGACTCCGCGTTTTGAGCCACCTGAGGCATGCGTAACCGACACTTGGACAAATGGTCCAGAGCCAAAAGGCGGACTGACCGTTTACTTTTGATCAAACTTTTAACTTTGTTCGAGTGTTTCCTTATTTCTTTGTTTTTTTTTTTTTTTTTGGTTTGTATTTGATTCATTCATCATATCTCTTAAGAGCCTTTCTTTGGACGACTTAATGTCATCTTACCGACTCCGATTTGGTCAATTTCCACGACATTGTTCTTACGTGGAGCTATGTGATTACACATGGAAGTTTCTTGGAAACATTTCAAGGAAAAAGAAGGGAATTGCTCTGAAGAATATGGATTTTGCTTTGTTCTGAGAAAGAGGAAATCATGGAATTGCTTCGGTTTTCATCTAGGTTCTTTTTTTTCTTTTGGGTTGCTTTGAAATATTTGGCCATTGCTCTCAAAATTTGAAATTCGGAGAAAATTTTGTGAGTCACTAGTCTGTAATTTCGTGCCTGTGGAAATTGCATTTAGAGATGTGCCCATTATCAACATATTAAGAAGAGTTATTTATCTTTTTATATCATTTGTTTTAGGTTAACTCAAAAACTATATGTTGGGTTTTTTATTTCATCGAAAGTATACATTCAGATTAGGTTTAATATACAAATCTATACATTTAGTCAATAGTCAATTTTTACCTTTAAAATGATTAATTAAATTATCCTTAAGTAAAAGAAAAAAATAATTAAAACTAAAAAAAATAAAAAGATAATAAAAACACACAAAACACATATTTTTGATAGTATTCTTTACATTTTTGAAGTCAAAAACCTTGATAAAGTTTTTTTAAGTTTTAAAAGTTTTTTATTTTTTAATTTGAAGGTATCTTTGCTAATTTAGTAGGTCAAATTTAAGATTAATCATGAAAATGTATAAATTTGTGTATTAAATCTAATTTGAATAATGAAAAATAACAATACAAGATATAAAAAGGTAAATAACCTATTAAGGATATATTTTTTTAATTATTTTTAATTATTTTATAAAGATGATTATTGGTAGGATATAAAAAGTACTCCATTAATTTGATAAAATTACGAACGGTTAACTCAAATCGAAATCAGTACTGGTTAAATGAAAAATAACAATAACATGTTACATTCATGTGGTATAAGATATTTTTTTACTGCTCTATCAAAAAAATAATCTCTCTCTTTTATTATTCTTATCTCACTCTCACACAGAGTCCAGTCGTCGTATTCGGCTAAGAGATGTTGAGGACTCAAACGTTCAACCTCCTCCATTTTGTTTTTTTCCATTTATATTCTTCCTTCATTTTTTCTTTCTTCTTTCCTTCCTTTTGCATATTTCAAATGAAATAATGGAGTAATATTTCAAGGTCTGTTGGGTTCAGATTTCCGACCAATATTTGGGCTTTAAATATAAGCTCTGAATGCCCATTGCACTTGCTTGTTGTGAAACACAAGAAATGGTAAATAATATATCGGACGGAATACGAATTTTGGCCTCTCAACTATGCAATTTGTTCTTTATTTTATTTTAGTTTATTACATCTTTAAACTATTCAATTTATCTTATTTTGGTTCTTTTGTTATTAAATCTATTAAAAATTGATATAATTGAGCCAATAATTTCACTTTTGGCTCTTGAACTATGCCAACTTATCCTATTTTGCTATATGAACTTTAAACTACAACAAATCATACCCCTAAACTATCAAACCTGTTTTATTTTTCACTATTCCGTTACTAAATCTATTAAATATTGATGATTTAATGAAATAAACATTTTTCCCTTTTGGCTTTATGCATGTATTCAACATGCATTTTGAAATTAAAATCCTTATATGTTTAGTTTTTTTTCTTTTTTAATAATTTTTCTCAAAAAGTTTTGCCAAATTTTTTTCTTCATATAACTTATGTTGGGTTTGTGTTATTGTGAATTAAAATGAAAAAAAAAATATAAATAGATATGAAAAAAACACTTGAATATATGGGTGCGTATCTACAAAGTAAAAATAACAACACATAGAGACTATAATATAACCCATTTGTCATTTTTATGACTAAATTTTGAGATTGAAAGTTATGAGATGACATAATAATGAATACTTCGCTTTGGACTTAATAATCATTAGAAAAATCTCAAAACTCTTATTAATTATAAGTCAACAAAGTTGTATATTTTGCCTACAAAACCCCTCTATTTGAGGTATGAGATGTATGAAATTTGATTATAAAAGATTTCATCTCAATAGTCGATTTATAGTTAAATGGATCTAGTCCATATATGTTTGAGTTAATCTATCAATTTTTAATGGATTTAGTAATGGAATGAACAAAAATGGGACAAATTTCATGGCTAGGGGTGTAATTTTTTACAAATAAAATTTAGGGGCAAAAATAGGACAAGTTGCATAGTTTAAGGGCCAAAAGTGAAATTATTGCTTCGATTCCATCAAATTTTAACGGATTTAGTAATGGAAGGGCTAAAATGGGACAAATTGAACAATTTAAAGGTGTGATTTGTTATATTTTAAAAGCTAGGATAAAAAATGATAAGTTGCATAGTTCAAAGGTTACAAGTGAAATTAACCTTAAAAACAAGATAATTAGCAACTATAGTAATGTTATTTGCTACTATCAAGATTCAAAACTACACTGTTAGCTACAATTTTCCTATTAATGAGGATGCATGAAACTTTTAAGGGGAGCCCATTAACTTTCACTAATCACACAGTTAATACGAATAACAAGAAAGTTAAATACTCTCCCTTGGAAAAAATACTCATCCAATCACAAATTCATACTACGCCAAATGTTTATACATCGAGAAGCTTAATTTTGCACTCAAACAACTTCCAAATTCATCAAATAAAAGAAATCAAACTGCAGTGGTTGTTCAATGCGAAGTAAACCGTCACATGACTGTTTCTACTATATGGGTCATCTTTTTGACATGATCTCTCTAATGCAATCCAGTGGACTTTCTATTCAAGGCTTACCACACTATTTATAACCACCAACTTTAACTTGGGACGCTGATTGTCTGCTTCATACCAAATTACAAGTTGATTGGTAAATTATAATGTTTCTTTTAGATGTAAATGTTTTTTTTATCACTCAAGTATCTCTTTTAGGTTTGATTGAATACAATTTGAGAGCGAGGAGAGACATGAACACCCGAGCTTCAAGTTAGACTCAAAGAGTATGTAATCAATATTTTCTATATTCCATTGATAGAAATGAATGTTATTTAGCCTGTGAAGAGAATAAGAGGGATGAAATAATGGAATTCTAAAGCATTTTTGATTGATCCTTAGCAATTCTAGACCTCAAAACCACTTACATATAAAAAAAAAATTCCAAAAATTCAAATTTAACGCCCTGTCAAACAGCTAGGATTATAGTTGTTTGAAAGTGCAGATCAACAGAGGGGTGTCATTCTGACGACCGGTGGATTACAAAGGCTTCTACTCATTCAAAAGTTAGTAACTTGTTGGTCAACTCAAGTAATCTATCGAGTTACCAGACAATGTTGGCACACCTTTGACCCAATTTGACTTATAATTTTTTATAAGATTTTTTTTTAATTAAGGAATTAGATTTGCTTTTAGTTTTGGCTTTAAAAATAGGAAACATTATATTAAGTTATTTTATGTCTTTGACTAACAAAATTGGGAATTATTTACACAATTTTCCTTGTAACATTTTACCACATGATTTTTGGAGCGTAATATTGCACCCTTTTTATCTATATTTAGTTAATAAAAATCATTGTTTCGTTAGGATTCTTCAAGTAAAGTAACGTTGGAATGCCTCAATGGTTTTTAATACAGGGGTATTTAAGTAATCCTCTCTCTATATATCATCGACTTTAGAATTCTAATTAAATGACGAGCAAAAACATAAAGGGTGTAAAAATTTTGGCATGTATTTAGAATGTTAGTTAGAACTAGTAGTTCCAACTAACTACAGTGTAAAGTTCTCAACAGTTATAGCACAAAGTAAAAGGTTACTACAGTATAAAGCTCTTATATACTACAGTGGTTAAACTTAAAACTTTAGTTCTAATCAAATTACTAATTAGTCCACAATAATGTGAGATAGGATGCTAGTAATTTAATCACACTTAAAAAAAATAAAGGGATTAATTACAAAAATTCCCCCCGAACTATAGCTCTTGTAAAACTTTGCCCTAGAATTTTAAAACATAATATCGTTCCCCCTATATTATGAGCCATTAACAAAAATGGTCTTTTTGTTAGAATTTAAATGGAAAATTAACAAATAAAATGTATTTTAGTAATCTATTTATAAAAATAACCATAAAAATTAAATTGATGATTAAAAATGAAAAAAAAATTATTATTTAGATCCCCCTTTTAATTCAATATGCCAAAATTTTCTTTTAAATTTTATTAATTTTTTTACACTCAAAAAGTATTTTGAAATTTTAAAGTTATAAATTCCAGTAAAAACTTTAAAGTATGAAAGAAATTTAATCAAACCATTTGAGTTTTTTTTTTCTCTCATTGAAACATTCGTGTTATATTTTTTGTTATATTAATTATGTTTTTATTATATTCTTTTTTTTTTCCATTGGCATCTATAACTCTTAGAGCTTTAAAATACATTTTGGGTGTGAAAAATTAATAAAATTGTAAAGAAAATTTTGGTATATCGAAAAAAAAGGATCCAAACGGTGTTATGGTTTCAATTTATTTTTTTTTGTTTTTAACGATCAATAAAGACTTTTTTTTTATTATAGTTTTAAATTTTATGGTTACTTTTATAATTAGATCATCAAAATACCCCTAATTTTAAAATTATTCATCAGTTTTTTGTTAGAATTCTAACAGAAGGATCATTTTTGTTAACGACTCATACTTTAGGGGGGAATGGATATTACGTTTTAAAATTTAAGGGGGCAAAGTGTTGCAAGGCTATAGTTTAGAGAAAATTTTTGTAATTAATCTAAAATAAAAATAAAAAACTCTCTTCTTCTTCATTGATTTCCTGATACTTTTGGTTTTTTAAGCTAAGGTGTTCTATGTTGCTCCCATAAAATAACCATCTAACCATAGTAACTTGTGAAAAATTATGGTATGTGTTTTTGGGTTTTAAGATAAAATGTGAGGTTAAGAGAGGAAGGAAAATTCGTGGGAATTTCAGACCCACCCTCAACCCCAAACCCAATTGCCAACGAGATCTCTAAAAGTTGAGATGAGGAAGCGGAAGTGATTAAGGGGTTTAAGGGGATGGAGAACGAATGTAGATCCCTACATTGTCATGAGGGCGAAATCTTGTGTCGTAGGGCTTGGAAGACATATGGCTTTGGTGGTAGGGACAGGTGGGGGACTCACGACATTGTCACAGGGAGGGAGCAGGGGCTCGTGGCATTAGGAAGGAGGAATAAGTACATAATTTTTGGCAATGATGGGCCAAACTCATGGCATTGTTGTGGTGGGAGGGAGCAGGAACTTAAGAAGTCAGGGAGAGGGGATTGGGAAGACGATGGAAATTTTTTTTAACCTTTTTTTTCCTAATATTTTGTCATAAGAAATGAAAAATTTAAAAAATACATGGGAAGAATTGTTTGCAAAACCACGTAGGTAAAACAATAATTGCACATTTAACACCTCAACAACCATACCTTAAAGCATGACATGTGGAACTTCCATCATTTAAACTAAGAGAAGGATGATTTTTTTTGATAGGATATAGATGAGGGGGATATGATGTTATGTTTTGAAAATCGAAGGATAAAGTATTATAAGTGTCATAACTTAGGTGAATATCTATCATTAATCCTAAATTTATCATTAATTTTATTTTAAAATTTTGAAATGCAAATTTCAAAATGCTTAAAAGCAATGAGTTTTCTTCAATTCAGTTTTCCAAACACTTGAAAGTAGATCAACATATTATTAGACATCATATTTTTCTACTATTCTAAATAAAACAAGAGGCTTTAGTAAGGTAGTATCTTTTTCTATGTGAGCACTTCTTTTTGGCTCAGGTTGCGGAAGTAATTTATTAGATTACTACTAGTAATCTACGTGTTTAAGTTTTGAAATTAACACATATTACATGTAATCTAGTAGCATAATGATTTGTGAGTATTTTACTCACAAATCAAGTACTTCTTAAGCTTAAATGATTGTGAAAATCCTCAAACATATGTGTTATTTTAATGGTTGTTATCCTATTTTGTAGAAAGTAATAAAATTGTGCTTAGAAGGAATTTTAGACATCATTGGAGCTCAAAAGAGTTTTTTTAGGTGGTTCTAGTGAGTGTCATGTGCCCTTGGCATGTGCAACGAATTGGCCACGTGTATCAGGCTCCCAACTTAGGCCAGATACAGGTGCGTGCATTGAGCGCATTGCAGGCCTATCAGCTCAAGGGGCCTATGCGATCGCGCACCTAGTGTACTCATGGCTTGTTGATTGGTGCTAAGGTTTGATTTTGGCCCCTCTTGTTGATCTGACGGTCAGGAATTGATGCTGAATGAAGCCTTAAATCTTTTGAACCCTAAGGACCTAAAAAATGAGGGGAGCCTCCATTTTTCTTGGAGAAGGCATAACTTCCACAGGGAATTTGGAGTTGATTTCAAAGAGGAAGATGGGGGAAAAAGAAAAGAAAAAATAGTTCCTTTATTTTTAGTTTAGGATTTTATTTCTAGATTTAGATTTAGGTTTTATAGCCAATAAATACCATGGGAGAAGCATTTGAAGCCCAAGAAGCTGAAGAGGAGAAGAAGATGAAGAGCTTGGAGACCATGACAACTCCAAATTGAGTTCTCATTCCTATTCTTTTCATCTTGTTTTTATGATTTGTAAGTGTTGATCCTTTGATGTTAGTTTGTTTAATCACTTTTTTAGAACTTCGATTTTGTCTTATTATGAAGTGTTGATTTAATTTTAGTGTTGTCCCATTTTAATTTTAGTTATTTGTCTCACTTTTAATGCTTCTAGTTTACTTAGCCAATGAATTATTGATTTTAGTATGTAGGGTTTGATGCTCGGGAGAGGGAAATTTCATGTATGGATTATGGGAAACGAAACCTAGGCTACTGATTAGCACACAAAATTGTACATTTTTTACTAAATATTTGATAAATGCTATAAATTATTTGAGATTTAATTGAACATTTTCATAATTTTTATTCACATATTTCAAATGAAAATTTCTTAATTTTATCTTAATTATTTTTGGTAGAATTAGAAGCAGTATAAGAAACTATGCACGTGGGCTAATAAAGAAGAAGAAATCAGCTAAAAAATTGTCAACAACGCCAACTGAGTCACACCTGCAGTCGAGCCGTCGAGTCAAGTCTGGCCTACGAGGTGCCACGTGTCGAAGCCAAGTCGCAGATCAGTCAGCTTCAGCAGGCCCCACCAACGTAGCTCGTCCCCATGTTTCTCGGAATCCAGGTACGCGTTTAGCGCACTACTCAATTAGACTGCAAGTGCTCTTCCTGCGCGCGTTTGAGTCGCGTGTTCTTTAGCTTTGTGGAGCCCAGATAATGTCAACAACATAAGGGTCTTCCATTTTCTGTGCGCCATTTGTCCCAATTCACTTAGGATTCTTCTTCATCTTTCACCGGCCTGTGTCCGTTGTTTTCCCATTTAATACTAGCTTTCATTCTCCAATTTATTTCATTTTAAATTCCAAGTTAATTATGAAAACATTTTTCCTTTTATTTTTATTTATTATTTTTGCACCTGATGCCTTTCAGCAAGTTCCCAAAAACACTGTAAAAAGGGAGCTTTGTCAAAGGATTTAGTGTGTTGAATTTTTAGCCAAAAGTTGATAATAATTCTATTATTTTGTCTCTTTTCTTCTCATATTTTTCTTTGAGAGATTTTGTGAGAATGTTGAGTATGCTAGTCCAATGTTTTATTGGTGAGGATAGGGATATGTATAAGTGATTATGTTGGATTTTAGTTCCTAAAATGCATTTCATTGTTTAAATATTTGAGCAAATAATTTTTCTTCATCATCTTTCTATCTCTCTTAATATATTTTGTCGTCAACTTTTATATAAATTTAGTCAAGCTCTTCTTATATGATTGTTGCATGATATAATATATTGATAGCATTATTTTATAAGTAGTCTTTTACTATGATATTATCAATTTTGATATATTGTCATTTTTAGATTTCTTATTAGATAATTTTGTTACACTTTAATGCAAGAAATTTTATTTACTTGGATACATTTTCATTGACATGTTCTTTAAAGTATATTTTCCGATTGATTGTTTAGGATGTGAAACTATCAATTGAGTTATACAAAGAAATTAAAATCCAACATAAGAACAAAACATATAAGGGATTCTTGATGTCTTACTGTTTTTATTATAATATTTTTCTTAACAATTTTCTCTTGCGTGGATTCTCAAACAAAAAAAATCACTTTTACGTTTGTTTATTTTATTGTTTATTACCTTTGTGCTTTTTATTTGCTTGTCTTGTCTTGTTCATTTTCACCTCGTTATGGATATGACCGCCCGATCGGAGCTACGTCGATGTGACACCCGTTATTCTCCTAATGGGTATTAAGGTAATTAAATTAATTTTTAGTGTATAAAAAAAATTGCTTCATTTAAATTTTTTTGCCAATATTTATTTTTATCTATTTTTAAATTTTCTAAAATTCTCTATATTTATTTAGTATGTTTACTAAAAAGCCTTAGAACTTCTAATAAATCTCAAAAATGTCATATTGGCATTATGTGTGTTAAAGTCTCTAGATGAGACATAAGGATATCTTTTCCAACTATTATTGACCCTCATTTTCTTTATTTCCTCCGTGACATGCTTTAACATGTCTCCTCCATAATTGTTTCTATCACTTCTCTTCAAAGACTTCATCTTTTCTTCCTTTCTCTTCCACGGTTCCCATACTCTTCTTCTCATTTCTTTGCTGAAGTAAAATACTTAGAGAACTTCTTTAAGGCAGCCATAAAAATCAGCCACCATCACCTCCATTTGAGCAAGAATTTCAGTCATACCGAAGTAAAGGAACCTGTTTTGAAGCGATTTCAAGCTTCCAACTAACCATAATCCGAGGTTAGAATCTTATGAACAAATTTAGTTTTTCATTTCTAAATTTTCTTTTATACTAAAGGATTATTCAAATTTACGTTCTTAAACCTAAGTATATGTTTGTTGCTATTTTGGAGCATATGTATAAAGTCTAAGTGTATATGCCCTAGACAGAAAATTTATATTGTTAAACTTTGTAATATCTCTATGGGTGGTGGCTATTTCTTGAAATTCTGGGATTAAATTAAAATGAATTTTATGAATTGGTTTGCATATTTGAAAAGTAGCATCCTAAGCTTTCTAACTGAGCTATCATAAACCTAAATCAGGAGTTGTATTTTATTTTCTAAGAATTATTCAATTTTTGGATTAAAAACTAGTAAATCTATCAGTTTGTTATGGTATACCAGCTGCTAACCTGAATCAAGAACCCATCTTTGCTCACCACCTAATTCTTTAATGTCTTGCAACCTTTCCAATATTATCCTAAGTGATTGATGAATCTTATTAGGGACTAAAATATATAGATTACTTGTTCACATTTTATATTGCGTTAAGACAAAAATTGTTTACTGTGGTATTCAAAAGAGATTTACATAAAAGCTTTAATGGCATATTAGTAAGATAGGTTTACACATGATTTATTTATGAATGTAGTTGTATGTTGTGCTTTAATTTTAATTGTCCTTATGCACGCCTTAGGATAAAGGGAGTATGGAGCTAACGTTAATTGATTCCAGGATTAAAAGATTGTTGATAAGCTTGAAAGGTAGGGATTCTATTACTCATCTTTTGTGAGGTTTTTATAGAATTAAAATTGATTGTTTTACCGCAAGATATATATATATACTTTTGTTGAACTGATATTATATGAGTATCACATATGAAACTATGACATGGATTCGTCTTGTATTGTACGGCGAGGAACATAATGTATTTACACATGTTATAAATTGAGATGCATGGTTAGGAAAATTTACTCTATTATTAATGATTTAATATAGAGAAATGATGAGACATGAAGAGGGCGACGGTTACGTCCTTGGGCATGAATACCCTAAAAGGTAAAATAGGGGGAATGTGATGACGCTTCCTTGGGTTGAAAGTCCCAAAACACACTATACAGGAATCGATTTGGTGAGGACTCGGGGCTTAATGTCCCCTCACCGGAACACCCTTGGAATGTTTATAGGGTGATCAAGTGCGCCTAATTGGGTTTCGATGAGTTGAGTGATACTCTATTTAACATGGATACCTAAGAACAATGATGATTGGTAATATTTGTATAAATGTGTAATTATGAAACTTGGTAATGATTAACTATGGTATCCATAAGATGTGATCATAATAAACCTCATAATCTGGAATATGATGTAACCTTCTAACCATGCAGGTTTTAATGTGGTAATGATAAAAACCTAAAGGTGAGTAATGGTTTTCTCTACTGAGCATAGTGTCGCTCATTCCCTTATATTTTTATCTTTTCATGACTCACTAAGTGTGAGGTGGCTACGAGAAAAATAGTTGAGGAAGTGATGTAGCTATATTACATTGGGATTGCTTCAATTGTTGAGAATGTTCTTCATGATAATGTAAGCATCAATTGTTACTTTCTGTGACTGTATTACAATGCGTTGAGGGTGAAAATGATGACGACGACAGTTTATAATATTAAATTTAAGGTGCTACATTAAACTGTGGATTATTTGTCGATTATATTTTTATTTTTGATATTGAGAGTTTTTATTTAAGCCCCAGGCAACTTTATTTTTAAGATTTTACTTTTATTTTTGATTTTTATTTTATCTCATTAAAAACTGTTAACCCCCATATAGGGGCGTTACAGAATTTTTGATATCAGAGCCTAGGTTCGGTTAACGTAGGGAGTGTAGCACCACTTTAAAAAAAATGCTTTTGAGATGGTTTTGAAGCTGAATTTTCATTGTCATCATCAAAATGAACTTTCACATTGATTTATACAGTCTAAAAGGATGTAACATGGAAAGGCCCTAGAATGAAAATATTTACGATTATGTAAGTACGATAATGATATAGAAGGAAAGTATTAATAGTTATGAGGGAATGATAATTATATGGAATGAGTTTATAAGTAGAATGCTTATGAGAGATTCGTATAATATTAGGATCTATAAGCATATCTAATTCGTATAAAACAATGAAAAATTTGTGTAGATACAAGGATTTAAGAGCCTTTTGTCTCGTGAAAAACAATAAGAAATATAAGGCTTGATTTATTGATTTTAAAGTTTGGCATAGATATGCCAAATTTTTCATAATTGATTCAAACCTAAGTAATGATTATGTGTGGAGTCGATGGAGTACATAAGTGTCAATATCTTTTCTTAAAAGTTCTATATATTTAAGGAATATGAGATAAGTTGGGAACCTATAGTATTGAATCTTGAGAGAGATAAACGTTAGACTTTTGGTCTGTTGAGACTGTGTAAAGGCAAGAATGCATGAATCTCAAAATTGGAATATTTGGTTACGTACATTGTATATAAGTGTATCAGTGAATCTTTATGAATAGATGTAATATAAAAAAAAAATTGACCAATATGAGTTTCCTTAAGTAAATCATAAGACTTAAGGCACTTATAATAATTTTGGATAATTACGATAAAATGTTTAAGTTTTAGATGTTTGGATGTGAATCTTTTGGTTACCTAAGGTTTTGTTATATGAGGAAATTAAATATTGTATAAGTGGAATTGTGGGTATTGTAGATGTTCTTAAGTAGTAACATCAAGTGTCTTTGTTCATTGATATGGTCTATGTTGAAAGATATAAATCGTATTGATTTCAAGGTTAGTCACATTCTAAACCCTTGGTAGTAATGATGATGAATCCATTGATAGATGTTGAGTATTATGAATAACATATGGGTGTATGCATTGCTCAATAAGGTTTTGATTAAAACAAAATTATTTGAGTTGCTAGAAGATTATGTTGTTATGAAATGATTTTAAATACCATTCAGGAAGATCCTTGATTGTCGTTAAATTAGATTTGTTGTTCATAGTTATCTTTATCTATAGTAGGCTTTGAATTGGGTTTAAGATTTATACAAATTGGTTTACAATTTTATGTTTGTTATTTAACTCATTCTAAATGTGTTAAGGCCCGAAACAACCTGACCCTTTTCAACTTAGAACATTTGGGCCTAGTCCAAATTCTAAATCAGTTTGACTCACACTGTCTCTCCCACGTGGTCTCTATATGTGTCATATACAGTGGTTTAATTATTGTTTACATATACGTTTACTGTGCATAGGAGCTTATTTCTTTGAGCTCACTTTTTCTCTCTTAATTTGTTATTTTCTCTTTAAATCGCAAATCCTCTTCTTTTTCACTAGAAATTCTTCTTTCCCTCTAAAAGAAGAAGGAATTCTAGGATTCTGCAACTTACTATTTTAATTTTTCCTTTCTATTTACTTTCCTTTCATCTCATCATGGACCCAAAGTACCAACACCTGAGAAAGTATTTCCCATCACTCTCTCAAAAGATTCTCAGAAAGAAATACAAGGCTAGAATTACTCGGTTGTGGATTCTTATGCATTTTGGCATCCCTTGTGATGTGAGAATGTTGATAGAGGGGAAGATCCGTCCGAGTGACTTCAGTCAAGATGTCGGTTTACCAGGAACAGGTACCAGTCGTAGTGCAATGAAAAGAAGAGCTCGTGCCATCGTGGTCGCTTGTAACAAATGTGGAAGACAAAATTGTAACGGTAAATGTACTTCACCTGGTTATATGTCTACGAATAGAGAGGATAAAATAAGGTTTTGTAGGGATAGGACTTTCAAAGGAGAACTTGGATAGCATTCATCCTCCGCTTCACGGTCACCCTAGTGGATATGTTCAAGGAGCTATTTTTAAACTCTGGCCTAAATTTTATGCAGAAAGACAACGTCTCAGGAATATGGTATTTTTAGATCCTGTTTGCCAAGCCATAAGAAAACTGGATGGGGAATAAGTCATCGCTCTATAAAGGTTATTTAGTCTTTGCTTATTTGAAGCAGTTTTAGCTGATATTCAACAGTTTGTGTTTTTCTTTTACTCAGAATATTTGCTTTTGTGTTTGAAATAATTATAATTATTAGATTGATACAGTAAGTGTTAATATCTCATTTAATTTATGATTTTCTTAAATATATATATAATAAAATATATTATCTTATCAGACACGTCACATACGGTACAGTAACATGTTTGAATTTTGAAAAACTTATCCAGATATTTCAAGATTTGTGTCTCAAATTTCAAAAGTTCTACAGTAATTGTCATTTATATTAAATTTCTAGACTTGGTGTATATTTGTCAAAAAGTCTACAGTTGTGTCAAGAGAGTCTTCTGTCAAACTGTTCTCAATTGTCAAAAGTTATACAATTAGAGTCTAATCTTTTTCAAAAAGTGAATCAGATTTTCTGTAAACTATCAATCTCCTTATCTTACTTTCTTATCCGCACAAGATTTTGTTTAAATCTTTGGATTACCTTTTCATTACCTACTCGTCTATCTCTTTAGCCCTTTTTGTGTATTTCTCATCTTTAAAATCTCATGTAGAGCCCGAAGTCTAAGTGGAGCAGACATTAAGCAACCACTTATATAAACCAAATATGTCTACCTCCCAGTCCACGAAGAAAATAAAGAATGTCTGTGTCTTTTGTGGTTCCAGCCTTGGAAAAGATAAAGCTTATTTAGAAGCTGCAAATCACTTAGGGCAAGTCCTAGCACGCAGGAAGATTAACATAATCTATGGGGGTGGTAGTATAAAAATGATGGAAAATATGGCGCTAGCAGCTAGGTCTGGTGACGCTACAGTTGTAGGAATTTGGCCTCATATTTCAGCTGAAGGAAACCTTTATAAGGAAGCCATAGGTAAGGAAAAAGGAGTCAGGAGCATCCCTAGAAATTTTAAAGACATAATCTATAATTCTGATGCTTTTATAGCATTACCTGGTGGTCTAGGTACTCTTGAGGAAATATTCGTAGTCGCTTGTGGGCAATTGTTGGGCTTTTATTCCAAACCTTTGGGACTGCTGAATGTAAATGATTTTTATGACGGTCTTTTGAAATTTCTAGATTACACTGTGGAAGAAAACATCACTACAGAATCGGAGAGACAAATCTTTGTTACTGCTTCAACAGCTGAGGAATTGATAGATAAAATGCAAATTATACATCCAGAATCTGACACTGCAACATCCAAGCTTGAATGGGAAAGGGAAAGTCGAGAGCGGCCAATTGATTTGAATCTCCATATGTAATCTTTTGGTTTTATCTATGGCATGTAGGCATTTGTGTCCGTATTTCGTGTGTTACGAATAACTGTTTACCTTATATTCTGTGTTTCTTGTGGTACGTCGTTGTTCAATCTTTTAGATTCATTGAGCCTAATGCCGGGATGGCTGGATACGGAGTACTTGATGCTCTCGAAACGCATCCTACTTAAGGTCTGATCTTTTGTTTATCGATGTTTTTGTATTCCCTAAGCATGCATGATATGGATAGCTGGTATACGGAGTGCCTTGTACTCTCGAAACGTATCTATATCATGTTTGTAATGTGTAATATTCTGTTAATATTATGTGGAAGTACCAAAGTTAGTTATGGGGATATTCCATATGAAATATGAGTATATTATTTGGGTTGATGTTTGTGTCATGAGGATAGCTGTTTAATGAAAAATATGTCGGGTTTGTCTGCAACTCTGAGATTCCGTTTAATATCTCTATGAATAAGTTTAATGTATGGTTTTGAATAGAAGTGTTTGTGATATATGTTTTATGATTATGTTTTAGTTTATTAGTTGAGGTATGAAATCAAATATATTTGATTTTTCCTTACTCAAAAAGGAAAAGGAACCTAAAGATGAAGTATATAAAATTTCTCTGGCAATCTTCTTAAATGTGATTGTAAATCACAGTCCATGGACAATGAAGGACTGGAATCATGGTATGGTCAATATATATGTCTGATCAGATTCCTAGACCATTATACGGTGTTATAAGTTGAAACTTGTCAAAAATACTCTTATTGAGGGATTTAGAATTTAGAGTAAGATTTATTATGCAAGTAACCAAGTGGAGATACGATGACTTAAATTTAGAGGACAAACAACATTAACGGTTTAGACTCGGAATTGGAATCATAATGGAATCAAAATTTTTACTAGTATTGCTAGAATTGAAATTTCGAGGACGAAATTTCTTTAAGAGGGGTAGAGCTGTGACACCCGTTATTCTCCTAATAGGTATTAAGGTAATTAAATTAATTTTTAGTGTATAAAAAAAATTGCTTCATTTAAATTTATTTTACAATATTTATTTTATCTATTTTTAAATTTTCTAAAATTCTCCTATATTTATTTAGTATGTTTACTAAAAAGCCTTAGAACTTCTAATAAATCTCAAAAATGTCATATTGGCATTATGTGTGTTAAAGTCTCTAGATGAGACATAAGGATATCTTTTCCAACTACTATTGACCCTCATTTTCTTTATTTCCTCCGTGACACGCTTTAACATGTCTCCTCCATAATTGTTTCTATCACTTCTCTTCAAAGACTTCATCTTTTCTTCCTTTCTCTTCCACGGTTCCCATACTCTTCTTCTCATTTCTTTGTTGAAGTAAAATACTTAGAGAACTTCTTCAAGGCAGCCATAAAAATCAGCCACCATCACCTCCATTTGAGCAAGAATTTCAGTCATACCGAAGTAAAGGAACCTGTTTTGAAGCCATTTCAAGCTTCCAACTAACCATAATCCGAGGTTAGAATCTTATGACCAAATTTAGTTTTTCATTTATAAATTTTCTTTTATACTAAAGGATTATTCAAATTTACGTTCTTAAACCTAAGTATATGTTTGTTGCTATTTTGGAGCATATGTATAAAGTCTAAGTGTATATGCCCTACACAGAAAATTTATATTGTTAAACTTTGTAATATCTCTATGGGCGGTGGCTATTTCTTGAAATTCTGAGATTAAATTAAAATGAATTTTATGAATTGGTTTGCATATTTGAAAAGTAGCATCCTAAGCTTTCTAACGAGCTATCATAAACCTAAATCGGAGTTGTATTTTATTTTCTAAGAATTATTCAATTTTCGGATTGAAAACTAGTAAACCTGCCAGTTTGTTAAGGTATACCAGCTGCTAACCTGAACCAAGAACCCATCTTTGCTCACCACCTAATTCTTTAATGTCTTGCAACCTTTCCAATATTATCCTAAGTGATTGATGAATCTTATTAGGGACTAAAATATATAGATTACTTGTTCACATTTTATATTGTGTTAAGACAAAAATTGTTTACTGTGGTATTCAAAAGAGATTTACATAAAAGCTTTAATGGCATATTAGTAAGATAGGTTTACACATGATTTATTTATGAATGTAGTTGTATGTTGTGCTTTAGTTTTAATTGTCCTTATGCACGCCTTAGGATCAAGGGAGTATGGAGCTAACGTTAATTGATTCCAGGATTAAAAGATTGTTGATAAGCTTGAAAGGTAGGGATTCTATTACTCATCTTTTGTGAGGTTTTTATAGAATTAAAATTGATTGTTTTACCGCAAGATATATATATATATATATCTATGTTGAACTGATGTTATATGAGTATCACATATGAAACTATGACATGGACTCGTCTTGTATTGTACGACGAGGAACATAATGAATTGACACATGTTATAAATTGAGAAGCATGGTTAGGAAAATTTACTCTATTATTAATGATTTAATATAGAGAAATGGTGAGACATGAAGAGGGCGGCGGTTACGTCCTTGGGCATGAATACCCTAAAAGGTAAAATAGGGGGAAGGTGATGACGCTTCCTTGGGTTGAAAGTCCCAAAACACACTGTACAGGAATCGATTTGGTGAGGACTCAGGGCTTGATGTCCCCTCACCGGAACACCCTTGGAATGTTTATAGGGTGATCAAGTGCGTCCAATTGGGTTTCGATGAGTTGAGTGATACTCTATTTAACATGGATACATAAGAACAATGATGATTGGTAATATTTGTATAAATGTGTAATTATGAAACTTGGTAATGATTAACTATGGTATCCATAAGATGTGATCATAATAAACCTCATAATCTGGAATATGATGTAACCTACTAACCATGCAGGTTTTAATGTGGTAATGATAAAAACCTAAAGGTGAGTAATGGTTTTCTCTACTGAGCATAGTGTCGCTCATTCCCTTATATTTTTATCTTTTCAGGACTCACTAAGTGTGAGGTGGCTACGAGAAAAATAGTTGAAGAAGTGATGTAGCTATATTACATTGGGATTGCTTCAATTATTGAGAATGTTCTTCATGATAATGTAAGCATCAATTGTTACTTTCTGTGACTGTATTACAATGCGTTGAGGGTTAAAATGATGATGATGACAGTTTATAATATTAATTAAGGTGCTACATTAAGGTTTTGTCGATTATATTTTTATTTTTGATATTGAGAGTTTTTATTTAAGCCCCGGGCAACTTTATTTTTAAGGTTTTACTTTTATTTTTGATTTTTATTTTATCTCATTAAAAACTGTTAACCCCCATATAGGGGCGTTACAGTCGACCACTTTAGTTTCGACATATTTGGGCGTGAATCAAATTTTGGCGCTGCTGCCTTGGAGGTGCCTTAAACATGATTGATCATTAGATTTTTAAGCCAAAATAGATTAGTACAATTTTTGTCCTTTATTTTCCATTTTGTGTAGTGTTATTCTTAGAATCTGTTTTGCTTTTCGTCTTAAGTTTGTGTTATTAAATTGGATCGTATAATACGTTATTAGATTGTTTTAGTATTTTCACCATTTTTTTAGCTTTTCTTACTATTCATTAGTAATAGGTTTTGACTGTTAGTTTTGGTTAGCTTTTGCACATTAGTTTATGTAGGATAGCCGTTAGTGTTTTTAACTGTCATTATCTAATTGCTTAACAGTGATCAGTTTTTGCTACTTATTATTATTATTATTATTATTATTAGCTTTAGTTGGTTTGATTTTTATCCTTAGTTAGTATTTACATTCTGCTTGACGTTTTATTTGTCTTTTTCTTTTCGGTTATTGTGTAGGTTACTGTCAGTCGTATATAGTTATCAGTTTTAATTTTGCATTTTGGTTTTGTTAATATAGGTACATATATATATATATATATATATATATATCTTCTGTTTTCTTTCCAAAAAAAAAAAAAAAACGTATATGTTGGTTTGTTCTTTGGTAATTTGCTTTTTATGTGCTATTTAGCTTTCTTTTTGTTTTAGGCAGTTTTCTTTATTATTGTTTTTGTATCGTCGTTTTTGTTTACATTTAGTTCGCATTCATTTTTTTAATGTATTAGTCTTGTCAGTTTTATTTCTTTTTCTTTTGCACTTTCCGTTTTAGTTAATTAGGTAATTATTACTTGTTTACGTTTGTATCTAGTATTCGGTTTTCTTTTTCTTTTTGTAGTTTCTGTAAACAGCATTTATGTTGGCATTTAAATTGTGATTTTTAGCATTAAGGTACTTTTCCTTCACCCACAAAAAAAAAAAAAAAAGAAGAAGAGTGGTCTCATTTACTTTGTAGTTCGTTTTCTTTTTCTTAATCAATAGTTTAGTTTTCCGCAAAAGTTGTCACGTTGTCAGTATCTTGTTTCTTTAGTGTAATTTCAAATTGAGGTTATCTGTTTTCATTTTTTATTTGTTTCATTTATTAGTACACTTTTATTACACATATATATAGTCTGATAGTTAGTTTTGGTTATTTTTGTTTTTCTTGTCACATTGTTTCTGGTTAGTTTATATACGTTTTGTTTATTTAGTTAGATTGTCTGGTTTTGTTTTATTATTAATTGCCTAGTAATGTCATTAATTTTCTATTCATAATTTGTATTAGTTACTAGGCTGTGACCGTTAGGTGACCTCTCATAATTTGCATTAACCTTAGAATTTAGATTGTGTTAACTTTGGTTACTAAATTCTAACATTTAACATTACATAAAACACTCCATAAAATTTTACAATTTTGTAAAAAAAGCGCTTAAGGTAAATGAGTCAAATTGAGATGAGTTAGGGAGATTCGCTCAAAGGCCAAACCCAGAAGATACTCTTAGCGAAACCTTATCTAACTCGTCTTCGACCCCTTTATCTCCAACTTCGTCGATAGTGACCATACTTTAAAATCCGATTCGATGGTGTAGCACGAGGAGATTCATCAGAAGATGTTGAATGATTATCTTCACCCTATGGGCACGGCCACCCTGTCATGCGTAATGTTTCCGCCCAATATGCCGAATTTGGATTTCAAGCCGGGCATGATCGTACTTTTGTTGACATTTCAAATGTTAGTGTGTGATAATCCATTTGTTTATATTCAGGAATTTGAAGAGGTGGTGGGCACCTTCTACAACTGAGTTGAGGCTGCAGACTCTATTAGATTGAAATTTTTTCCCCTCTCTGAAGGATAAAGCCAAAAAGCTGGTTGTATTCTCTAAGACCTAGGTCTATTGGTATATGGGAAGAGTGACAATAACATTTTTCAGCAAGTATTTCCCACACCATAAGACCAAGGGTCTAAAGTGATGGATCTCAACCTTTACCTAGAAGGACAATGAAACTCTTTATCAAATTTGGGAATGGTTCACCATGGTTAAGTGTAATGATCGAGGAAACGTCATCAATAAAACCTAATATTTAATTAGGTTTAATTAATGAATTTATTCTTAAAAATATGAAACTTTGTGAAAATAGTAATTTTTGTGAAAATTACAATAAAATATGAATGAGCGGCATTGATTGCAAATTTTATGGCATATGTAATGCAATGGTAGATATTATAAAATACAAATTTTATGAGTTTGATGACTCAGAGATTTGTGCATAATATCCATAAAATGAATTTCATGTCACAATTAATTGTGAAATTGTGATATAAACAAATAAATGATTAGAATGTAAATAGGACATAGAGGTTGTCCTAACCCTAACCGGGGGTAGAAAGGAGGCCAGAGCAGTATAAGAATACTGCTAAATGAAAACACAGATACGAAAAATGTTATGATTGGCCTCCAAAAGTAAACGAAAAGTAAGTTAAATATTTTTATACAGTCTAAGGATAGAAGGTACACTGATTTGACCACGACAGTATAGGAAAAATACTGTGTGATGAAAAATTACACAGTATAAATTTTTAACTCTACAAAGTGGACATTTGCTTGAATTCTATTGGGCCAACAAGCCATGCAATGTGGCCCAATAAGATGAGGACACGTAGTGGTATACTCATGGGTTACCATGAGTCACCAAATATGATAAGGATGCATTTAAGGCAAAGTTATCACAAAAATTCACTTCCTTTCTTTCCTTCCAAGATCCGGCAGCCATGTCCAGGTCTCTAAAAAAATTTCTCAGCCCCCAAACTTTACAAAAATAACCCCAAACAAGTTTTACAAGCAAGTACAAGGATTTCCCACAAGTTTTAAGGTAAAATCCTAAACTTTTTCATGAGTTTTCAAGGGATTTTTCATGGGTAAAGGGCAAAGATTAATCCATGCTATTTTTGCATGAAAAGGAAGTCCAAGAAGAAGTTCAAGAAGCCTTTGAAGGCTAGAAATCCAAAAAGTGTTATTTGGGTAAGTTTTAAAGTTTAAAGTTTTGAATTTTGTTTTGATTTTATTCTTTCAAACCCATGAGGGGTTTTGAGCATGTATTTGATGGAATTTTATGTATATGTGATGATTGGCAAGTTTGAGTTGTGAAACTTTGGTTTATAGTGCAAAATGGCAATTTTTGCAAAAAGTGTTATTTTTGTAATTTTGATGTTTGACTTTGTAAAAGTGATGTTTGAGCATGAGAATGTGTGGATTAAGGCATGGGATGGTTTCTATAGGTCATAGAGACGGTTTGTCCAAAAACTCAATAGTTTATGAGTTTTTGATTTTTCAAGAATATGTTAAAAGTGAAAAAAGTGTTAAATGACAAAAATGTCATTTTTCAAAATGATTTAAGGTATGGTACCTTAAGCAAAAATAATCCTTGAGAAAAATAGGAAATTTTGATGTAAAGAAGTAAATTTTAGTCCCGGGGGTAAAATCGTCAAAATTTTTTGTTCAGGGAGTAAACCGCAAATTTTTATGAAAGTGGGGCATAATTGAGAAATAAAGAGATTTGACCCACTAGGGTGTTATTTTGAAATTAGTATATGGTTATTTTCGTAAGAATAACGAAATCGAGTTCGGGTAGGTTAGTGGACCCACAGAGGGCAAAATCGTCATTTTTGTCCAAATAACCCGGACCGTTTTGAAATGTTTCCAATGGAATAAGAAAACGACTAGAAAGGTTCCCACCCTTCGTTAGAAACGATAGGGTAAAGTTAGATAAAAATAAGAAAAAAAAAACAGTGGTTTTTAGAGTTGTACATAGTAATGCAACTCAATTTATTAACTAATGAATGTTTCGTATCGAAACATAGTGGAATTTGGCTAATGGCTTTGTAATTGGCCAACAGGATCCTAGGAGTCTAGGAGAAGGGAAATCGAGGTTAAGTTGCCCGACATTCGCATCAAGTAAGTACCTTTCCCACCTACAGTATGAAATGTAGGTTTAGAAAGAAATGTATGTATATGTATACTTGTGCGTATAATTAAGTGTAAACTTGTATGTTTGCCATGATATAAATACCTAGGGGTATAGTCATGTATGAATAAGTGTGATATATTAATGTGTACCATGATTTTGTACCTGTGTGTATAATATGTTGTGTACCTATGTGTACAATAATGAAAATGAGCATGTGTATCATGATTTCGTACCTGTGTGTACAATGATAAATACTTGAGTATGTATAAAGTAGGTATCTGTGTGTACAATAATGAAAATGAGCATGTGTATCATGATTTCGTACCTGTGTGTACAATGATAAATACTTGAGTATGTATAAAGTAGGTATCTGTGTGTACATTTTATGTTAAGTACCTATGAGTACGTTATGCTATATACCTGTGCGTATATTAATGTGGACCAGTGTGTATAAAAAGTAAGTACCTGTGTGTACTATGCTATGCAAGAGAATTTATGTTTCATGGATAATATGTGATTATCACTTCATGCATGGTATGTCAACCATAATAAATGGACTGGTAAATGTATCACCAGAAATTAAGAAAAGTGTCGTACCGGCTCCTAACTCAAGGGGAGTTTAAAGGATATGTTACGGTCACGGTGTTACATAGACCTAAATGAAATTGCGCAATGGTACGAACACTTGGGCCCTAGTAAAGATAAGAAATGATGAGGATAAAGAAAGTTTATAAGAAAGCATAATTGATTCATGCATTCATGTGAATATCCATGTGGGATTTATGGGACTTACTGGGCGTTAGCTCATTAAGTATTTCATACTGTAGGTATTCCGACGAGAAGGTTAGAATAAGTTCAAATGGTGAGCTGGCGGAGAGATAGATGGTGTGCAGATTGGGTATGGAGTCCGCTGCTGTAATGTTTTCCGCTACGTATGTTTAAAGTTATGTTGAAATGAAATGTTTAAAAGAAAGATGTTGTAAAAGTAAAAGTATTAAATATGTAAATACAAGTATGTGAAAGTATTTTGGGAATTACCCAAGTTAATGTAACCAAATTATTTATTCCCATTTAAAAAAAAAAAATTTTCCTAAATTTTTGCCCTAAAGTAAGTAAGAAAGAGTTTTATCACAGCCCGAAAATACGGGTTGTGACAGTTGGTATCAGAGCGGAAATCTTGTCATCCTACTGCACATCGTCGTCTGCTCCATTGCCATAGCTCAAGTAAGATAGCTTGATTTTAAGTATAAGAATGTTCAGTACTACTTTATATGATATTGTTATGTTAATTACGGCAATAAATATAGTATATGGCGAAGCCGCATCATGATCGTGATATGGAAGCTGATCTAAGAGCCAGCATTGCTTTTTAAGAGGAGATGCCACCGCGGCATTATGGGAGTCGGCAGGCAATGGTGTAGACCGAATGGCTTAGTTGAAGTGATTTTTAACGCTTGTCATATGCCACCGCATCTTCTAGTTTTATTGGCCTCAGGATTGTTGATGAGGGAAGCCTTAGTATATGGTTAAGGATTGAACCTGACAAGCAACCACGGGATTGGTAAGGTTTTAGAGGACAAATTCTAGCTAAGTTGCACCCATACCACCAGCAAACGTTATTCCAGTCTAGGTGATTCCGATGTTATGGGTGGATGGGAGACATTGATTGTACCTGCAAGTAGAATCGATACAGGGAAGATACGTAGGCGAACCAATAGATCATTACATTCTTAAATTTCACCGTACTAAGATACCACTGATTCCGCCACAATTACCCTTATGGTGCATTTACGATTTAGTTTGGAGAGATCTTCCCAATATGGTCCAGCAGTGAATGCAGTATCCGGGAAATTACCTCAGTATCCATGATTCTCTTATGGCGGCATTACATGCAGACTAGAATGTAGCCGCGCCATTAGAAGATCCTCCAATAGGTATAGATGATGATGATGATGATGATGATGATGATGATGATGATAATGATAATATTGATGAAGAGCATGTGCCTCTAGAGCCTATAATCGCAAGTGATGATAAGTCGACTGATTCGGATATGGAGGAAGAAGAGGAATCCTAAGGAGGGTTCCGAATATAGTGACATGTTTAAAGTCGAGTTTGACAAAAAAAAAATTCATAAGAAAATCTTTGTGTATTATGATGTACATAGATGAGATATTAGTACAGTTTTGGGCTTTGATGCCTTTGTATATGTATGTATGTTGGCTAATGGTGTCCTTCTTGGCAAGAAGGTATATGTAGCCGGAAGTGATAATTGCTCCCGGAGATGATATGAATAGTTATGTATGAAAGGAAAGTATGTATGTATGTATGTTAGTTATGCATGTAATGTTATGGAGAATGTAAAAAGGAAATGAAAGAGGTTTATGAAATGAAATACATGAAAGTGAATGACATGAAATGAAATGAAATGAAATGAAATGTACGAAAGGAAATGAAATGAAATGTAAGAATGCTTATGAAATGAAATGTATGAGTGTTTATGAAATGAATTGTATGAATGTTTATGAAATGAAATGTATGAATGCTTATGAAATGAAATGTATGAAGGTAAAGGAAATGAAATGTATGACGCAAGATATTGAGTTCATGTAATTGTGTAAGTTTGCATGTATTTATGTTATTTGAATACATGCAGTTATTGATTTAATACTATTAAGTTAATAGTATGTACTAGCATTGTAACGAAAATACACGATAGATATATAACAATTGATATCAATGGCTGATATGCCAGCTGCTACAACTGTTCCGGTAGTATCCACTACTGAAATTTTATGAAAGATTCTGGAGAATGAAGGACCCAGAATTTGATGGATCTACAGACCCCTTAGAGGCCGACGATTGGCTTACAGACATAGAAAGGGTTTTGAAATTTATGGGACTTAGTGACCATGAAAAAGTCCTATGTGCTTTGTTTTCTCTCACTAAAGATGCTAGGAGACAGTGGGAGTCGGTAGAGAGTAAAAGGAATGTAGACAAAATGAAAAGGCCAGATTTTGTTGAAGAATTTGGCAGGGCTTATTTTAATGTAGAAATTATGGCAGCCCAACAAGAAGAATTTAATAATTTTAAGCAAGGGAATAGGTCCGTAGCTGACGCTGTAAAGAGGTTTAATCAGCTAGCACGGCTTTGTCCCGAGTTAGTACCCACTGATCGGGAACGAATAAGACGGTTAATGAGAATGTTCAAAACCGACATTGCTTTTGTGGTTGATATTGGAAGGCAAACTCCCAAGGATGTAGATGATTGCATTAAACGAGCGACCAAAGTTGAGTTTAGAATTGCCCGTGATAAGGAGGAAAGAGCAAGGATTTTTAAAGCATAGAAGGAGGAGAAAGCTTTGGCCAAGGAAAGTCAAGCTGTACAAGAAAAAGGACAAGGAAGTGTTCCAAGTCAAGGGCTGTCCTAGAATGTTCAAACAGGACACAACTACATTGCTAACAGCAAAAGGAAATGGAACGTGAATAATGCAAAGAAATCGAAAGTTTAACCCCATAAGAGGATTAAAGATGTAGGAAACAACAAACCCCTTTTGCAGTCAATGTGGGAAAAGACATGTAGGGGAATGCAAGGCTAGCACGAACAAGTGCTATATCTGGGGAAAAAAGGGCATTATGCCAAGAATTGTTTTTCTAATTCCCAAAGTCAGAACAGTCATGTTCAGTAGAGGTCTCAAGAAAACCAATTGCATACGGTTCAAGTTCAGGCACAAATTGAAGTCCCTAGTGTTAGTCAAGGGCGACTAGAAGCTCCGGAACCAAGTGGGCGAATTTATGCCTACATGAAGAAGAAAGAAGATGCAGGAACCTCATCGATGGTGACATGTTAGTTTTCTGTTGCCAACACTGATGTATATATTTTATTTGATTCTGGGGCAACATATTCGTTTGTATCGCTTAAGTCTGCGAAACGAATAGGAAGTAAAAGAGATAGGATAGAGCAAACCTTTAGAATTGCACTACCCTCTAGGGAGGTATTAAGTGCTGATTATTGGTTACGTCATGTATCGATAGTCATATGTGGAAGGGAATTGTATATTGATTTTAGAATAATCGATATACAAGATTATAACGTCATCCTAGGAACGAATTTTCTAAGAAAATACACGGCTAAGATTA
Organism: Artocarpus heterophyllus; assembly: GCA_025403435.1. Taxonomy (NCBI): domain Eukaryota; kingdom Viridiplantae; phylum Streptophyta; class Magnoliopsida; order Rosales; family Moraceae; genus Artocarpus; species Artocarpus heterophyllus. Next base: position 1,206,751 of record JAJQZP010000037.1, read on the forward strand.
GTCATCGACACTGCAAGGTTACGTTTCGACCTTCTAGAAGTGAGAAGTTTATGTATTTAGGGAAAGTTCCCAAAGCTCCCAAGGCGTTGACTTCTGCATTAAAGACAAAGAAGATATTGAAAAATGGATGTACCGGTTATCTGGTGAATATACTAAGGAAAGATAAAGAAGCTCAGTTAGGACCAAAGAAGGTCCCCATAGTAAAGGAATTTATTGATGTGTTTTCGAACGAGTTGCAGACTTACCACCGGAACGAAAATTTCATTTGAAATTGAATTGACGCCCGAAACAGCCACGATTTTTTTTTTAGGCGCCATATCAAATGACTCCAGGAAAACTCAAGGAACTTCAGGTGCAACTAAAGGAAATATTGGACAAAGGGTTCATCCGACCAAGTTATTCCCCATGGGGAGCACCTATTCTATTTGTTAAGAAGAAGGATGGGATGTTACGAATGTGTATTGATTATCGGGAACTAAACAAGGTCACGATTAAGAACAAGTATCCACTCCCAAGGATCGATGATTTGTTTGACCAACTTAAAGGAACGTCAGTATTCTCAAAGATTGATCTATGCTCAAGATATCATTATCTTCGAGTTAAAGAATAAGATATACCGAGAACAGTGTTCCGAAAACGTTATGGGCATTATAAGTTCTGCGTCATGTCTTTTAGACTGACCAATGCCCTAGCAACTTTCATGGATCTCATGAATCGAAGAATACCTCGATAAGTTTGTTATTGTCTTCATCGACGATATTTTCATATACTCAAGAACGCCAGAGGAACATGAAAAGCACTTGAGGATTGCACTATAATTATTGAGAAGGCATCAATTGTACGCCAAGTTCTCAACATGTAAGTTTTAGCTTGAGAAGGTTCAATTCCATGGACACGTGGTGACACGAGAAGGAGTATCTGTTGATCCTTCTGAAGTTGAGCAGTCAATAAGTGGCCTACACCGAAAAGTGTGTCAGAAATTAGAAGTTTCCTCGGTTTAGCAGGCTACTATCGACGTTTTGTAGAAGGATTTTCCTGACTTGCAGCACCATTCACTGCACTTACATGAAAAGCAACAAAGTATGAATAGACTAAGAAATGCGAAGAAAGTTTCCAAGGATTAAAAAGGACAACTTACAAGTACACTAGTACTGACAATACCAGATCCGAACCATGGAACATTCGTGATCTATAGTGATGCATCAAAAATAGGATTGGGAGCCGTATTGATGCAAAGTGGAAAAGTGATTGCTTATGCATCCCAACAGTTAAAGGATTATGAAAGGAATTATCCGATGTATGATTTAGAGTTAGCGATGGTTGTATTTGTATTGAAAATATAGTGTCATTACCTGTGTGGAGCTAAGTACGAAATTTATACAGACCATTAGAGTCTGAAGTGCATCTTCATACAGAAAGAGCTCAACATGAAGTAGCAAAGGTGGCTAGAATTAGTCAAGGACTAGACTGTGAGATTTTGTATCACCCGAAAAAGGCTAATCGAGTAGCCAATGCCCTTAGTCGTAGAACAACACCCTTGCCAGTAACGGTACAGATGTTACCAAAACCTCTCCAAAAGGACTTGATGGAAGCAGAAATAGAGCTAGTCACAGGAAGATTAGCTAATTGATCCTTTCAACCAACTATCTTGGAGAACTTAAAAGAGCGACAAGAAGCAGATCCGTCGCTACTTAAAGTTAGGAATGAAGTTCATGAGAACAAAGAAACAGAATTTAGCATTTTAAAAGACAGTATCCTTCGTTACAAGAGTAGGATATGCATTCCCAATGATGAAGGATTAAATAAGCAAGTATTAGAAGAAACTCATGAAGCACCATATGTGGCTCATCCAGGAGCTACTAAAATGTACCAAGATTTGAAAGAACACCATTGGTGGAATGGAATGAAGAATGACGTTGCGAGATTCGTTAGCAAATGCCTTACATGCCAGAAGGTGAAAGTTGAGCATCAACGGCCAGTAGGCGAATTACAAAAAAATTGAAATCCCAGAGTGGAAATAGGATCAGATAACTATGGACCTGATAACTAGGCTACCCAGAACTACGGGTGGACATGATGCTATATGGGTAATTGTTGATAGATTGACTAAATCAACTTATATCCTACCCATTAAACTCAGCAGTTCTTTAGAACGACTAGCTGAACTATACGTAACCCAAATAGTTAGATACCACTGAGTTTCGAAGTCTATCATTTTTGATCGTAATGGTAGATTCACTTCCAAGTTTTGGAGAAGTGTTCATCAAGCAATGAGAACAAAGCTGACGTTCAACACAGCCTTCCACCCATAAACGGACGGTCAATCAGAAAGGACCATCCAGACTTTAGAGGATATGTTAAGAGCATGTGTGCTAGATTTTAAGAGAGGATGGGATAAAAAGCTTCCTCTGATCGAATTTGTATACAACAATAGTTATCGAAGCTCCATTGGTATGGTTCCATATGAAGCTCTATATGGAAGGAGATGTAGACCACCTTTACATTGGTACGAAACCCAAGAAAAGGCGTTGTCGACCATAGATTTTGTTCATAAAACAACAGAAGATGTAAAGTTAATTTGTCAACAAATGAAAATGGATTTTAGTCGGCAAAAGAGATATGCTAATCGACGACGGAGACCTTTGAAGTTTCAAGTAGGAGACTTGGTCTTTTTGAAGATAATGCCCATGAAAGGAAATTGTAAGATTTAGGAAGAAAGGAAAGCTTAGTCCAAGGTATATTGGACCATTTGAGACCTTGAAACGGATAGATAATGTAGTTTATAAGTTAGCCTTACCCTCTAATCTAGCATTGGTACACAATGTATTTCATGTGTCCATGCTAAAAAAAGTATGTACCAGACCCTTCACATGTTCTTCAGCCAGAAGAAATTAACAAGCAGGAGAATCTGTCTTATGGAGAAAAACCAGTTCAAATTCTGGCACAAGAAGAGAAGGAATTAAGGAACAAGAAGATACCTCTCGTCAAAGTTTTATGGCGTAACCAACAAGTAGAAGCAGCAACGTAGGAACGAGAGAATGAAATAAGAAAAGACTACCCCAAATTATTTTGATTTTCGAGGACGAAAATTCTTAAGGGGGGTAGATTGTAATGATCGAGGAAACATCATCAATAAAACCTAATATTTAATTAGGTTTAATTAATGAATTTATTCTTAAAAATATGAAACTTTGTAAAAATAGTAATTTTTGTGAAAATTACAATAAAATATGAATGAGCGGAATTGATTGCAAATTTTATGGCATATGTAATGCAATGGTGGATAATATAAAATACAAATTTTATGAGTTTGATGACTTAGAGATTTGTGCATAATATCCATAAAATGAATTTCATGTCACAATTAATTGTGAAATTGTGATATAAACGAATGAATGATTAGAATGTAAATAGGACATAGAGGTTGTCCTAACCCTAACCGGGGGTAGAAAGGAGGCTAGAGCAGTATAAGAATACTGCTAAATGAAAACACAGATACGAAAAATGTTATGATTGGCCTCCAAAAGTAAACGAAAAGTAAGTTAAATATTTTTATACAGTCTAAGGATAGAAGGTACACTGATTTGACCACGACAGTATAGGAAAAATACTGTGTGATGAAAAATTACACAGTATAAATTTTTAACTCCACAAAGTGGACATTTGCTTGAATTCTATTGGGCCAACAAGCCATGCAATGTGGCCCAATAAGATGAGGACACGTAGTGGTATACTCATGGGTTACCATGAGTCACCAAATGTGATAAGGATGCATTTAAGGCAAAGTTATCACAAAAATTCACTTCCTTTCTTTCCTTCCAAGATCTGGCAGCCATGTCCAGGTCTCTAAAAAAATTTCTCAGCCCCCAAACTTTGCAAAAATAACCCCAAACAAGTTTTACAAGCAAGTACAAGGATTTCCCACAAGTTTTAAGGTAAAATCCTAAACTTTTTCATGAGTTTTCAAGGGATTTTTCATGGGTAAAGGGCAAAGATTAATCCATGCTATTTTTGCATGAAAAGGAAGTCCAAGAAGCCTTTGAAGGCTAGAAATCCAAAAAGTGTTATTTGGGTAAGTTTTAAAGTTTAAAGTTTTGAATTTTGTTTTGATTTTATTCTTTCAAACCCATGAGGGGTTTTGAGCATGTATTTGCTGGAATTTTATGTATATGTGATGATTGGCAAGTTTGAGTTGTGAAACTTTGGTTTATAGTGCAAAATGGCAATTTTTGCAAAAAGTGTTATTTTTGTAATTTTGATGTTTGACTTTGTAAAAGTGATGTTTGAGCATGAGAATGTGTGGATTAAGGCATGGAATGGTTTCTGCAGGGGTAGAATTGCAAGTTTGAAATGGATTTTTGTAAAAATGCCAAAGGGACTAAATTGAAAGAAAAAGTTCCTTCTCGGCAGATTTGAAAAATGGTCAAAAAGGCCCCTGTACAGTGAGATTTTGGGAAAAGTTAAAACATGAAAGTTGTAGATCTCGATGAAACTGTTAGGTTTTAAAGACGGTTTGTCCAAAAACTCAATCGTTTATGAGTTTTTGATTTTTCAAGAATATGTTAAAAGTGAAAAAAGTGTTAAATGACGAAAATGTCATTTTTCAAAATGATTTAAGGTATGGTACCTTAAGCAAAAATAATCCTTGAGAAAAATAGGAAATTTTGATGCAAAGAAGTAAATTTTAGTCCCGGGGGTAAAATCGTCAAAATTTTTAGTTCAGGGACTAAACCGCAAAGTTTTATGAAAATGGGGCATAATTGAGAAATAAAGAGATTTGACCCACTAGGGTGTTATTTTGAAATTAGTATATGGTTATTTTTGGAAGAATAACGAAATCGAGTTCGGGTAGGTTAGTGGACCCACCGAGGGCAAAATCGTCATTTTTGTCCAAATAACCCGAACCGTTTTGAAATGTTTCCAATGGAATAAGAAAACAACTAGAAAGGTTCCCACCCTTCGTTAGAAACGATAGGGTAAAGTTAGATAAAAATAAGAAAAAAAAAACAGTGGTTTTTAGAGTTGTACATAGTAATGCAACTCAATTTATTAACTAATGAATGTTTCGTATCGAAACATAGTGGAATTTGGCTAATGGCTTTGTAATTGGCCAACAGGATCCTAGGAGTCTAGGAGAAGAGAAATCAAGGTTAAGTTGCCCGACATTCGCATCAAGTAAGTACCCTTCCCACCTACAGTATGAAATGTAGGTTTAGAAAGAAATGTATGTATATGTATACTTGTGCGTATAATTAAGTATAAACTTATATGTTTGCCATTATATGAATACCTAGGGATATAGTCATGTATGAATAAGTGTGAGCATATTAATGTGTACCATGATTTTGTACCTGTGTGTATAATATGTTGTGTACCTGTGTGTACAATAATGAAAATGAGCATGTGTATCATGATTCGTACCTGTGTGTACAATGATAAATACTTGAGTATGTATAAAGTAGGTATCTGTGTGTACAATAATGAAAATGAGTATATGTATCATGATTTCGTTCCTGTGTGTACAATGATAAATACTTGAGTATGTATAAAGTAGGTATCTGTGTATACATTTTATGTTAAGTACCTGTGAGTACGTTATGCTGTATACGTGTGCGTATATTAATGTGTACCAGTGTGTATAAAAAGTAAGTACCTGTGTGTACTATGCTATGCAAGAGAATTTATGTTTCATGAATAATATGTGATTATCACTTCATGCATGGTATGTCAACCATAATAAATGGACTGGTAAATGTATCACCAGAAATTAAGAAAAGTGTCGTATCGGCTCCTAACTCAAGGGGAGTTTAAAGGATATGTTACGGTCACGGTGTTACGTAGACCTAAATGAAATTGCACAATGGTACGAACACTTGGGCCCTAGTAAAGATAAGAAATGATGAGGATAAAGAAAGTTTATAAGAAAGCATAATTGATTCATGCATTCATGTGAATATCCATGTGGGATTTATGGGACTTACTGGGCGTTAGCTCATTAAGTATTTCATGCTGTAGGTATTCCGACGAGAAGGTCAGAATAAGTTCAAATGGTGAGCTGGCGGAGAGATAGATGGTGTGCAGATTGGGTATGGAGTCCGCTGCTGTAATGTTTTCCGCTACGTATGTTTAAAGTTATGTTGAAATGAAATGTTTAAAAGAAAGATGTTGTAAAAGTAAATGTATTAAATATGTAAATACAAGTATGTGAAAGTATTTTGGGAATTACCAAAGTTAATGTAAGCAAATTATTTATTCCCATTTAAAAAAAAAAAAATTTTTTTCCTAAATTTTTGTCCTAAAGTAAGTAAGAAAGAGTTTTATCATAGCCCGAAAAGGCGGGTTGTGACATTAAGAGAGTTGATGCCTCATCAATTATTTCTATGAAGGACTCACAATCCAAGAGAGCCAATGTGTTGAAATGATGTGTAATAATGAATTTCTCCAGAAGGACCCCAAATAAGCTTTTGAGTACCTAAATGAGCTAGCAAAGAAAGCCCATAACTGGATTGGACCGAGTGCTACTAACAACACCAGTAGGTCTGGACCACATACCAACTTAGGGAAGAGGACAACTCGAGGCCCAAATTGAGTTTTTAACATGACAAGTGAAGGCCCTCAAAACCAAGGAAGGTAGAGGATTCCACACGGGGGCAAGAGCTGAATCACAAGAGTGATGCTTCATTAGTGGAGGAGTAGAACATCTAGCTAAAGATTGCCCTGCTTATGGAGAAATGAGAGGGGTTTATAAGGAACAAATGTAATGCATTAGGGGCATACAAGAAGCCTTTTTCACCCTACTCTGACACATACAATCTTAGTTGGAGAAACCATCCGTACTTCAGTTGGAGAGATTCCAACTAAATACAATCATCAAGAAGACAATGGAGAACTAAGCAACAATTGCAATCACTAAAGGCATATTCTACTCCTCAATATAATGCATAACAGTTGAAGAGTTCTCTCGAGAATACCTTGCACGCTTTCGTGGAGGAACATAATAAAACAAATTAGAAGTTCAAATCACTCTTCACACGAATGGTAGAAGAAAGCAAAGAGATGAAAAGCCAGATCTCCAAATTAACTAGCGCATTGGCTCTTCAAGAGTGAGGCAAGTTGCTGTCATAAGCTTAGTCTAACCCAAAGGGATAGGACATGGCATAAATCTCTAACTCTGATGATCAAAATATCAAGAAGGTTAATGCCATCAATACTCGTAGTGGTAAGCTTTTGGAAGGACCGTTAACAAGTGCATCCACTCCAGTAAAGGTACCTTTCCTTCAAGCTCTACATCCTATTGGAAAAGTATTGGAATGTCAAGGTGAGGTCCTAGAGTACTTGATGCAAGTGAAGATTAATCTTACCTTGTTATATGTCATGAGGCAAGTGCCAGCTTATGCCAAAGTTATTAAGGATTTGTGCACTGCCAAAAGAAAGTACCATGTGAAGCAGACTACTTTCTTGATAGAACAAGTGAGTGTGGTGATTGAGGAAAAGACACCGTCTAAGTTTAAGAATCCAGGTTGTCCCACCATTTCCTATTAGATTCGGATTCATGAGTTCAACCAAGCTTTACTTGACCTAGGAGTAAGTGTTAACCTGATGCCATACTCTGTTCACTTGCAACTTGGTCTTAGAGAGATTAAGCCCATATATGTGGTTTTACAGTTAGCTGATATATTGATCAAGAAGCCTTGGGGAATAATTGTGGACATTTTCAAGTTGACAAGATCCATTATCTTATTCACTTTCTTATCCTGGGATACTCAATCTGTGATGAGTGTGGAGTCTAAGATTCCCATTATTCTCAGAAAACCTTTCCTTGCTACTACATATGACCTCATCAATTACAAGAATGGTCTAATGAAGATATCTTTTGGGAACATGGCTTTGGAGATTAATGTTTTTCATATTACAGACAACCATAGGATGACGATGAGTGTCAACAAGCATTTCTGATAGACACACTCGTTTCGGAGGAGGTTCAGCTGCATTACAACTCCAATGATCTTGAGGGTTCCTCTGAATTTCTGAATCTGAGAGTTTTGGTCTTGCTGAGTCCACCAACAAAGATGCCATCTACAAAGACACATAAGGTAAAGGAACCAAATTTGATGCGTCATAGGAGTAGCGGTTGATTGATATGCCATGCGAGCACAAAGTTGCATTAGGTTGGACGGCTCCTAACATTAATGGTAATTTGTTTTCCTCGCAAGGATCCCTAAAAGATACTAAACCCAATGACGAAAGAGGTTAAGAAGAATGAGGTCTTGAAACTTTTGTATGCTGGTATCATCTATCTGATCGCTATAAGCAAATGGGTCAATCCAACTCAGGAACTGCCTAAGAAATCAGGGGTGAAAGTGTTTGAGAACAAGAAAGGGGCTCTTGTCCAGACAAGAACTATAACGACATGGCACACGTTCATAGACTATTGTAAGCTAAACAACACCACCTGTAAAGACTATTTCCCGCTTCATTCATCGAACAAATCCTAGAATGAGTGGCTCACCATCCTTTTTATTGCTTTCTTGATGGTTACTCAGGATGCTGTTAGATCGAGATTGCTATGCCATCAGATTGTGTAATGCATCAGCCATCTTTCAAAGGTACATGATGAGGATTTTTAACGACGTGGTTGAGAAGTACATGGAAGTTTTCATGGATGCTTTGACCATCTTTGGTGACTCCTTTGACAACTGCCTTCCGAATCTAGAAGCTATGCTTAAGAGGTGTGAAGAGAAGGGTCTTATACTCAATTGGGAAAAGTGTCATTTCATGAGCCATCTGGCATAGTCTTGGGGCATGTTGTTTTTGAGAAAGGAATCAAGGTCGATCAGTCTAAGATTGAACTCATTTCCAATTTTCCCACTCCTAAGATTGTAAAAGACATCCAATCTTTCCTAGGGTATGCTGGTTTTATAGGAGGTTCAAATAGAATTTCTCAGTGATCTCATGTTTGTTATGTAATCTCCTAGCCAAGGATGTTGTTTTTGATTAGATGCCAGAGTGTGAGGAGTCTTTTTGAACACTCATAACAAAGTTGACAAATATGATGTAAGCAACTATGCTATTGGCGTTGTCCTTGGTCAAAGAAAGGAGGAGAAGCCCTTTGTCGTGTACTGCATGAGCAGAACTTTGAATAGCACTCAAATGAATTATTCAACAATCAAAAAAGAGTTGCTTGTTGTTGTGTTTGCACTTGAAAAGTTCTGAGCATATCTGATCGGTTCACCCATCACCATCTTCACACCCTTAAGTATCTCCCCTCCAAAAAGGATGCTAAGGCGATATTAATTTAGTGGATCCTTCTATTGCAAGAATTTGATATGACCATTAAGGACAAGAAGGGTGTCCAGAATGTGGTGGTGGATCACTTGTCTCGTTTGGAATTCAAAGACTTCATCCCCTACTATCTGAGATGACTTTCCCGATGACAATCTCTTCGCTGTCAATAAGTTGCCATGGTATGCTCATATTGTCAACTACTTGGTGACTGACGAATTTCCTTCTCATTGCAGTGTACAAGATAAGCGCAAGTTTTTGGTTATGGTAAGAAATTGTTATTGAGATGATCCTTATTTTTTAAGTATTGCCCCAACTGAATTTCCTAAGAATGAAGTCAATAGTGTCTTGAACTTTTGTCATAACGAAGTATATGGTGGTCATTTTTCTGTTAAGAAGACTACCGTAAAAATCTTATAATGTGGTCTTTACTAGCCCACTTTGTTCAAGGATACTAATGAGTTTTGTCGTTCTTGTATGAGTTGCCAAAGGTTAGGTGTTTTATCTCGTCGCCATATGATGCCTTTGAACCTAATTCTTGTGATAGAGATATTCGATTGTTGGGGGATTGATTTTATGGGACCATTGCTACCTTATTTTGGGTACCTTCACATTCTCCTCTCTATGGATTATGTTTCCAAGTGGGTGGAAGCTATGTTGTGTAGAACTAATGATAATGCAACAACTGTGAAGTTCTTGAGGGAAAATGTGTTTTCTAGGTTTTGTATGCCTCGAGCCATAAGCAGTGATCAAGGCACTCACTTCTACAACCGTCCTTTTGAGGCTCTCATGTGCAAATACAGTGTAATTCACAAAGTTGCAAATGTTTATCATCCATAGATGAATGGACAAGCTGAGCTGGCAAATAGGAAGATCAAACAAATTATGGAAAAGACATTAAACCCCGACCATAAAGATTGGTTGTCATATCTTTTAGACGCTCTTTAGGCATACCCCATTGCTTATAAGACCAATCTCAGGATGTCTCCCTATAGGCTTGTCTTTGGAAAGGCCTGCCATTTACCTGTAGAACTTAAGCATAAGAGATATTGGGCTATCAAAACCCTTAACTTTGGTGTTAGTGCTGCAGGTATCCAATGTAAGCTCTAGCTGTTAGAAATTGAGGAGTTGAGAAATGATGCTTACGATAACTCTAGGATCTATCAGGCAAAGATGAAAGCAGCTCATGATAAACAGATCCTAAGAAGGAACTTCAAGCCGAATCAGAAAGTGGACCTTTATGACTCTCGTCTACATCTCCATCTAGTAAGTTAAGATAACAGTGGACTGGCCTATTTGTGGTAAAACAAGTCTTTCCCAAATGTGTTATCGAGGTCGTGGATTTGAGTGATGAAAGAGTATTAAGAGTCAATGGCCAGAGACTGAAGCACTACATTGAGCCGGTGAACTAGGCTGAAGAAATTACTCTCAAGGCCCTGGTTTACCAACCTTGAATAGTTTGCTTCCCATCATATTGTACCATAGTTTTTGTTTCTTTGTTTGTTTCTTCTATTTTGTGTGTTTTGTGTGCTTTTATTTTAGTTTGTTTTGTTTGTGTGTTTTGGGAGGATCATATCTAGTGGCTCCACTGTGTTCCAGAGTGCCGTGCTCACTATCCAGATGTTCCCTTTCTCTGTTCTTCTTCACATTGCAAATATCTTTAGACATTGAGAACACTGTCTGATTTTGGGTTAGGGGTGGTAAGAATATTCATGTGGATGATTAATTTCTATCTTGTTGAGATTTGAGTCAAAATTTTTGTGACGAAGTATTCGGCTTGAGTCAATTTTTGCTATCTTGATTATTAAGAAATGACTTTTAGAGTCATTTTTGTGTATGTGTCAAACTTTGTGTTAAGATGGTTGTTAACACATTTAGCTGAGAAAAATCCATGAGTTTAAGTGTTTCATTTTGGTGAGTTTTGGAGAGTTGAGAAAACAACTTTTTGAACTTTCATTGATCTTTTGAGTTGGTAAAATCATAATTTGGAACATTGTTACTTAACTTGTGCATTTGCTTGAGGGATGATTTTTGGTTAGTTAGAAATGATATTTTTCATAATAGAGCCTTATGTTGTAAATATTTATAGTTATCCTTTTGTCTTAAAAAAATCAATAAAAAAATTAAGTTAAAAAAAAAAGTGAGCAAGAGCATCATTTTATCCTCAAAGTTCATGTAGTTTGGTTTTAATCACATCAAGTGCAGCATAGCAGCTAATCAAAAGAACATCAAAAGCATGATGTCTCTTGCCTCATCAAAAAAAAAAAAGAAAAAAAAAAAAGAACAAAATGAAAAAAAAAAAGAGAAAAGAAAAAGAAAAAAAAGAAGAAAAAAATATATAAATAGTTTGTTTGTTTGTCTTTTTATGCTATTTGTTTGTTTAAGTAACTTCTATTTGAGCCCGAATGAAATCCCGAAAGTCAATGTTATGAGTGGTAATCTATTCCAATTATTTGATTTACCTATCACTTCATCAATGATTGATCGCTTACTTCCAACTCCATGAGTGAAATCCTTCGCGCTTAAAATATTTCCAACACTCGTGAGGTAAATGGAGTTGAGAGTTTTACTTGGTGAGTTTTTTGATGCTGAATGTGTTATAGATTGTGGTAAGAAGCGTTAAAGCATAGACACACAACTCTGGGGTTATGACTGAAATAATCTTGATGCATTTTTTGATTTCTAACTAATGTTTTGTTTGAGTGTTCGAGTGATTTTGTAGGTTTTGATTTTAATTTTTGACTTGACATGGTTTTTCTTCCGCTTGAATTGCTAAAGACTAGTAACAAGCTAGCTTGGGGTTGTGATTAGCACACAAAATTGTACGCTTCTTTACTAAATATTTGATAAATGCTAAATAATTTGAGATTTAATTGAACATTTTCATAATTTTTATTCAAATATTTCAAATGGAAATGTCTTAATTTTATCTTAATTATTTTGGCAGAATTAGAAGCATTATAAGAAACTACGCACGTGGGCCAATAAAGAGGAAGAAATCAGCTCAAAAATTGTCAACTGCGCTAGCTAACGATGGCCCCTGTTGAGTCACTGAGTCCAGTCCCGCCTTCAATCGCCACGTGTCGAAGCCCATCTCGTGCATCGGACAGATGTTTCCCCAAATCCACGCATACATTCAGCGCACCGCCCAACTGGACCACAGATGTTCTTCCTACGCGTATTTGAGTCACAAATTCTCTAGCTATGTGGAGCCCAGCTAATGTCAGCAACACCATGGTCTTCCATTTTCTGTGCGCCATTTGTCCAAATTCACTTGGGATTCTCGTTCAACTTTTACCTTTTTGTGTCCGTTGTCCTTCCATTTAATACCAACTTTCAATTTCTAATTTATTTCATTGTAAATTCCAAGTTCATTCGGAAGATGTTTTTCCTTTTATTTTTATGCATTATTTTTGTACCTGATGCCTTTTGGCAAGTTTCCAAAAATACTATAAAAGGGAGGTTTCTCAAAGGATTTGGTATGTTGAATTTTTGGCCAAAAGTTGATAATAATTCTATTATTTTGTCTTTTTTCTTCTCATATTTTTCGTTGAGAGATTTGTGAGAATGTTGAGTATGCTAGGCTAATTTTTCATTGGTGAGGCTAGCAATGAATCTATATGTATAAGTGATTATGTTGGATTTTAGTTCTCAAAATGCTTTTCATTGTTTAAATATTTGAGCAAATAATTTTTCTTCATCATCTTTCTATCTCTTTCAATATATTTTGTTGTCAACTTTTATATAAATTTAGTCAAGCTCTTTTTATGTGATTGTTGCACTAAATAATATATTAATAGCATTGTTTTATAAATAACCTTTTACTGCGATACTGCTAATTTTGATGTATTGTTGTTTTTAGATTTTTTATAAGATAGTTTTATTACATTTTAACTTAAGAAATTTTATTTACTCGGATACATTTTCATTTACATGTTCTTTAAAGCATATTTTCCAATTGATTGTTTGGGGTGTGAAACTATCAATTGAGTTATACAAAGAAACTAAAATCCAACATAAGAACGAAACATATAGGGGATTCTAGACATCTTACTCTTTTTATTATAATATTTTTCTTGACAATTTTCTCTTGCGTTGATTCTCAAAAAAAAAAAAAAAATCACTTTTATGTCTATTTATTTTATTGTTTATTATCCCTGTACTTTTTACTTGCTTGTTTTTTCCTGTTCATTTTTTACCTCATTGTGGATACGATTGCCCAATCTGAGCTACATTGACCGCTTTAGTGTTGACACATTTGGGCGTGAGTTAGTGACTATAAGATCGATAGATTTATAGTTCCTTTGTAGTTATTAGAAGAACTAGAGCTTAATAAATATTAACTACTTAGTTAGATAGAGATATTGGAAACTGGTTTTTGAGCATATTACTCAATTTAACTCTCAAGAGAGATAATTGGGTTAATTAAGAGGTTCTTGATTAATTAATTAGGAGATTCACTTAATAATAAAATTTGCATGGACTAATTATGGTGAAATTGATGCTTTAGTATTTTTAATTATTAGTTTTCATTATTTTATTTCTTTTGCTTAATTATTTTATTTTTTATTTATTTGTTTATCTGGTCATGTAAATAATCTTAGAGCCAAACAATTTTAGTACTTAATGCAAATTAAACACAATCGTTGTGGGATCGACATCCGCACTCTGGTGCACTTTGTCACTTGCAATCGTATACGCTTGCATGGGTAACAAGTTTTTGGCATTGTTTTTGGGATTGTTATTTAGGTTTGGTTAATATCGATACCAATTAGCTTTAGGATTAATTGGACATTTGCCTTGCTTTTATTTTCCTTTAGTTCCCTTTGCTTTTAGTTTTGTTTGTGTTTGTTTTGAACATTTGGAAAGGTACTTATGATGCCTCATCAACAAGTCCCCTTTAGTTTTGCCCAATATGATTTGAAACCAATGCATAGTGCTTGGTAGAGATATAAAGAGTTGCTAGTTCAGTTTTTGTACCATTTGTTTTTAAGGGAGTGTCAACTTTAAAATTTCTTAATGGGTTGTGTGCCACAAAAAGAAAGGGGTCAAGAGTGGAAATGGTACCACATCTTTCTACCAGCGACTTGTGGATTATGCCTATTATATGTTGGAAGACATGATGGACTATGATTATTGGTGTTGGAACAATTCCAACAATTTCGAGTTATAGTTTGATACCCATCCTCGAGAGACAAGTGTATCTTTGGAACTTCAAGCTATATTCATGGATTTTATGGAGGAGAATCATTAATGTGTAAAGAGGGATGAAAAAAATATGGAAAGGTTAGATGAGAAGTTGATGAGGTCAAATGCAACGATAGAGGAGTCAATCGAGACATTGAACAACGTAGAGGCAATGGGAAAACAAATAGAAACATTGGTAGCATCCACTCTTACTATGGATGTTCCAATTAGATACAAGTAAGATTGCCATCTTGAGAAGCCTACCTAGTGTGAGGAGCACTTGAAAATGTTTGATGATGAATCTTTGAAGTTTAAAGATTCTTTAAGTTAGAAAGGAACTAAAGACTTGGTTTTTGAAGAAGAATCATAAGAACAAGTCTATGAGCCTCATCCAATTATGTCTACACCAGAAATTGAAGGTCACATTTATAAGCATCCAATGTGGCCAACACCTTGTTTGCTGACATTAGCACTGTTTCTTCAAGTCCACTAGGCATATCCTCTGAAGCTGAATCTTTTTGGGATCACATATGACACACTTCTATATCTTTCCAAGCTTGAGGGGATCATATCACAAGAACAATTTGTAGTGTTCTACGACACCTACTATGGGCGAAAGTCGCTTTTTGATAAGTGCTACTCCATAAGTCGAGCTAATGATGCTAAACAAAGTGCTTTTTGGGAGGCTCCCCAAGCTTTCTATCCTTTAACTTGTTTCATTTTTATTTTAGTTTATGTTTGAGTTCATTAGCTGTTTCTAAGTTTTAGCTTAAGTGGTTTAAGTTGCTTGTTTCAAAGTTTTGTATTAATTTTTGAAATTTGTATGTTTTGATAGGTGTTGAAATAATCTAGAGCTTAAGAACTTGAGTTTTGGTGTAAAATGATTCAAGAAGATGAATAAAACTTCAAAATTTGGGCTATAAAAACCCCAGGATTATGTTCTTGACCCTTGCTCTTTAATTGCTATAAACATTAATGACAATGTTTAGTTTAAGTTTGGGGGAGAGAAATTATTCTTGTTGGGCTTTGCATTAAATTTGTTTGTTGATTATCATGATTTTCTTTCCATCACTCATGTTTGGTAGTTCCTGTTTATTTTCTTTAGGTTGTTTAGTTGTTTTAATCATGTTTTAGTTACTTGTTTGAATAGCTTTGAGAAATAAGATAACTAGAATTCTATGATGATGTAGCAACAATTTGTTTTCCTAGGTCTTTGGAAATGTAATTTATTGAGATTTCTGTTAGACATGTATGCCTTAAGGAGTAAAAATATAATAAGTTTTTGAAGACATTTTTATCAATAAAGAATTTATTTATTGTTTATATATACCAAAACTTGTCCTCTTTATGTTCATATTTGTTGAATGTATGTTAAGCAAACAAAAGTCTAAGACTGTCAGTCTAAACCTTTAAGAATTAGGCATATGATGGACAGATTATGCGGAAGACATGATTATTAAGGTGACGGTCTAAATCATAAGATCTGTAATCGAGAGAATAAAGTTGGGCGCTTTATTCATATAAAGATTGTTATGTTGTCTATATCCCTATTGGGAGATGGTTTGAGGTGGACGCTGTGAATAGAAACATTGGCACACTGTCATAGGTGACGATGTGTTGGATCGAGACATAAAGTGAATTGATTTGGATTAATAATTCTGTCTCGGCAAATCGATTTACTTTAGACAATCATTTGTATTGTATCTTAATCCTGAGATGAATAGTGGGCCCGTTGTCTTAACTTGTATCTTTTGATGTACCAAAGGGTGACACCCACATCTTAATAGTGGTATACATGTTGGTACATTGGAGGCATGACTTTTGATAGCGTAGACCTGTTATTCATGGATATGGAATCCATAGCCCCTCTTTAGGAGTAGTGATATCCTCTTATATACGTTATCTTGTAATTGAAAAACTAGAGTGCTCAACCATTTGGATACATAGGAGTAACCAAATGGTATACTGTCTTTGGATGATAAGTTTTCCGATGGTGAGATAATAGAATATAAGATAAAAATAATCGGAAAGGTAAGACAGAACTTGTCCTTAAGCCGGTTATGGATAATCCTATAGGGATACGATACACTATGATATGTCATGGAGACTTAGCTATATGAGCTTCGTAATTTTATGTAGTTTGAGAGTGCAGCTCTAAGCTTTTAGTGGAGTAGCATTGGAGTTAATAATTATGAAATGTATATCTGGGATATTGGGTTTCGTAATTATTAGGAGCTTGAACTATATGTCTATTTAGTCCCGTTTGCTAGCTCACAACATCCTATAACGATACGGCGTGCTTTTTCAATAATTGTTGACTTATGTCAGATTTATTAGATTGGTTGAAATTTGGAAGAATCAAATAATTCATGTCAGTTTATTGGTTGAATTAATTTTGTGATGAAATTAATTCAAGATAAACTTGTTGAATTATTGAGATCAGATAATTCTTGTCAGTTTATCGTTTGATTTAATTTTGAACAAATTAAATCAAGATAAACTTGTAGAATTATTAGAAATTCATTTATTTTTTAAGAGATTATTGAGATAAAGTTGTTTAAATTAGATAACTTTTCTATTGGGTTATTTGAATTAAAACCAAGACTTTATCCTATAGAATCTCGGGTGGAAAATAAAAGATTCATTGAAATTTTTTTTTCAGCAGTTTGGCATGGCGATCATCAAGTTCGACCTACCGATGGGGCAAGGTCGGCTTGCCGATTAGGCAGATTGGCTTGCCGATGCACGGAAAAAAAGATCACGTATTTTTACGTGGATTTCATCAGATATTGATCCGAATTTGATTCTGTTTTGAATTTTTGAGACCTTATCTAATAAGGATTGACCTTAGACCTAACCTTTAGAAATAGGGAGTAAGTCTCATAAGTTATTGAGATCAATTGAGAGATTAAGAGTGATACTCTGCTGGTGAGAATCTGAAACCCCTAAGAGCTCTTGTTCACAAATCACAAACACTAGTTTTGGGTTCTCTCAATTGGTTGGAAGGAGAGTCACTCAGAGGAAGCGTTGTACGTGTAAGCCCACACTCATTCCTATCATGGATAGAGAGTAGCAAAGAAGACCAGTTGGTTGAGGCTTTTCTAGAATGTTACTTCTCTTCATAGATTGCGGGAGTTTTTCGGCATTCAAAGGTTAGTAAGATCTGGTTAATTTATGCATATAGCATGTCAAACTTGTGTTTTGAAAAATACTCTGATATAAAAAAATTTTTAAATTCCGCTGCGTACTATTTTTCCAACAATTGGTATCAGAGCCATGGTTTTTATATAAATTTGCGAGTTTGTGATCATACTATATGTATAAAATTTGTGATATTAATCTCTCCTATACTTGAATTTAATTTTATAGAGAGTTCGCACTCTAGGTTTCTATATATTTTATATGTTGTCATGGATTATATGGTGAATCCTTATTAATTAATTATGGTTGATTAAATTATTTAATTGATACCAGTTATGGTTCCTTAGAGGTTAGAATATGTATCTAGGTTTTTCATGTAATTAGATGTTGGACTATCATCTCCGTCTAGGAATTATTATTTAATTTTAAATTTTGTGAGAATTTTGTAATTAAATAATTATTTAGAGAAGACGGATCTAGAAGATAGATGATGATGCTCCAAGGTATTTCCTGAGTCTCTAATTTTATGTTTTTGAATTGTTTAAAATAAAATTGATAGATTTCATTAAAAATTATATTTTTCAGAAAAGGGTGATTTTTGCTGGGTCGGCATGCCGAACTCTCCAGTTCGACAGGTCGATGGTCGCAGATCGGCAGGCTGGACGTGAGGTTCGGTAGGCCGTCAGTGGGGCAGAATCAGGAGGCTCTAGCGGCAGGCCGAACTTCTAGTTCGGTAGGATGATGGGTCATGATCGGCAGGTCGATCACCTAGATCGGCTTGCCGGTAGAGAGCTAAAACTTTTTTTTAGAAAAGGTGTAGTTTTAATTTTATTTTTGGGACAATTTTGAGAAGCATTAAATTTGAATATGATCAGAAATATGAAATATTCGATTCATACAGGATTGAAGACTTGAAGAAAGGCATTACATGAAGAAGGATACAGCTTGAGGATTAAAGGATGAAGAATCAATAAAATGTTTTGATTATTCTCTTATAATCTTTATTTTCTATTTTCTAAGGTGGAACCATAAAATTACGGTTATTTGTTATTTTGCTTGTAGCTTTGCTTACTTGCTTTGCTTACTTGCTTTGCTTGTCGTATTATAATATGATTGCCATGTATATTGACAACATATCATATAGAATAGGGAGTGCCACTCACATTAAAATTGTTCTTGCATGTCTCTTAAAATAAAACCTTGATTTTAAAAGATTGAGTGGGAGAAGGTTTTCAAAGAGAGGACCTAAGGCCTCCATCGTTGGTCTATAAGAAGAACATTATGGTCCCGACCCTTAGGAAGGGATTTCTATCATGTACCAGATTGGATCTTTGAAAGGATAAGGTATGTTAGCATGATTTATGGTTGCACACCCCTAGGTGGTGATTATAAATCATGGATAAAATATTAAAACGATCATTATACACTCACGTTAATTTTATTATTAACCTCCCGTAGGAGCTTTGTTAATAAAATTAATGGCCAAAGAAACGATTATTAATATATGTTGGATCATACGGGTCCTAGATAGCATATATTAATTAGGAGGGGATCTGTGTTCCTGATTGAATTTGGCATGACTCCCCTAGGAGCTTGTTGAATTATGAGTTGGGAATTATCGTTGTAAGGTTGTGACATTTTTAAGGTTTTAACACATAAACACATTTGTATGTTTTTACATGATTGTGTTATCTTACTAAATTATTATGATAAGTTTGCTTTTTTTTGGTATATGATTCTTTATTGTAGATTAAAAATGTCTAAAAATGCTTTATCTTTGATACTTGACGAAAACCCATTAACCGAAGAGAATTATAATGGTTGGAAACAGAACTTGGATATTGGCCACTCCTTTGAGAAACTAAAATTTATGTTAACAACCCCTTGTCCTCCCAAACTTATGGGAGAATCCACTAATAAAAAATTCCAAGCGTACGATCGCTGGAAAGATGTAAATGATCAGGCCCGCTGCTATATTATGGCTAGCATGAATAACGTGCTGCAAGGTCAACATGAGGATTATGAGACTGCTAAGTAGATCTTGGATAATCTTGAAGACATGTTTGGAGGCCAGGTCATAACAAAGCGGCAAGGGGCACTTTGGAAACTCTTGAATTGTAAATAGAGATTGGGGATGTCTGTGAAGGAGCACATGATGTTGGTCATGGGTTACATCGCTAAGGCTCAAACCAATAGAGCCGATATTGATGCTAAAACTCAGATGACTATGGTCTTTGAGACTCTATCAAAGGAATTTATTCTGTTTAGAGCTACTTTTAATTTAAGCAATAGACGGGATATGACCTTAACAAAATTAATGAAACAGTTATAGGAGTTCGAACTACTGATTAAGAAGTCTCCTACGGGTGGAGAGGCCAATATGATAGCTGCTTTTGGTTCCAATCCCAACTCTAGGAATGGAAAGAAGCAACAGGCCAAAAATGGGAAGTCTTCTGTTCCTGCTAAAAATAGGAGCAAGAAGAAGAAGAAGAAGAACCCAAAGAAGCTTAAGTGCTTCTTCTGCGGGAAGGTCGGGCACATAAAGAAGCATTGTAAGGACTTCCTTTCCAAAGGAGATAGCTGTGAACTTCTGTATTTAGAAACTTCTTTGGTTAAGGAATTTAGTGACATTTGGGTCGTAGATTCCGGTGCAACTAATCATGTTTGTGTTTCTCTACAGGGGTTCAAAGAAACGAGAAGTCTGCTACATGAAGACTTCACGCTTCGGATGGGCGATGGATCTTTGGTCTTAGCGGAAGCAGTAGGAGACATCCATCTTTATTTTGATAATTAAAAGAATTTAATTTTGCAAGATTTTTTTTATGTTCCTAAATTTAAAAGGAGTTTAATTTCTATAGCTTGTTTATTTAAAGACTCATAATTGTTTTCTTTTAATGATAAAGTGGTGATTCATAAAAACAAATCTTTTATCTGCTCTAGATGGATGCAAAATAATCTATACTTTATCAGACCTAAGATGGACTTACTGCTTAATGCGAAGATGAATGATAATAAATCTAAAAGACTTAAAACTTCTTACTCTAATAAGACTTATCTTTGGCATTTGCGTCTTGGTCATGTCAACCTAAATGGGATTCAAAGGTTGGAAAGGGATGGACCTTTAAGTCACTTTAAGGTGGAATCTATACCTTAATGTGAATCTTGTTTGTTGGGTAAAATGACCAAAAGACCATTAGGGTCTAAGGGCAATAGAGCCGAAGGGGTTCTAGAACTTGTGCATAGTGATGTTTGCGGATCAATGAACATCCAGGCACGAGGAGGGTATGAGTACTTTGTCACTTTTACTGATGATTACTCAAGATATGGGTATATGTACCTGATGCACCACAAAAGCGAAACTTTTGACAAGTTCCGGGAGTTTCAGACTGAAGTGGAAAAACAATTGGGTTGACCTATAAAGGCACTTCTATCCGATTGAGGTGGAGAATATCTTTCTGATGAGTTCATGGGACACTTATTAGAGAATAGGATTTTATCCCATTTGACTACTTCGGGCACTCCATAGTAGAATGGTGTAGCAAAGAGAAGGAATAGGACTTTATTAGACATGGTAAAGTCCATGATGAGTTATTCATCATTGACTTTATCCTTTTGAGGATATGCACTACAAACCGTATGTTATCTTTTCAACAATGTGCCTTCAAAATCGGTCCCTAAAACTCCTCACGAGTTGTGGACGTGTAGGAAGACATCCTTAAACCATATTCGCATATAGGGATGTTTGGCTCATGTCCTATTTAAGGATGCGAATAAGTTGGAAGCATGTTTGGAAGTTTGCATATTTGTAGGATATCCAAAAGGGACTAAAGGTTTTATAACCCAAAGGAAAATAAAGTTGTGGTTTCAACTAATGCAACTTTCCTTGAGGAGCCTCAAAGTAAAGTGGTGCTTGAGGAGTTAAGGAGTGATCCAATCACTCTGGAGGTTCCAAATGAAACCATTCCGATCAGTGTAGAAAAACCAAACAAACCTAAACAACAACCTAAGGGGCTTCGGCGTAGTGGGAGGATTGGGCGTCAACCTGAGAGGTATATGTTCAATGGGGAGGTCTTCTTGGCTGAACCAGATGAACATGATAGGGCTCATTGTACTTACACAGAGGCTATGGAGGATGTTGATTCAAAACTCTGGACAGAGGCCATGAACACAAAGATGAAGTCTATGGAGACTAATCAGGTCTGGGAGCTTGTGGATCTTCCTAAAGTGGTAAAACCCATAGGGTGTAAATGGATCTACAAGAGGAAAAGAGGAGTGGATGGAAAGGTCGAAACCTTTAAGGCTAGATTGGTAGCTAAGGGTTATACGCAAAAGGAAGGAATTGATTATGAGGAAACCTTTTCGCTTGTAGCTATGCTTAAGTCCATCCGGATTCTCTTGTCCATAGCTGTCGCTCTCGATTATGAGATTTGGCAGATGGATGTCAAGACGGCTTTTCTAAATCGCTATCTTGATGAGTCCATTTATATAAAACAACCAGACGGGTTCAAGGTCAAGGGTCAAGAGGGTAAGGTTTGTAAGCTGCTAAAGTCAATTTATGGACTTAAGCAGGCTTCCTGTTCTTGGAACATAAGATTTGATCAAGTGATCAAGACTTATGGGTTCTCACAAAATGTGGATGAGCCATGTGTCTACAAACATATTAAGGATAGAATGGTGGTTTTTCTGCTACTCTATGTAGATGACATTCTGCTAATTAGCAATGACATTGGGGCATTGTCATCGGTCAAATTATGGTTGACCAAGCAGTTTGATATGAAGGACTTGGGTGAGGCTATTTTTGTTCTCAGTATCCAGATTTTTTGGGATAGGAAGAACAAAATGATAGCTTTATCCTAGGCTGGCTACATAGATAAAATTCTCAAGAGGTTTGCAATGCAGGATTCCAAGAAAGGTGGACAACCATCTAGGTCTAGAATTACTCTTTCTAAGAAAGACTCTCCAAAGTCTGAGGAAGAAAGAGAATACATGTAGAAAGTGCCTTATGCTTTGGCAGTGGGTAGTCTCATGTATGCCTGCTTTGCACACGACCGGATATTTGTTATGTAGTCGGGATTGTAAGTCGATTTTAGGCATATCCAAGACCGAACCACTGGGTTGCAGTTAAGCATATTTTCAAGTACCTGAGAAGAAATCGAGGGTATATGCTTGTGTATTCAGGTGAGGACTTGACTCTTGTAGGATGTACTAACTCAGATTTTCAATCCTATTTGGATTCTAGGAAATCGACTTCGGGTTTTGTATTTACTCTAGGCAGTGGTGCCATCGGTTGGAGAAGTGTGAAGCAAGATAGCACTTCGGATTCAACGATGGAGGCCAAGTATGTGGCAGTTAGTGATGCTTCCAAAGAAGCAGTGTGGCTCTATAAGTTCCTTGGAGATCTTGAGGTAGTTCTTGGTATGGATAAGGCGGTATCGTTGTACTGTGATAATAGTGTGGTGGTAGCTAAGGCTAAGGAACCAAGATTTCACAAAAAGAGTAAGCATATTGATCAAAAGTATCATGTGATAAAGGACTTCGTCGAGGGCGGGCATGTCACGGTGTGTAAAATCACGTCAGAGGATAATTTAGCTGATCCATTCAAGAAGACACTTACTGGGAGAGTCTTCGAGAGGCATGTAGAAGCTATGGGGGTGCGAGACTTGTCATATTTACTTATTTAGTACAAGTGGGCGATTGTTAGACATGTATGCCCTAAGAAGTAAAAATATAATAAGTTTTTGAAGACATTTTTATCAATAAAGAATTTATTTATTGTTTATATATATTAAATCTTATCCTCCTTACGTTCATTTTTGTTGAATGTATGTTAAGCAAGTAAAAGTCTGAGACTGTCGGTCTAAACCTTTAAGAATTGGGCATATGATGGATAGATTATGCAGAAGACATGATTGTTATGGTGACAGTCTAAATCATAAGATCCGCAATCGAGGGAACAAAGTTGGGCACTTTATTCATGTAAAGATTGTTATGTTGTCTATATCCCTATTGGGAGATGGTTTGTCTTGACCATCAAAGGTGGACTCCGTGAATAGAAACATTGGCACATTGTCATAGGTGACGATATGTTGGGTCGGGACATAAAGTGAAATGATTTGGATTAATAATTTTGTCTCAGCAAATCGATTCACTTTAGATAATCATTTGTATTGTATCTTAATCCTGAGATGAATAGTGGGCCCGTTGTCTTGACTTGTGTCTTTTGATATACCAAAGGGTGACACCCACATCTTAATAATGGTATGCATGCCGGTACGTTGGAGCATGACTTGATAACGTAGACCTGTTATTCATAGATATGGAATTCATAGCTCCTCTTTAGGAGTAGTGATATCCTCTTATATGCGTTATCCTGTAATTGAAAAACTAGAGCGCTCAACCATTTAGATGCATAGGTGTAACCAAATGGTATACTGTCTTTGGATGGTAAGTTTTTTGATGGTGAGATAATGGAACATAAGATAAAAATAATCGGAAAGGTAAGACAAAACTTGTCCTTAAGTCAGTTATGGATAATCCTATAGGGATACGATACACTATGATGTGTCATGGAGACTTAGCTATACGGGCTTCATAATTCTATGTAGTTCGAGAGTGGAGCTCCAAGCTTTTAGTGGAGCAGCATTAGAGTTGATAATTATGAAATTTATATCTGGGATATTGAGTTTCGTAATTATCGGTAGCTTGAGCTATATAGGTCCATTTTGTCCTCTTTACTAGCTCACAACATCCTATAATGATACAGCGTGCTTTTTCAATACTTGGTGACTTATGTCAGATTTATTAGATTGGTTGAAATTTGGAAGAATCAAATAATTCATGTTACTTTATCAGTTGAATTAATTTTGTGATGAAATTAATTCGAGATAAACTTGTTGAATTATTGGGATCGGATAATTCTTATCTGTTTATCGGTTGATTTAATTTTGAATACATTAAATCAAGATAAACTTGTAGAATTATTAAGAATTCATTTATTTTCTTAGAGATTATCTAGATAAAGTTGTTTTAATTAGATAACTTTTCTATTGGGTTATTTGAATTAAAACTGAAACTTTATCCTATAGAATCTTGGGTGGAAAATAAAAGATTCGCTGAGATTTTTTTTTCGGCAGTTCGGCATGCCGATCATCAAGTTCGGCCTGCCGATGGGGCAAGTTTGGCCTGCCGATGCACGAAAAAAAAGATCACATGTTTTTACACAGATTTCATCAAATATTGATCCGAATTTGATTCTATTTTGAATTTTTAAGACCTTATCTGATAAGGACTGACCCTAGACCCAACCTCTATAAATAGGGAGTAAGTCTCATAAGTTATTGAGATTAATTGAGAGATTAAGACTGATACTCTGTTGGTGAGAATTTGAAACTCCCCGAGAGCTCTTGTTCACAAATCACGAACACTAGCTTTAGGTTCTCTCAATTGGTTGGAAGGAGAGACACTGGAGGAAGGGCTATACGTGTGAGCCCACAGTCACTCCGATCATGGATAGAGAATAGCAAAGAAGACCAGTTTGTTGAGGCTCTTCTGGAACGTTACTTCTCTTCACAGATTGCGGGAGTTCTTCGGCATTCAAAGGTTAGTAAGATCTGGTTAATTTATGCATATAGCATATCAAACTTGTGTTTTGGAAAATACTCTGATATAAAAAAAATTTTAAAATTTCGCTGCGTACTATTTTTGCAACAATTTATGTGTACTTGACTAGCATTGATTAATATTCATTTTTGACTATCTATGCTTAAGCGCCATGAATCATGATTACTTGAAATTTTTAACTTTTGGAGAACACTTATATACATTACTTAGGTGTTGACATCTCATGAACTCTAGAACCTATTTTAATGAAACTCAAGGCAAAATCCTAGGTTTAAGTGTCATTGGATAGAAGATTGAGGTATTTTTGGACCGTTTGAGCCTTTTAAAGCTAATTTATGAAAACTTCACTGTTAGTTTTCTCGTTGAGCCTAATTGACCTAATTTTGTCATTACCTATATAAGATTAGCCTAGCCATTTCATGAAATTCCTTTCACTTAACCTATCACTAATAGGCATGTTTGCATCATTGCTTGAATTTAAAGATTGATCGTGAAGAGTAAGCATGGAAATGGGGTGAATTGCATTTGTGATTTGGTTATATTTGTAAAGTGTTTCATTTGTGCTTTTTTGTTATTTTCAATTGTTTTGCTTAGTTTTATTTATGCTTCAAAAAAAAAAAATTTGGAAATGACAAAAAAGAGAAAAGAACAAAAAGAAACTACATTCTTGTAAATTTCTTGTTGTCTTGAGTTCTTCCTAGTGCTTGTGAGTAAAATCTTGTTGGAATGATTGGTAGTAGAGTAATGATCAAGTTGGGAGTCAAAATGTGAGTCTTCATTTGTTTCATGCAAGGCTCATACATGCATTACATGTCTAGGGTAATCTGAGCAGAAAAATGATTTTTTCTCACGTACCCTTCACCTTAGCCTTATAATTACAAGCCTTAAAAGTCCTTAGATCTCTAGTGATATGCTAACCTACAATAGTGGAGAGTGACATGAACAATGGGCTTATGGTAGTTTCGAATTTCACTATTTAGAGATTCCTCATGGTTTGTCTAAGCACATAAGTCTATCCGAGGTCTAATTAGTAGAGTGAGGGTGATTAGGCATGCACTTACACTTAGAGAGTCTTGAATAAAGCAAAATCAATGTTTATTGTTGAAATTCTAGATAATCTCAATGTTTGCATTTCCTTTGAGTTTGTTTTCTTGTAGGTTTAAAGTTTAATATTTCTTTGCTTGTCCTGAGTTTGCCTGAGGACAAGCAAACATATAAGTTTGTGAGTATTTATTAGTGAGTATTTTACTTACAAATTAAGCACTTCTTAAGCTTAAATGATTGTGAAAATCCTCAAGTATCTGTGTTATTTTGATGGTTTTTGTGCAATTTTGTAGGAAAATAATAAAATTGGGCTTAGAAGGAATTTTAGACATCATTGGAGCTTAAAAAGAGTTCTTTTTAGGTGGTTCCAGTGACTGTCGTGCGCCCTTGGTGTGTACAGTGTGCTAGTTACATGCATAGGCTCCCAGCCAAGGCCTGCGCACTTGTAGGCTTGACAGCCTGAGGTGCCTACGTGCCAACGTAGGGCTGTTGCGCGGCCGCGTGAGCCCCTGGCTTACTGATTAGTGCTGAGTATTGATTTTTGCCTTTCTTGTTGATCCGATATCAGGGAATTGATATTAAATGAAGCACTAAACCTTTTAAACCTTAAGGACCCAAAAAAATGATGGGACCCTCGATTTTTCTTGAAGAAGTCACAACTTGCAAAGGGGATTTAAAGCCAATTTTAAAGAGGAAGAGGGGAAAAAAGAAGAGAAAAATATTTCTTTTATTTTTAGTTTAGGATTTTATTTCTAGTTTTAGATTTAGGTTTTATTACCAATAAATCATCATGAGAAAAGCATTTAGAGATCTAGAAGGATACGAGGTGAAGAAGATGAAGAGCATGGATACTGCAACAACGTAGTAAATATTGAACCCTTGATGGTAGTTTGTTTAATTTTAGTTATGGAGTTGTTACTTTTCTAGATATTTGATTTTCCCTTTTAATGAAGTGTTGATTTATTTTTAGTACCTTTTCATGGTTTGGTTGTGTTGTCCTACTCTTAATGCTCTTAGTGTAATTGGCCAATGAATTAGATGATTTTAGTATATGAGGTTTAACGCTTGAGTGGGAGAGATAGTTGAGTTAATTAAGAGGTTCTTGACTAATTAATAATAAGATTTACTTAGCAATAAAATTAGCATAGAATGGTAAAATTGATGCTCTAGAATTTTCAATTATTAGTTTTTGTTACTTTCTTTCTTTTGCTTAGTTAGTTTTATTAGTTTATTTTATTTATTTCTCTATCTGGTCATTTAAATAATCTTAGAACCTATTAATTTCGGTACTTAACGCAAATTAAACTCGATTCTTGTGGGATCGGCATTCATATGCCAATACACTATTACTTGTGACCGTGTATGCTTGTATGCGTAACACATAATCCATGATACGTTAAATTAGCTCATAAAATCAACGAAATAAAAAATATTACTGATAGATTAACAATCATAAGGTACGGTCGAAGGATGACTGATGGATTTGTCATTTGGATAAATTGAATGCCAACAAATACTATATGAACACAAAAATAAAAAGAAAAATAGATCCAAAAAAATCATGGAACATCAGAAGTAGTCGCTCTACAGTTATTAGTGTCGCATAACACCAAAACAGTCCACACAAGTTGTGTTGGTTCCTTGATCTCTATATTCGCGTGACACCGATTTGCACATCGCCAAACTCGTTGGTATAAATTGAACAGCTAACAAACATGTTTAACGTCCATCATATATTTGAGATATTTGAACTAGTTATTTTATTTGTGGAGATCATCTCTTTTACGTAACTTACAAATTATATATATATATAGATATATATACATATACATACACATGACTTACAAATCAAACGTGATCTTGAGTTATATATGATATTAATTCCAACCCTTAGGTCATGATCACAACAAGAAAATAAGAACATGATTCATTGATTAATGCTAATTTATAACAATCTTGTCCTTGCGTGAATCACTTCCTTTTTTTTTAGATCCATGTAAATTACTTTGATCTAGACTAGCTAATGTAGATTATTATTTATGAATGACAACAGTTTCATACTAAATAGAGGACACGACCGAAATTCTAAATACACGTAGAATTTAACTTGTTTAAAAATCAGAAATAACGATCGCTTATGTGATCATCATTTGTGATTTTGATTTAGGATAAATTTTATGAATCCTCATAGAATAATTATTTTCTTTTGCCCCCAATAAAGTTGGGACATTCCGAATCTCATATTTATTCCTTCCTTAATGCACTTGATCAAAAACTAGAAACAAGGAGGAAAAAAAAAGGAGAACGGATCCTAATGCACATACATTAATTGAAGTTCTAAAGAAACTGACAAATTTTTCATACTCGGGTGCGTCGCACGTGTTAATCTTTCAAAAAGAAAAGAAAAATATTAAGAGAATATTTCAAAGTCTAGGGGAAAAATCTAGATATTATATATCCAAAAGAGAGGACACAATATGTATACTTTAATGTTTTGAGGACATGTTTACACAAATAACATAGTTGAGGACTAATTCACCAATTAAAACAATAAATGATGGTCATTTATTTTTTGGTATTAATTTATAGAGAACCCAATTTATAAATATACGAGTCATCACAACTAATAAAATAATGAGTAGAGTGTCGATCCAATAAAGATTATGTTAAATTTTAGTTAAAACTAAAATCTGTTAACCTTGAAGATTATTTAAATAACCGAATAAAAAAAATTAATGAACCAAATTAATTTAACGACATAAAAATCTTGAGATTCCAATCCACAATAACTAATCCTATATGAATTTCTTAATTAAATTAATTGTGACTCTTCTTTATTGCTCATAGTTGCTTCTATTTATTGTATTCCTTAATCTTTTTCGAGCATTAATAAAATACCCTAACAGGCAAATTTCCTACATCTCAATATGAGGAATGGTGCCTTAAAGAACAAATATTCTAATTGTATAGGCTGTTTGCAAGAGTAGTTTAAACCGTTAGTTTATGTAAGAGCTTTTTATTGTAGCATATGAGAACTTTACACTATTTATAGTTTAAACCATTAGTTTAAACTACTCTTCCAAACACCCTTTGTATTAAAGACTTTGTAAATTAAATGAATTAATAAATGATAATGTGAATATTTTGCAAATTCATAATGATCCTCTTATCGCTTTCATTACAATGACAAAGCATTTAAGCAAAGATGTTGGAGATGCAACCTATATTCAATGAGAGTATTATCCATAGTTATGAAATCTATAGCTATCTAACAGAGATTTAATACCATTAGTTTGAACTACTCTTCCAAACATCCTTGTATTAAAGACATTTTAGATTAAATGAATTAATAAATGATAATGTGAATATTTCGCATATTCATAATGATCCTCTTATCGCTTTTATTACAATGAAGAAGCATTTAAGCAAACACGTTGGAGATGCAACTTATATTCAATGAGAGTATTATCCATAGATATGTAATCTATAGCTATCTAACAAAGATTTAATATTATCCTCCCAAAGGTATTATTTAGAATATTTGAAAAGAACAAAACTTTGGTCATCTGAATACATATAGTAACCAAAAATTTTTCCATTTGTAGTTATTACAAATGAAAATTTCCAAATAAGTGAAATAATTGAATTTTGAGATACAATGATCGAAAGGTAAAAAAGAACTAAGTATTTCATCCGATTATGGTTAAACTATGAGGATACACATATTTGGAGTGGTCATAGACAAGACAAATGAATATCTAAAGTCTCCTAATATGTTATATTATCAAGAGTTCAACTTTGGGTCATTAGTGAAATAAAACCAAAGTTAATATTAAATGGGTACTTAATCGAGAATTAATTTATTTGCTACTATTAGAGCTATATAAATATATATTCAACCGGTCTCAATGCTCGCTTACTAATTCATTTACAAGGTGCGTAGATGCAGTTTACATAGGTAATATAGAAGGATACACTCTACAAGCCAATAAACCTGTTACTATGCACGTTGATGGTCTAGTTAAACTATGTGGCACTAGGCACAGTCCAACTAGACTGTCGGCACCACTGCTAGGGTTAACTAGATAATTAATTGTTCAACTAAATTTTAGGAACATATTCATTCAAATATTTATTGAAATTTAAATAATTAATTATTTCAAGTCCAAATTGCATTTGAACTTGAATAAAAAATAATTTTTCACAATTATTTAATTAGATAATTATTTTAAATGATATAATTCTAACTTAAATAGAATTATTTAATGGAAATATTCTAGATGATACTGATAATCATAGAAGATTGTGATTGATTGTAATTCAAAATTTCCCCTACTTATGGGTGGTGTGCAACACTTGATAGAGCCTAATGTGGGTGGCATATTCTACAACAGGGAGGTAAAAGAGAATTTATCCTATAGTAGTTGTGAGGGGAGAATTTGTGATCAAGATCTACTGAGTTATGCCCATACATACAATAGCTTGAAGGAAGAGACATTGCATAAAAGGTCCGAAGGTTGACATCTTCTCTTTAGTCATATATGTTGCTTTAGTCATCAACAAGTACATTTAATTGGAATTCTATTTAGAGTTATAGCAACCTAGGTAGATTCTAGGTGATTATATAATTTTTTTTTTAATTTTTCCAACAATTGGTATAAGAGACAACTCATAATTATGCTATAATTATAAATTAGAAGATTTAATTATTTTCTTATGCATTGAATTTATATTTTATAGAGATGGCACTTTAAGATTTTCATATGTAAATTAATATGTGTAGGGTATATTATTTGTTATCACGTGAATTTATGGTGAATGATAAATATTATATTAATTTAATTTAAATTATTGTCGATTATAGTTCTTTAGATATTATAAAATTGCATGTAGGATTTATTTATAGAATTGTAATTGTTATATGATGCAGTCTATCGTCGCCCCTTAGATTTTATTTTATTTTTTAGAATTCATGTAAATCGAAAATAGGTTAGAGCTTTTTATGTAATTTAACTCTATGAAGATAGATATTCTAAAAGATGCCATATTTTATGAGAAATTTTACTATTTATTTTCTAATTTTTTTTTGCATTAATTTTTTTTGTAAATATATATATATTTTGACTGGTTTGGGGAATAGTCTAGACATTACCGAGACTGATATGCCCTGAAGGAACTACAATATTTTACTAGGCATTGTGCATATTACTTGCCTCTGCCAATAATTCGTTGCAGCATCCAAATAGACACTACGTGCAGTTTAATGTGCCAAGAACCATGAAGGCCGACGTTGCATTAGTCAACATAGGTTAGCATGTTGCAAAACCTTGTATGTTAAAATATATAATATATAATATGTATATAATGTATAAAAATATAATAATATTTTAAAATAAAAGAAATTATTATGTTATTGTTATTTACATAATTTAAATTAATTATGGTTAAAGTTATTTAGGATCTAAAAAATTAATTTGACCTATTGTGGTCAAATTGAAATGCAGAAAAGCGTTAATAAGATTTTGAGAATTTTATTGGAAAGGTTAATTCAAAAAATTCAAAAATATGAAAATGAATACAAGGACAAGATACAGGAATGACGACCGATACATGTTTAGGTTTATTTTTGTAATGTGTTATTTTCTTACTTCAAGGTAAAACCATGATATTACGGCCATCTATACATAGCTATCTTGCTATGTTTGTATGCTTTATGATATGATTTGACATATGTTTGATAACCTATCATGTAGAATAGGGATTATTACTTATAAAAGTGTTCATACTTTTATATAAATTATGTTTCTAAAATATTAAATAGGAGGGAGCTCCTGGCTACGGCTCACAATCTCTATTGTTGGACCATATGTGAAACCAAGTAACACTGAACCAGACGAAGTTTGTTCACCATTGGTGCTTTACTAGACTGGAGTTCCTCTGAAAAATGTCTATAGGCATTATTCATGATTTTACACTCCAAGGCGGCAATTTACGAGTCATGGATCATAAGATATAAAAAGTGATCATACACTTAGGGCGAGTTTAGTTATTAACCTCCCTAACAAGTTCTATATTAGGATCGGTGCCCTAAAGACTAAATATTTTATTTGTAATTAAAGAAATTTTGGATTAAATAAATAAATAAATAATAATACAAATATTTCATGAATTAATAATAGTCCTCATATTGCTTTTATTATTATGTTTAAACCTTTAAGCAAACATGTGGTCCGTGACTATTATAACCAAGGCTGCACTCTT
This sequence comes from Artocarpus heterophyllus, assembly GCA_025403435.1. Taxonomy (NCBI): domain Eukaryota; kingdom Viridiplantae; phylum Streptophyta; class Magnoliopsida; order Rosales; family Moraceae; genus Artocarpus; species Artocarpus heterophyllus. The sequence goes on from JAJQZP010000037.1 coordinate 1,239,286, forward strand.
GATATTATATTGTATTACAAGACTTTATAAATTAGTCTTGTCCATGACCTCTTATGCATATTTTAATGGAGGGCTTAATTCCATTTTACCTTCCAATTATTTTACCTCAAAGTTCCATTATTTCACTTATTTGGAAAATTCCTATAACATATACAAATGAAAAATCATCTAATTACCTCTAGTATCTAGATGACCAAGGCCTTGCTCTTTTCCAAATTCCCAAATAATGCCTCTGGGAGGATAATATTAACTCTTTGCTAAAGAGTTATAGATTTTGTATCTATGGATTATGCTCTTATAGAATATAGGTTGTAGGGATGGAAATTTGTGTTAATAGGACGTGTTTGTGTCAATCCGTTTATTAATCTTGTCAGAAAACAACGATCCGATCACCGACCTATTTGTCAAACATGCCAAAGATGTCAACCCAAACATGACTCATTTAATAATTGTCTTAATGGTATCAACCCGCATAACCCACTTAAATTTATATATTGAATAAATAATATTTATATAATTATAACTTTTTTAACATTATTATGAAACATATAATAGATTTATTGATCAATTTAGCATTTAATTTTAGATTACCTATAGATTTTAAAATTCATGATATGTATATTTAATAAAAGCAAATAAAGTTTCTTTATGCATCATAAAATTTTTTATATTATATCATATATAATTAAGTTTTAAATCATACATGTAGTTAATTGTGTCATTTCATGTGAATCGTGTTAGGATAGTCAACCCTAAGGTAACCTATTTAATAATTGAGTTAATCGTGTCAACTTATTATTGACCCAAACCCATTTATAGTAAACCTAAACCTTATAATTTCGTGCGGGTTTTGTGTCACGTTATTGTCTCATGGCCTAAAATGCCATCTCTAATAAGTTGTACCTCCAACATACCAACAATGGAGTCTTTGATCATTGAAACTCTTGCCTTTGGCATATGAAAAGATACAAGCTATAAACCTGGAGTTATGAATCCACTTTAGGATTGAGATTACACCTAGAAGATGTTCAAAATGAAATGATTTAAGATAAATATAATTATTATTAAATAAATTACATTTCAGGTGCAGTCTAGTGTGCGAACACCATCAAGTCTACCAAATCACTGTTAGATTAGATGCCCTAAGGATTAAATGATGTAATAGCTTTTGAGACATTTAATCAATAAAAAATTATTTATGTCATATATCAAATATTGCCCTCTTCATATTCATTTATGTTAAATGTATCATAAGCAAACAAAAGTCTAAAACTATTAATATAAACCTTTAAGATCGTGCATATTATAGACGGATTATACAAAAAACATGAATCTTAAAGTGATAGTCTAAATAATAAAAGGTCCACAATTGAGGGAATAAAGTTTGGCACTTAATTCATGTTATGATTGTTATATTCTCTATATTTCTAATGGGAGATGGCTTCACTTAGTCTTTAGAGTGGGACTCTGCAAGTAGAGACATTGGTATATTGTCATTGGTGGCAATATATTGGCTCGGGACTAAAGATGAATTGATTTAGTTAATAATTCCATTTGAATGAATCAATTCACTTTAGACAATCATATGTGCTATATCTTAATATTGAAATAAATTAGTGAGTCTCTATTCTTGATTTTATCTTTTGATGTATAAAAGGATGACATCTTAAAATTAATTAAATGTATGAATATCGGTACATTGGAGACAAGACTTTTGAATAATATATAGACTTGTTATTCATAGATATACAATCCATAGCTTTTTTTTTTTTTTGTAGAATTAAAGGTGTTCTCTTATAGGCATTAGCTTGTAATTAGAAAATGGAGTGTTCAACCATTTGGATACATATGTGTAACCGAATGGTATACTATTTGCATTGGTTATAAATAGTAAGAATTTCAGTGTTGAGATAATGGAACATAAGATAAATATAATAGGGAAGGTAAAATAAAATTTATCCTTAAGTCGATTACAGATATCCTATGGGGATGTAACACATAATGATGTGTCATGGACAGTTAACTTATTAGAGTTTTGTATTCTATATATAGTTTGAGAATGTATTTCTAAGCTTTCAGTGGAATAGCCTTGAGTTAGTAATTACAAAATGTACATATCGAGGATATGTTATTTTATATTTATAAGAGCTTGATCTATATATATTCATCAGGTCCTTTTTGCTAGCTCACATATTTTCCTGTAATGATACTGTATGTTTTTAGATAAATTGGTAACTTATGCTAATTCTTAGATTGGCTTAAGTTTTAGTTAGTTGGATTTTATTAATTCATGTTAGTTTTTTAGTTGAACTAATTTTATGAATTAATTTAAAATAAACATGTCGAATTAAAATAAACATGTCGAATGTAAAATAAACATTTTCCCATCTGACGTCTATAAATAGGAAACGTGCTCCTATGGTTTATTATGATAAAGAGAGGTCACTTTAGAGGTTTAGAGAGAGAAACTCTATTACTTTAAAAAATTATTGTTCAGCATTTAGAACAGTAATTCTTATTATTCTCTTATGATTGTAGGTGAAAGTTACCAAGAGGATAATCGAATAATGTGTGCCTACTCATATTCTAGTCGTGGAAGAAAGAATAACAAAAAAGACTAGTTAGTTGAGGCTCTACTGGACGCAATTCTCAGTAATAGTTCTATCAAGCGATTCCTATTAGAAATGCGGTTCTGATTTTATAAGGTAGAAAGATCTATTATTAATTTATTGTATATAGCATCTCTAACTTGTTTATGGAAAAGGTTTTAGTCTAAAATTTTAAAATTTCGTTGCGTACTCATTTTCTAACAATCAATATGTCTATCATGGAGTTAATCTGCTCCGATGGCCTAAATTATCTATCTCCCGAATTAGATACAGATTCTTATTATAGTCTTGTCATGTATACAGTGCCCAACAAAGTAAATAGCATTAGGGATATGCTTAGTGTAGTTCCCCGAGGAACTTAACTCGGTTGTCCAGCCACTATGCTCGAAAGATGTCATTTTTGGAGTTTACATTACTCCCTTTTGATCAACACTTCCTCCCAAGGTGATCCCATGATCCTCCTTTGGCTGCCACGTAGGATATCGATTCCTCGGGAAGAGCACGTGCTCGGCACAAATGAATACAACTTAAAGCCAGGTGGTAACTCATGTTCAAGGCGGACACATGGCCTCATTCAACCTTTAGATGAAGGGTTGACCACCCTTTTGGGGTTGTGACACTTGTCACCTACCTTTTGACACCACTTGATGGGACACCTAAGTCATGGGTCAAACCCTCCTTTCAGCCAGCGTAAATAGTGGCCTATAAATAGAAAGCATTTACTCCACCTAAAGGGCATATAGACTTTCTCAGTTAACCATACTCTCGATCTCGATCGAACTGGTACCTGACTTGAGCGTTAGAGAGCTCGTGGCCAACACCACACTAGTGCCCCCTGACCTCTAAAGTGTACCTTTTTCTTATTATAGCTAATCTTCAGGAAGCCAAGATAAGTTGGATAGGTAGTCCAACCATCGTGCGCAGCCGCACATGGAGTTGATCAACAACAGAGCATCAACATTTTGGCACTAATAAGCGGGCCCCGTGCCTTTCCAACATTCCTATTGATAGCATCCTCACTTGACATGGTCATGAGAGGAAATATTCGGGATGAGGATCCACGACAAGAGGGGTTGGGGAATGCCCAAAATCAAAACTAGTCCAGACCTTGTGGTAGGCCGCAAGGATCCTAGTCTCAATCTAGTGGGCAGGGTAGTGCGAATAGAGCAATCCTAGATTTCGAGACCATATTTGAGAATTGACTACTGCAGTATGCCTTCTCATGCAGCAAACGGCATAACAACAAGCACAATAACTGCCCCTCACTCTACTTCCGTTGGCCTTGGAAGAGCAGGCAGGTGTTCGAGTAAGGTCGAGGGACGGTTCTCACAATGGGGGAGACTTTGAGAAAGTAGGAACTAGCCCTCAAAGAGTGTCTCCCGAAGCAACCACTTAGTCCTGGATGGTCGGCTCGAGCCCCAAGATGGCCGCAACTACTCCACGCAAGGTTCACAGGCCTTAGTCTTTAACAGGCTCGGGAACCAGGGGCTCGCCTTGCCCTAGACCAACTAGAAGCCCAAGGCGATGGTAGGGTAGATGGTGGAGCCCTATATAAGGTGGAACTACCTAAAGATGCCAATAGCAGGCAAGTACTAGACCCATAGCAACAAATTGATTAGATTAGAATCACATTATGAAGTCAATGAGGGTTGCATGCATGATCTACCCTTTAGCGATGCAATCATAAGGGCCCCCATGCCGAACAAATTCAAGGTACCACAAATCAAGGTTTGTGATGGAACGACCGATGCAGATGAGCACCTTGAACTCTATAGGGCCCACATGATGCTACAAAATGCCAGCGATACCGCCATGTACAAGGGGTTTTCATTGACTTTGACCAGCTCTACTTGGCAATGGCTCAAGCATATAGAGTCGGGCACTATGAGCTACTTTTAGCAGTTGTCCGATGCACTCTCGATAGCTTTTGCCCTATCTAAGACAAGGAGGATGGAGGTTACTCACCTCTATGCTGAAAAGCAAGAACAAAGGGATGTGTGGGACTACATCAACTGCTTCATCTGAGTAGCCTTAGAGGTGAGGCACATTGAAGACGAGATCTTCAAGGATGCCTTTTGTGAGGGATTACAAGACAAGGGCCTACTCTAGTTGCTCACCTTAAAGTAGTCGAATACCTTCTTTAGATGTTGGCGTATGCCCAAAGGCATGTAGATGCCACGTACTACTTGAAGAGCCATTGCGATGTAGTAGGGAACAGCAAAAAGGTGAAGAAGAATAAGGATATGCTTGACCAAGGTAAGACCAACGAGAACAAAAAACCAAAAATGGATCAGTCAAAGGTTCCAACTAGGGAATTCCAAAGCTGCATGGCCCTAATTGCCACTATCGACGAAGTATTTAACCAGGTAAGAAACTGCAATCTGTTAATGGACTTGCCTCCACTAAAGGGAAACTGAGCAAAGCAAGACTAGAACAACTATTACAACTTCCATAATGACATCGAGCATAACACCTGGGATTGCATCTAGCTAAAAGACAAAATTGAAAAGCTTGTCTAAGACGGACACCTCAGAGAGTTTGTCAAACAAGTTCTCACTCTCAGCAACAATGCAGGAAAAAAGCGAAAACCAGCTAGGGAAGGCCAACCAAGAACATAAAACACTAGTGGTTGGTAGGCCTATGCCCAGGAAGCCTACTTAGTTGAGGGAAGGGGGGGGGGGGGGACCTGATGAGCATGTTTGTGCATATCAACAAGGTATGCTGGTAGGAAGATATTATAATCACCTTTATCGAGGATGAGGTAGATAGCCTTATTCACTTGCATAATGACATCCTAGTATGTGAGATACAGATTGCAAACAACATTGTTTGGTAGGTGCTGATTGATAAAAGCGGCTCAATAAACATTCTATTCAAGCAAGCCTTTGACAAATTGAAGATCAACAATGCTGTGCTTGTCCTGATGTGAACCCCTTTTATGGCTTTTTCTCGAGAGAGTGTGTCTAAGCAGTAGGCAAGATCTAGTTGCTAGTTATTTTCGACGAAAATGATGCTCAAGTCATACAGCTCATCAAATTCTAAGTGGTCGATTAGTCATCCCAACACAACATAATCATTGGGCGGCCAACCCTAAACACCATAAAGCGCGGTCTTCACTTACCACTTACCCATGAAGTTCTCCATAGAGAATGGAGTAGGAGTAATAAGGTCAAAACAAAAAGACTCTAGCGACTACTATGTTAAAGCTATGAAGGAGGCAACAACCTTGTTGTTAAATGTCTCAGCCATTTGCAAGGTGGACGAGATCAAATTCCCTATTGAGGGGAGCCGAAAATGCTGTTAGACCTTGACCCCTAGATCCCCAAAGAAGATGTACGGGCAATGCCCGTGGAGGATCTCATCTTACACCACTTAGACCTTGAACATCCTAGCCAAATGGTCATGCTTAGGTCTCATCTAAAGCCTTGGATCTGAGTAGACCTTGAGAAGTTCCTAATGGAATATTAGGACGTGTTCATCTGGTCCCAAAAGGACATGTCTGGGATTGACCCAAACATCTTCAGCCACTAGTTAAACATCAATTCTGAGCACAAGCTGATCATTCAGAAGAGAAGAGCCTTTAATCCAGAGAGGTACGCTGCTATTAATGAAGAGGTTCAAATGCTACTGAAGGCTGGGTTCTTTCGAGAGGCTACCTACCCCGAGTGGCTGGCAAATGCGGTTCTAGTCAAAAAGGCTAATGGGAAGCGGTGAGTTTGTATTGACTTTATAGACCCAAACAAAGCCTACATGGAGGACTACTTTTGTCTACCTCATATTGACTAGTTGGTAGATACAACCGCTGGCCATCAACTACTGAGCTTCATGGATGCCTACTCTAGGTGCAATCAAATCAGGATAGTCGAGGAAGACCAAGTCAAAACTGCATTCACAACTGACGAAGCAATATTTTGCTATGTCATTATGCCGTTTGGGTTAAAGAACTAGGCCCACTTATCAGCATCTTGTAAATAAGTTGTTTGCTTGGTAGATTAGGAAGACCATGGAAGTATACAAGGATGACATGCTCGTGAAATCTGTTTGAGCAACTAATCATATTGTCGATCTTTAGGACAGTTTCAACATCTCTGAGAATATAAGATGAAGTTCAACGTGGCCAAGTGCGCGTTTGGGGTGGAGTCAAAAAAGTTTCTCGGATTAATGGTCAATTGCTGCGGCATCAAGGTCAATCCTACCAAGGCTCAAGTAGTGGTGGACATGCACTCCACCTATATAGTGAAGGAAGTCTAAAAGCTCACTGAGATGGTTGCTGCTTTTTCTAGGTTCATCTCCCGGTCCACTGACAAGTGCCAACCTTTTTTTCCAAGCACTCAAAGGGAGGTTTGAGTAGAGCAGAGAGTGTAAGGAAGCATTCCAGAGTCTTAAAAAGTACTTAGCCACACCTCTGCTCTTATCCAAACCTCTGTTGGGAGAGGTACTTTATGACTATTTAACAGTGTTCAAAAAGGCTGTCAGCTCGGTCTTGGTCCCAGAAGAAGAAGAAATTCAATAGTCTGCCTACTACACCAACAAAGCCTTTTAGGGAGCTGAGGAGAGGTGCCACCGTTAGGAAATCTAGCCCTAGCCCTTGTTACCTTTACTTGGAAGCTCCGACAATGCTTCCAGGGGCACACGATCTGAAACGCAAATAAGTACCCTTTGCTCTAAATCCTCTAAAATCTATAAATTTTTGGTTGGATAGCCAAGTGGTTGGTTGAGCTTGGACAATTCGAGATACAATTTATGCACCAAATGGCGATTAAAGCACAAGCTTTGGATGATTTTATAGTTGAATTCATGGGTGCCGATTAGGCCACCCCTTCGACTGAAAAGGCACACGTGGCAGAATTTCATCATGCCAGCAGAAGTATGAGCGAACTTGAACCCAAGTGGGAATTATTCGAGGACTAGTGGGCTAGTATGAATGGGTCAGTGCCAGGCTCATCCTCATTGGCGTGAATGGTTACTAGACCAGCTATTCACTTTAATTTGGTTTCAAGGCCTCCAACAATGAGGCCAAATGTGAAGCATGGATAGCTGTTCTTAAAATTTTGCAGGAGCTTGGGATGGACCATGTCTGCATTCATAGAATTCCATGCTTGTGGTCCAGTAAGTAACCGGTAGATTCCAAGCCCAAAATGAGTCCATGACTGCTTACATGGGCTAAGTTAAAGCTTTACCTGGGCAATTCAAGAGCTTTTCAATCACCCAAATTCCTAAAGTGGAGAACGTGAAAGCCAATACACTTACTCGACTAGCTTCATGTCTTAAAGACAACGACTTGATGTCAATACTAATCGAGAGGCTAGTCGAATTGAGCATCGAAAGAAAAGAATCTATGAGTGAAGTGACCGAACAGACCAGAACTAGATGAACCCAATCATCTGATACCTGACCATAGGCTACTACCTAGTGCTCGAAAAGAGGCTCGGTGCGTCAGTAACGGCTCGGATTGGTATTCAATGATACCAACGTGGCTACACCATACCCTACTGAAGATGTGTCAGACTATAGAAGGCCTAGTATCTCAAGGAAGAAATCCACAATGAGCTGTGCGGCAAACACGTGGATGCAAGTTTGTTGTCCTTTACATGTCTATGCTAAGGTTACTACTGGTCGACAATGGACCAAGATTGCAGAGGATATACCCACAAATGCCCCAAGTGCCAATAGTTTTCTTGGGGAATTAGACACCACGTCGGGCCGCTCAACCCAGTAATATGTGCCTGGCCATTCGCCAAATAGGCCATTGAGATCAAAGTTCAAATATTGCATAGTGGCCATCGATTACATAACAAAATGGGTAGAGGTCAAGCTCTGCACTAACATGATCGAGGCTAAGTGCTCCAACTTCATATGAAAGAAGATAATTTGTTAGTATGGTATCCCACACACAACAGTCACCAACAACGCCAAACAGTTTGAAGTAGTAGGCCTCTTAAGGATGTGTGAGCAGCTCGACATTAAGAAGGTCTTCTCCTTGTTGGGATACCTCTAGAGTAACGAGTAAGTTAAGACTGTCAATAAGACTATCAAGGAAAACCTAAAGAAGAAACAAGAAGGCCTCAAAGGCACTAGGATCAACAAGCTTCCATAGGTACTCTGGCCATATTGCACAACTAGTTGGATGGCCATGGAACAGACTCCTTTCTCTTTGGTCTACAAAGCTAAAGCTGTGATCCCGATGGAAGTTAGCTTGTTGAGCTACATGTTGGAGCATCATGATGAGTAGCAAAATGCCAAGCTCATGATGACTAAACTTGACTTGGTGGAAGAGAAGCGAGATACTACATAGATCTGAATAGCTGCTAGGAACTAAGCCATGGCTTGGCACTATAACAAGCAGGTACAACCAAAAAGCTTCAAAGTTGGAGAATTAGTCTCGAAGCAAGTAATTATCCAACAACCTGGGCTTGGAACTTTTAGGCCCAAGTAAGATGGACCGTTAAGAGTGGTCAGAATTGTCCGAGCAGGCATGTACAAATTGTCAACATCGAAGGACGTGTGCTCGTCTATCTATGGAACGCTGAGCACTTGAAGAGATTTTGCTGCTGACCCAAGAGCCAGACCACTTTTTGACCTCTGGCTCTGATATTCTTTTTGTAAACTATAAAGATCTATCGATAGGGCAAAAAATGAACATACACCAAGTATACATCAATGAACAGAAGTTCAAGAATTCTCTTTTGAGTAATAGAACAAAAGAATGGACTGAGATGACACTAAAGTTCAAGCTTGGACCATTCTTTTTTAACTTTAACTTTGGGGAAATTTGTTTTAACTCCAGCCAAGGGGGGGCCATTACCTAACTGAGGGGCTGGATGACACAAAACCTGACCATAGGCAAACTTAAAACACTAGTTCACCTGTCTAATTATACCATGGACTATCTTACCTAGGGACACTGAGCATTGGCTAACTTAGGGACAAAAACTTTGGACCAAAACTAGGCTTCAAGAATCCTTAAAGGACTCAACAAGTCTAGGGGGTGCAAGGGTACGATGACACCATACCCCAAATATGAGCAGAACATGCTTGAAAAAAAGTAGAGTATGCTTTAAAAAAGAGCAAAACATGCTTGAAAAGAGCATAATATAACTTAAAAAATAAGCAGAACATGATTGAAAAGGGCAGAGTATGCAAGTAAATAAATATAAATAAATAAATTTGAATAACTCAATACTTGGGAAAATTCAAATAGTATATAATTAAATGTCCAGGGGAGGTACAATTATCGGACACCTCCCATACCTAGGCACAAATAAATAAAGAGAAGAAGATGAGAACTCAAACCCTAAGCGCTAGGTCGAGTGTTGTCCTTGATATCCTCGACGCCTAAGTCTACAACACCTTGTGCCGCATTTTGCTCTTGTCCATCGCCATCCTGGTCGATCGGGGCTGGGGTCTTCTCCTTGTTCTCGTTCCCCTCTTCATCTCCATCCTTTCCCTACTCGGGGTCGATGACAAGCAACCAGTCAAGCAAGGCTACCATAGGATGCTTCGATAGGATGTAGCCTTGTGAGTCCTTCATCCAAGGAAGTAATTATCCAAGAACTCTGTTGTGCACTTGAAGTCCTCCAATGCCTAGTTTGCTCGGTAGCTTCTCCTTGAGGAAGCTTTAGTGCTCCTCCCTGGCAGCCTGGGCCATTTCTTGTATGCTCAAGAGGGCAACTAAACACTTTAAACCACTTCTCGAGCCTGGTTGGCCTTCTCCTTGGCCACTTTCAATTCATCTTTGACTTGGGCAAGCTCACTAGCACTTTAGTCTAGCTTCTCCTCAACCTCAGCAGCCTTCACAGTGGCCTGGTTGGTCACCTCTTGCTGCACCTTGACCTGTTGCTCGTCCTTAAGGCAGCAATTTTCAAGGCTATACAAGCCTGCAAAGTTTGGCATTAATAAAGCTAAATAAAATTGTCCTAAGGAGAAGAAGCTTGGAATCAAAGATCAAACCCATCTAAACGAGTTGTTGGAAGGCAGATTCGTAACAGTCTTGGTAGGTTGTGCTGGAAGAAGCTGAAGAAGTCCTCCGAGGGAACTAGCTCACCAAAGCACTCGACGATAGATGACCACAGAGGATACCACGTCCTCGGTCGGCCAGTTAGAGGAATTACTAGTGGTGGAGGTGGAGGGATATTTTGGCTCATCAAAGCCCCCCGACAAGATGCCTGCCCGAGCCACTAGGCACTCAGGGGGCAACAACCTCAGGCTGCTCGGCCCACTCGGATCTAATTATTCTTTTGGCCCCAACCTTGGCCTTGCACTTGCCTTGGCTCTAGACCTCCATCATCCACCGGAGCCTTTCTTCTCTAAAGAGTTAGCAGGATGACATATCTATAAGATGAGAAAAGCAAAGTTAAGGAATGATTGGCAAAAGCATCTACAAATAAAGATTAGTCATGGGGTTAAACCTCTGATCTAGAGCAGACCTGGCTAGTAAAGTAGCCTAATCACATCCCAGAGGCCCACGTTGTCAATAGGCTACCCAAGGCCAAAGGGACCACCACGAGAGTGCTAGGAACTGAACGATAATGGCTCTCTCACTTGCCACCACGGTCGAAAGGAACTTGGTGCTAGGATGTCAACACCAAGCAAGTAGAACATTATCATGTCAGGGGTTGGTTGAGCTGGAACCATTAAACTAGCCATAGTTTGCCAAGTTGGTTTTGCTCAGCAAAAACGCATACTACCGGATAGAATTAGGCTTCTTGAACAAATCCTCAGTAGACTACATCAACGACATCGGCACCCGCGACCATTTTGACCATAGATGACCCTGCTCTAACCTTGTCTGCATGGTTTAGTTGATAGGAACCCTTTACCTAACTCGAGATAGCCATCTTCCACCAGCATAAAACCACCCAAATTTCTAAAGCTTAGTTGAGTCGGGGTTGCCAAGGATGAAGTCCTTGAAAAAGTTGATAAAGTAATACCACCTGACTTACTATGGGAGCTTCTTCATCTTGAACATTTGTTTAAATGCCTCCCATGGCATCTCGGTTGCATGGCTGTACATCCACAACACATACATGCCAATGAGCAAGCAGTAGTAATTTGGGTTCAACTGCATGGGGCACACATTTAGGTCATGGAGGGCTTGGTGCATGAATGGGTATAAGGGGAGGTAGAGTCTTGCTCTGAAGAACTCTATGTAGAATGTAATACACCCCTCTGACGATTTGACTAGGGATCCTTAGCCCCAAGCAGAATCAGTTGTACATCATTGGGAATTTGATACTCCTGATGAAGGGTCTCCAACTAGGCCTGGGTCATTGCCAATGTTTACCCAGTGGCCGATGTCTGGCCACTTCAATGCACCCTGTAAACCACTACTCCTCGAACCCTAGTCTCCAAAGCTGTTGATGCACCCTCTTCGTTCTCGACGTTGTTGCCTCCTTGGACTGGTTGCCTCTCCTCAGCAATATTTCCTTTGACGTAAACTTTGCCCACTACTTGGGTCCCTTTGGCCACATCCTGACCAGAGGAGCTTGGCCCATGGGCAGTGGCTGCCAAGCAAGCATGTTCCTATTCAATCACTTGGGACTTGCCCACAATGACTGCCCTGATGTAAGGGTCCTACCCCTTACATGGCTGGATCAAGACCGTTCCTTTATGGATATCTAGGAACTCTTGATTGGGGGTAGTCCCTTGCCCCAAATTACGGATCTAGGCCAACTGAGCCACTCCTTCTAGCTCAATCATCCCCTCATTACTTCCCCTTTCTTTGGAACTTGATCGGTCAGACACAGTACTCCTATCTGACCTGATGACACTCACTGACTGTTTCTACATCACGTGGACACTCATCTTATATTCATGGATTAGTTATTTAGGATTAACTGATTAGGTTTGAAGAATCTTTTAAAGTTTGCAAGCTTTTTGCTTGGTAGGTAGAATGTAAGACTCGAGAAGTTTATTAGCAATGTGAGCAAAAAGAACGGAGGGCTCCCTCTATTTATAGCTGAAAGTCAGGCACGAAAATTGAAGAGGTGCTATGATTTTGCTTGTCAGGGAAACAACCAATGGCGGGCTAACACGTGTCAACCGAACTTGTCGAACCACCTCTAAGAATCTCTTAGGGGTCTCGAGAGCAGGCATACAAGGACAATGTTAGCCGACCAACCCTATTGGGCAGAGTGCAAACTAGTCGAGCATTGACTGGGTACAATTAAGGGGCTATCATTGGGGGTATGCATGACACAGTTCCCTAAGGAACTTACCTTGACTGTTCGGCCACCATGCTCGACAGATGTCATTTTTGGACCTTACACTACTCCCCTTTGATTGGCACATACTCTTGAGGTGATCCCCTAAGCCTCTTTTGGCCGCCACACAGGATATTGCCTCCTCGAGAAGGGCACGTGCTTGGCAAGAAAAAATAAAACCAAAACCAAGTAGCAACTTGTCTTCAAGGTTGACACATGGCCTCATTATAGCCTTTAGATGAAGGGTTGACCGCCCTTTGGGATTGTTACACTTGTCACTTACCTCCTGACACCAATTGATGGGACACTTGGGTCATGGGTCAAACCCACTTTACACCTTGCCCAAATGGTGGCCTATAAATAGAAAACATTTACTCCACCTAAAAGATATGTTGACTTTCTCACCTAACCCTACTACCGATCTCAATCGAACTGGTATCTAACTTGAGCATCAGAGAGACTTTGGCCGGAACCACACCGATGCTCATTGGAAAATGATACGTTGTAAAATTTTAAAATTTTTAGATCAAAGTTTTTTCTAATTAACAAGTTTGACATGCTAAGTATATAAATTAATAATAGATCTTACATACCTCTTTGTATACCAAAGGCTATAGGAAATTTTGACTAAAGTAGAACCTTCCGAAAGTGCCTAAACCAACTGGTCTTTCTTGCTATTCTAAATCCTCGATCAACGGTAAGAAATACGTAATGGTATTATTGCATGTTCGGCCTACCGATTTGGGAGATCAGTCTGTCGAATTGGCTCCATGGACTTGCTGAACTCGGCCATCGGCCTGCTAACCAAGCGATAATCTGGAAATCTCAAAATATCTTATTTCACAAACTAATCTTAGATAGAGCCTTAATTTTAATTCAAATAACCCAATAGAAAAGTTCTCTGATTAAAACAGTCATATATAGGGTTCATTGTTAAATGGATTTGAATTAGTGATTTGATTTGAGTTAGTGTGACTTGAATTAGGATTTGAGTTAGTGATTTGAATTGTTATCCAAATTGACATTTGTATGTACATTTAAATTTTAATCTAAGTATGGAATAAAATTGAAATTTGTGTTTGGAGAAGTAGTGAAAGTAGTTTTTGATTTATCAACAAATCTAATAAAATCTTATTGATAATGATCCTAAAAAATATGCATTATTATTTTAATTTATTCATCTTTTCATTAGGAATACAATGAAAAAAGAATCATCTTAATTGGATAACAAATGAATAAGTTATGATTTTTTTCCTCAAATATAGGAGAGAGAATTTTTGTTTTACTGTAGCAGAGATATCCGAGTATCAAAAGTTTAAGAGGTAGTCAGAACTCTAAAAACTTGGATTCTTGATACTCAAAGGATTCAGATTTTAGATAAAATAAACACGTATCCAAAGGATTGTTAATACTCAAATCTAAATTTGAGTCCAAAGAATCCAAAAAATTCTATAAACAAACAGGCCCATAGATAATCCCATATCAAATAAAATATCATCGAAATAATTCAACATGTTTATCTTGACTTAATTCACAAAATTAATTCAACCAATAAACTAACATGAATTATTAAATCCATTCTATCAAATTTCAGCCAATCTAATAATTAACATGAGTCGCCAATATGTGGGAAAAACATGCCTTATCATTATAGGAATTATTATGAGCTAGCAAAGGGGACCTGATGGACATATATTGATTAAGCTCCTATAATTATAAAATAAAATATCCAAGATACATATGGTTTATAATTATCAACTCTAACGCTACTCTACTAAAAGGTTAAAGCTACACTCTCGAACTATATAAAATTATGAAGCTAGAATAAGCTAATCGTCCTTGACATATCATAATGTGTAACATCTCCATAGGATATTCATAATCAACTTAAGGATAAATTCTGTTTTACATTTTTAATTTTTTTTATCTTATGTTTCATTATCTTACCATTGGAATACTTACTATTCATAAATAATATACCATTTAGTTACACCTAAGTATCCAAGCAGTTGAGTGCTTTAGTCTTCCAATTACAAGATAATGCCTATAAGAGAATATCATCTTCTACCAGAGAGCTATAGATTCCATATTGATGAATAATGAGTCTATGTCAATCAAGATTCATGTCTCCAATGTACTGGTATGCGTACGATCATCAAATCAAGATGTCATCCTTTGGTACACTAAAAGACACAAGTTAAGAACATAGGCATACTATTTCATTTTAGGATTAAGACATAACACATATGATTGTTAAAAGTGAATTGATTTAAATAAATTGAATTATTAACCAATTCAATTCAACTTTTTTTCCTAATCCACCATATCGTTACTTATAACAATATACCAATGTTTCTACTAGTAGAGTCCCACTCTGATGACCAAGACAATTCATCACCCGTTAGAGATATAGACAACACAACAATCTTACCTTGAATAAAACATCTAACTTTATTTACTCGATTGTAAACCTTGTTATTTAGACTATCACTTTTAAGATTCATGTCTTCCATATATTCTTTCCATCATATGAACGATCTTAAAGGTTTAGACTAACAATAGATATTTTGTTTGCTTATCATACATTCAATAGAAATGAACATAAAGAGGACATCATTTAATATATGAATAAATAAACTTTTTATTGACTAAATGCTTCAAAAAACTTATTACATCATTTAATCTATAGGGCACCTAGCCTAGCAATCTTCCACTTGCCCTAAGTGACTAAATGTGACACGTTTTGCATCGCTATAGCCTCTCCATACTTCTCAAAAACCTTTGTCGGTATTGTCTTCATAAAAAGATCAGCTATATTGTCCTTAGATGTGATGTTGCATACTGCAACATGTCCACCCTCAATGAAGTCCTTTATCATGTGATACTTATGATATATATGCTTACTCTTCTTGTGAAATCTTGGTTCCTTAGCATTAGCTATCACTGCAGTATTATCATAATATAGTGACATTGCTTATGCATACCCGAAACTACCTCAAGATCCCAAAGAACTTGCAGAGCCATGGCTTATTTTGAAGCTCGACTAGTTGCCACATACTTGGCCTTCATCGATGAATCCAAAGTATAATATTGCTTGACACTTCTCTAAAAAATAGTGCCTCCTCCCAATGTAAACACAGATCATAAAGTCGATCTTCTCGGATCCAGACAGGATTAGAAATTTGAATTAGTGTATCAAAGAGGTGTAAGATCCTTACCAGAATACACTAGCATATAACATTTAGTTCTTCTCAGGTACTTAAAAATATACTTGACCGAAACCCAATGGTTTGGTCCTAAATTCGATTGAAATCGACAAACTATCCTGACCGCATAAAAAATATCTGGCTGTGTGTAAAGCATAGCACACATGAGACTACCCACTCCGAAGCATAAGGCATCTTCTATTAGAAAATGTGTACACAATGGAATTTTAAAATTTTTAAATTAGACGATTTTGCAAAACACAACTTTGACAAGCTAAATACAAAAATTAATGATAGATCTTACTAATCTCTTTTGTATACAGAAGTGGGCACGAATCCATGTAGAGAAGAGCGTTCTAAAAGAGCCTCAACCAATGGGTCTTCTTTGCTATTCTTTATCCACAATCGGAGTATGAGTGGTCATACATCGTACAGCTCCTTCTTAGGTGAATTTCCATCCAACCACTACAGAAGGCCTAGAGCTAAATTTTGTAATGTTAAACAGTAGCTCTCAGGAAGTTTTAGAGTTTCTCAGGCTAGAGTAATCACTCTATACTTCTTAACTAATCTAAATAACTGAGAAAGCTCACACCCTATTTATAGTGATCAAATATGGGGTCAAGTCTTGTTAGATAAAAGTCTCAAAATCTATACTTGGATCAACTTTTGATGAAAAACGCATCCAAAAAGTGAAAATAGATTATTGCATGATCAGCAGGCCGAACTTAACCCATTAACAGGCCGAACTAATGCATTGGCTTGCCGAACTTACGATAATTTAATCCCTGAGAATATCTTATTTTCCATCTAAGAATCTTAGATAGAGCCTCAGTTTTAATTCAAATATCTCACTAGAGAAGTTATCTGATTAAAGTAGTCATATCTAGATAATCGCATAGGAAATAAAATGTTATCTAAATAATTCAACATGTTCATCTTGAATTAATTTATAAAATCTATTCAAATGATAAACTTACATGAATTATTAAATCTAATCTTATCGAATTTTAGCCAATCTAATAATTTAACATAAGTCACTAATAAGTAGAAAAAAATGCCGTATCATTATAGGATTTATTATGTGCTAGCAAAGGGGACCCGATAGACATATATAGTTCAAGCTCCTATAATTATAAAATACAATCACCTAGATATATATTTTATAATTATTAACTTTAACGCTACGACTAAAAGCATAACGCTACACTCCTGAACTATATAAAATTAAGAAACTTCAATTAGCTAACCGTCTATGACATATCATAATGTGTTACAGTCCCATACAATATTCATAATCAGCTTAAGGATAAATTCTATCTTACCTTCTTAATTATGTTTGTCTTACGTTTCATAATCACACCATTGGAATCCTCACTATCTAAATACAGTATACCATTCGATTACACTTATGTATCCAAATGGTTGTGCACTCCAGTCTTCCAATTACGAGATAATGCATATAAGAGAATATCATTAACTCTACAAAAGGAGCTAGTATTCCATATCTATGAATAACAAGTCTACGCAATCAAGAGTCATGTCTCTAACGTACTGGTATGTGTACTATCATAAAGTCAAGATGTCATCTTTTAGTGCATTATGTTGGGTTTTGTTAGATTTTATGATTCAAATAAGTAGCAGAAAATTAAAATTAATTCCCACAAAACCCTCCCAGGATCCATGCAATTCGATTAGATTGATAAGAAAGTCATAGAATCTTACCAGGGTGATAAAAGGGGCAAGATTTCTGGAAGGAAGAGAGCAGGTTCACTCCGGTGACACCCTAACTTGAGCTTTTCGTATTCGGGATCTGATTTAGATGTTGTTACTTAGAGCAACGCCCTTTATAGGTATTCACACAAACAGTCTCTCTAAAAACGAATTGGTGTGCTAGCACCTTCCCCTTACATTAAATTACTCTTTCTAATTTATAGTTTTAATGTTCTCGCCTTTTTTGAATAATAGAACGCCTACTTTCTTCTTAATTCAGCTATAAACCCTAAAATAGATATATATATATATATCTATTGACTTCGAGATAGAGTCAGATTTTAACTAGGGTAAACTGTAATTCGAATATGATTCAAAGAATCTAGATAATGTCTATAATTCGAATATGATTTAGGGAATCTAGACAATATCTGTAATTTGAATATAATTTAGAGAATCTAGACAATGTCTGTAATTTGAATATGATTCAGGGAATCTAGGCATAATAAACTCAAAATTTATTTATTTTTGGTCTATTCAAAGTGTGCAACCCTATAGGTTCACATAACGTTGGTAGTGGGCTTGAAATTCTGTCTCTGGCCCACAAATCATAAGCGACCTATAGTAAGACATTATGATTACCCAAGTTAAACGAATGTCAAAAATTTGACATAACCTAATCCACAGTAAGTATTAAAGTCCTTTTGTCACTAGAAATCTTGATTGAACATAAGGCTTGGTTTATGTCATCCTTATACTAGTCAATCATATTATTTCTCGATCTTAAGTAGACTAAAATTGATAACCCTTATCAATTCATTCCAATATGGCCATACATTTTTTTTCAGTCTAACTTATCGAGGGGCCTATAGATATCTTTCTCATAATAAATGAGGGACAAATTCCTTCTTAATCACTCATATTCCTCACATGATTCACTCTATATCTAACAACAATCCATTCTATCATCTTGTTAAAGATAATATTAAAATGTGTCAAAATATAGAACATGTCATGTAGGAAACAATGGTGATTTTAGGTCAGAGGACTAGGATAATACTATTGTGATGAGAATCACTTATGACAATTATCTATGTAGTATTCTCATAGCGGGTCGATCCAATACATCATTTGTCAAATATGTGTCTATGAGTTGTCTTAGTATCTCATACATATAATTAGTAGAACATAATCATCTGTCAAACTTCATACAAGTCTTCATTCATTATTATCCCAATAATAATGACCGACTAGGAATAATTGAGAATAGAATTTAATTTTCCCCTAAGAGTTTTACTATCAAGTCACATATTCATAGAATTAGAATAAAAAACAATAATGAAAATGACTCTTTATTAATAAAATGCAAATATAACGAAGTCAAAATGTGGTCATTACATAATTAGCCTAGGGCACATCACTAACAATCTCCCACTTGCACTAGGCCAATCAATATTGTATCTAATACCCATTGACCTAGTATGACTCTCATGCTTAGGCTGTGGAAGAGGCTTAGTGAGTGGATCAACAACATTATCATTTGTAGATACTCTGCATATCTTCATGTCTCCTCTCTCAATGATTTCTCGAATGAGATGATAACGCCTGAGTATGTGTTTGGATCGTTGATGTGATCTAGGTTCCTTAGCCTATGCTATGGCCCTGTTATTATCACAATACAAGTCTACTGGATCGAATATACTAGGAACAACACCCAAACCAGTAATAAACTTTTTGATCCAAACTGCTTCCTTAACTGCTTCTGAGGCGGCTATATACTCAGCTTTTGTTGTAGAATCAGCGACGGTGTCTTGCTTTGAACTTCTTCAGCTCACTACACCCCCATTTAAATAGAACACATAACCTGACTATGATCGAAAGTCATCCTTGTCTAACTGGAAGCAGGCATCTGTGTAACCACATACAACAAGTTCATCTTCCTTTCCTCTATACAGTAAGAATGTATCCTTAGTTCTTCTCAAATATTTAAGGATATTCATGATTGTTGTCGAATGACTGGTTATGCTTAAGGCATATGAGACATTAGGTCGAGTACATAACATTGCATACATGATAGACCCAATGGTAGAAGCATATGGAATCTTATTTATGCAGTCTCACTCATCTTGTGTCATTAGATACTGAGTCTTGCTGAGGCTAATTCCATGTGACATTGGCAAGAATCCCCTCTTGTAATCTTGCATACTAAACTTATTCAATACCTTGGCAATGTATATACTCTGACTTAGGCCAATAAGTCTTTTAGATCTATCCCTATAGATCTTGATGCCTAGAATATGGGCAGCTTCACCTAAGTCTTTCATTGAGAAACAATTCCCTAACCATGATACAACATTTTGTAGAGTAGGGATATCGTTTCCAATGAGTAATATGTCATCAACATATAGCACTTGAAAGACTATTGCACTCCCACTAACCTTCTTGTAAACACAAGGCTCATCTTCATTTTTAATAAAACCAAACTCTTTGATTGCTTCATCAAAACGAAGATTCCAACTCCGAGATGCTTGCTTCAATCCATAAATGGATCTTTGAAGCTTGCAAACCTTTCTAGAATTCTCAGGACAAACAAAACCCATGGGTTGTGTCATATACACATCCTCAAGTAGGTTTCCATTAAGAAATGCTGTTTTGACATCAATTTTCCAAATCTTATAATCATAGTATGCAGCTATGGCGAGGAGAATCCGAATGGATTTAAGCACAGCAACTAGTGAAAAAGTTTCATCATAGTCTATACCATGTGTTTGCTTGAAACCTTTTGCAACCAGTCTTGTCATAAAGGTATGCACATTGCCATCCATGTCTGTTTTCTTTTTGAAAATCCATTTACACCTAATAGTCTTCAAACCATTAGGCAGATCAATCAAAGTCCATACTTGATTATCATACATGGATTACATCTCTGACTTCATGGCTTCTAGCCATTTATCACTGTCAGGGCTATTCATGGCCTCTTGGTAGGATGTGGGCTCATTTTGATCCATAATCATCACATCATTATTATCAGTTACAAGAAATCCATATCTCTTAGGGCTCTAACATGTCCTACCAGACCTCCTCTGGCCTTGTGCTACTTGTGTAGGCTCAACAACTACTTGTTGATCAAGTTGATATTCCACAGGTGGTTCAATCCTATTTTGTGGTTCTTGAATTTCTTCAAGTTGAACTTTACTCCCACTAATTCATTTAGAAATGAATTCTCCTTCCAAAAAGACACCATTCTGACCAACAAACACTTTGTTCTCAGAAGCATTGTAGAAGTAATATCCTTTAGTTTCTTTAGGATATCCCACAAAAAGGCATTTGTCTGATTTGGGTGCCAATTTATCTGAAATTTGACGCTTCACATAAGCCTCACATCCCCAAATCTTAAGAAAAGACAAACTAGGCAACTTCTTGGTCCACATCTCATATGGTGTCTTTCAAACCGCCTTTGATGGAACTCTGTTCAGTATGAACGTAGTAGTTTCCAAAGCATACCCCCAAAATGATATTGGAAGATTTGACTGACTCATCATAGATTGAACCATATCCAATAAAGTTCTATTTCTCCATTCAAACATGCCATTCCATTGTGGTGTTCCTGGTGGAGTTAATTGTGAGACTATCCCACAATCTCTAAGATGATCAATGAATTCTTGGTTTAAGTATTCACTACCTCGATCTGATCGAAGTGCTTTAATACTATTACCAAGTTGATTTTGTACTTCATTTTTGAAAATTTTGAACTTTTGAAAAGATTCAAATTTTTGTTTTATTAGATAAACATAGCCATATCTACTAAAATCATCTGTGAAAGTAATGAAGTATTGAAAACCTCCTCTGGCAGTGGAACTTAATGGTCCATATACATCATAATGTACAAGGCCCAATAAGTCATTTGCTCTTTCACTATGTCCAGTAAAAGGTGTCTTAGTCATTTTGCCTAATAAACAAGACTCACATACTTCAAATGATTCAAAATCAAATGAATTCAAAAGCCCATGTTGATGGAGTTTTGAAATGCGTTTCTCAGTTATATGGCCCAAACAATAGTGTCAAAGATAGGTAGGGTTTAAATCTTTAGATTTAAACTTCTTTGTATTAACATTATGGATGGACTTTTTATTTTTGTTTTCAATGTTCAGAACATAGAGACCATTCATTCGTGGAGCATATCCATAGAAAATGTTGTCATGGTAAATGGAGCATTTATCATCCCTAATAATAAACTCAAGATTTTCCTTGTCCAAACAAGAAACAGAGATAATATTCCTACTCATAGCGGGTGCATAATAACAATATTCTAAACTTAAAACAAGTCCATTAGGCAAAGTCTACTCATATGTTCCTACAACTAAAGCAGCAACTCTTGCTCCATTTCCAACTCATAGGTCTACTTCACCTTTAGTCAAGATTCTACTCCTCTTAAGACCCTGCACATTAGTACAAATGTGAGATCCAGATCCAATATCTAATACCCAGGAATTAGAAGTAGATAAATTGACTTCTATAACATAAATACTTAAAGAAGTAGTCCCATTACTCTTCTTCTTCTTCAGATCATCCAAATAGTGCTTGCAGTTTCTTTTCTAATGACTAGGCTCATTGCAGAAAAAGCATACTCCCTCCTTTGGTGGGTTAGCCTTAGGTTTAGGATTGGGCTTGGGGTTAGGCTTGGGCTTCTTAAAGTCCTTGGGAGCCTTATTCTTGCACGTACCCTTTCCTTTCCTTTTCATACCTTTCCCTTTATTAACCATCAGAACATCTTTGGTATTCTTGATGTTTTGTTTAGTAGTCTTAAGCATCACATGCAACTCAGAAACAATCTTCTCCATATTATGCATGTTGTAGTTCATAACAAACCCATCATAAGCATCTGGCAAAGATTGGAGAATGATGTTAATATCCAACTCTTGGCTAATCTCAAGACCAAGTTTCTACAAATGATCAAGATGACCCTTCATCTTTAGAACATGAGGACTCACTGAACGGCCAGCAATCAACTTGCACGAGAGTAATGCCTTTAAGGTGGCAAACCTCTCAATTCTACCTTTCTCTTGGAACATTTCCTTGAGATGGCCTATCATGGTATAAGCTTCCATTTCCATCAGTTGCTTCTGAGGCTCTGATTCCATGCTTCCGACCATGAGGCAAGTGTCATCAACAGAGTCATTGAGATGCTTACTGTAAGCATCATTATGAGCTCTAGGAGCATTAGCAGCTGGTTCATCCAGGATAGGTTGATCAAGGACATATTCCTTCCTCTCTTGCTTAAGAACAATTCTCAAGTTTTTGTACCAGTCAAGGAAGTTAGTCCCATTAAGCTTATCTTTCTCAAGGATTGTTTGCAGTGACAAGTTAGATGTGGTGTTTGATGCCATTTTCTACAACAAATATATACACAGAGTACTTAGCATTTTATTAGACAATTTTTAACGAAGCATAATTTAAATCCCACTAATTTTATCAAATTAATAACCCTCAATATTAATTTGGCAATCACAATAATTGTAATTTTAGTGGGCCAAGATCCATATTTCACCTCACTTTCAGTAAGCTTTGGCTTATCACCTAAAGTATGGTTATTTAGGTAGGTAACACCTTACCAATTACATCTTATGTAACTCTTGAATAAATATAGGATCTAACATCACATGTCCTGGAAAATTAAAATCCCATCTAATGCTCTAGGTCCAAAGCCATTTTGATAACCTAGTTAAGTCTAACAATTTCAAACATATGGATATCACTATTATCCATCTTGTCTTACCTAGATGGCTTAACACACATTGCTTTGGCAGAACCTATGTTTAGCAATCCAAGTCTTGACAAGTGTTGAATTATGGAAGGCATTTTAATGACTTAATATTAAGTGAGGGTTCTACTTTATGTTATTTTGTTGTTTATTATTATGTCGTATCACATACATAGCATCATATACACAACATCACATATATAGCATAATAATAACACAATTAGCGTGTCATAGCATGGCCCAAATCTAGATTGATCTTCATAAGCCAATATGATGGTTAATGGTCAATCCTAGGTAATCTTTATCTCCATGGATTTCCTTAGATTTCCATGAACGGACTCCATCTTGAGCCTCCACCTTGGACCTCCATCTTGAACCTCCATCTATCTTAATCTTGGGCTTTGATTTTAGATTACAAATTGCAATCTAAACTATTCTATTTTACTAAATAAATAAATAAATTACAACAAATTGAAAAATGACTCGCAGGTCGTATTTAAAATTACAAACCCAAAATAAAATAAAATAAAACCTACCAATCATATTGGTATAAAAGGGCCATGGTATGTACCATGCAATTCACACCAAACACATAAACATAATAATATAATTTCATTATAGTTAATTTTTTTTTATTATGACCAAAACGATATATGTGACAAATCAATTCGGGGTTAAGGGGCAGCGCCCCTGGCGAGGTCCAAGGGGCAGCACCTCGGTTAGCGGACGGGGTCAAGGGGATAGCACCCCCAAAATGTAAATGATTTACCTTACTCGTTTGAATGAGTTGCTGCCTAAAGTCATTGATTTTAATTAATTAGATTTCCTAATCTGTTCATAATAGAATTAATTAATCTCTGTTTAACACTTAAATGGATCCATCAAATTTATTGATTTGTTTTAAATCGATCATCCTTGTTTAATAATTAAACAGATCCTATGATATATATTAATCTGTTCAAAATAGATTATCATTGTTTAACATTTAAACAGTCTGTCACCTTAATAAAACCGAAACTAGATTTACAGTATATCGTTTAATCATCTCAAAACATATTACTAGATTCTTGTTAAATTGTAATATTAATCAAATTAAGAACAACATGTTACAAGAAACAATAAATGTATTAATCTAATTAACAAGGTAAAAATGTTTAATTACATAAAACCTCAAACACATTAATCTAATTAATATATAAATCGTATCCATGCATATCACATATACACAGAACCATATAAAATCAATTTAATCGAATTCGTAAGTCGCTTTGATACCAATATTGGGTTTTGTTGCATTTTGTGATTCAAATAAGCAGCAGAAAATTAAAATTAATTCCCACAAAACCCTCGTTGGATCTATACAATTCGATTAAATTGATAAGAAAGTCATAGAATCTTACTAGGATGACAAAAGGGCAAGATTTCTAGAAGGAAAAGAGCGGGTTCACTCCGGTGACACCCTAACATGAGCTTTTTGTATTCGGGATCCGATTTAGCCGTTGTTACTTAGAGCAATGCCCTCTTTAGGTATCCACACGAATAGACTCTCTAAAAAACAAATTGGTGTGCTAGTACCCTCTCCTTGCGTTAAAAGACTCTTTCTAATTTTTAGGGTTTTTAATGTTCTTGCCTTTTTTTGAATAATAGAACACTTTCTTTCTTCTTAATTCAGCTAGAAACCCTAAAACAAATATATATATATATCTATTGTATTCGAGATAGAGTCAGATTTTAACTAGGGCAAACTGTAATTTGAATATGATTCAGAGAATCTAGATAATGTCTGTAATTCAAATTTAATTTAGGGAATCTAGATAATGTTTGTAATTCGAATATGATTTAGAGAATCTAGATAGTGTCTATAATTTGAATATGATTCGAAGAATCTAGACACAATAAACCCAAAATTTGTTTTTTTTTTGTTTGTTTAAAGTCTGCGACCCTCTAGGTTCACATAACGTTGGTAGTGGGCTTGAAATACTGTCTCTGGCCCACAAATCATAAGCGGCCTCTAGCAAGACATTATGATTTCCCAAGTTATGCGAATGTCAATAATCCGACATAACCTAACCCACAATAAGTATTAAATTCCTTTTGTCACTAGATACCTTGATTGAGCATAAGGCATGGTTTATGTCATCCTTATACTAGTCAATCATATTATTTCTCGATCTTAAGTAGACTGATAGTATGGCCATACATTTTTCTTCAGTCTAACTTATCGAAGGGCCCATAGATATCTTTCTCATAATAAATGAGGGACAAATTCCTTCTTAATTACTCACATTCCTCACATGATTTACTCTATATCCAACAACAATCCATTCCATCATCCTGTTAAAGATAATATTAGAATGTGTCAAAATATAGAACTTTTCATGTAGCCACGCCATTCTATTGTGTAGTACCTGAGGTAGTCAAATGGGATAAAATCCCATTCTTGAATAAGTGTTCTAAAAACTCATAGCAGAGGTATTCTCCACTTTGACGGAAGGAAATGCTTTAGTGGGTTTACCTAATTGCTTCTCCACTTTAGCTTGAAACTCCCTGAACTTGTCAAAAGTTTTGCTAGACATACCTATATCCTGAGTAATCATCAATGAAAGTGACAAAATACTCATACCCTCTTCATGCCTTAATGTTCATGGGATCACAAACATCACTATGTATAAGTTCTGGAACCCCTTTCGCTCAATTGCCCTTAGACCCAAATGGTATTTTGGTTATTTTGCTCTCTAAACAAGATTCACATTGTGGTATAAAATCCATTTTTAAATGACTTAAAAGTATATTCCTTAGTAACTTTTGAATCCTATTCAGACTAATATGACCTAATTGTAAGTGTCAAAGATAAGTCTTATTAGAGTGAGAAGTTTTAAGTCTTTTAGAGTTATCATTAATCGCAGTGTTCAGTAGTGAGTCCATTTTAAGTTTGATAAATATAGTTTGTTTTGAATCCATCCACTATAGATAAAAGATTTGTTTTTATGAATAACAACTTTATTATTAAAAGAAACTATGAAATTTAATTCCTTCTAAGCTTAGGAACATAAAAACAATCTCTCAAAACTAAACTCCTACAACTATCAAAAATAAAAATAGACGTCTCCCACTGCTTCAGCCAACACTAAGGTTCCATCGCCCATCCGAAGCATGAAGTGCTGATGTACTAAACTTCTCATTTCCTTGAACCCCTTCAAAGAAACACAAACATAATTAGTTGCTCTAGAATTTATGACCTAAGTGTCACTTGATTCTTTGACTAAACCTGACTCAATGACAAGAAGTTCACACTTACCTTCTTTAGATTGGAAGTCCTTTAATTCTTCTTTATGTGCCCAATGTTCTTGCCAAAGAAACACTTTAGTCTCTTAGGGTTCCTTTTTCTTTTCTTCTTACTTTTGGCCTTTTGTTGGAAAAGAAAATATCCCATTCTTGGCTCTTTGTTTTTTCCATTCCCAGAATTGAATTTGGAACTAGATGCAACCACCAAGTTTGCCTCCTCACCAACCAGAGCTTCCCTGATTAAATTTTAAACTCCTATAACTACTTCATCAGCTTAGTTAAGGTCGTATCTTTTCTATTACTCAAGTTATATGAAGCTTTAAACGGAATGAACTCTTTAGAAAGAGTCTCAAAGACTATAGTCATCTGTGACTCAACATTAATATTGGCTCTATGCGTTTGAACCTCAACGAGGTAACCCATGACCAACATCATATACTCCTTCGTAGACATCCCTGGTCTCTGCTTGCAGTTAAGAAGTTTCGAAAGAGCCCCTTGCTGCTTCATCAAGGCTTGGCCTCCATACATTTCATCAAGATTATCCAAGATCTACTAAGTAGTATCATTATCTTCATGTTGAGCCTGTAGCATATTATTCATGCTAGCCATGATTTAGTAGCGGGCCTGATCATTAGCATCCTTCCAGTGATCATACGCTTGGATTTGTTCATTAGTGGATTTGCCAATAGGCATATGAGGACACAGTGTGGTTAGCACAAATTTTAGTTTCTCAAAAGATAGGACGATATTTAGGTTCCGCTTCTAATCATTATAATTTTCTCTAGTTAATGTGTTTTTATTAAGTATCGAAGATAAGGCATTTTTAGACATTTTAATCAATAATGATTCATATACCGAACATAAGCAAACATTCACTAATAGTTTAGTAAGATAATACAAGTAAGTAATCATACAATGTGTTTATGTGTCAACACCTTGGAAATATTACAACCTCACAATGATAATTCCTAACTTAGAATTCAACAAGCTGTCTTGGGGAGCATACTTGCTAAATTCAATTAAAAACATGGATCCCCTCCTGATTAGCATATACCATCCATGTCCCGTCTAATCTAGTATTATACAAATAATTGTTTTCTTTAGCTCTTAACTTTATGAACAAAGCTCCTAGGGGAGATTAATAATAAAATTAATCTTAAGTGTATAACTATTATTTCAACTACTTTATCCACAGTTTATAATCACCACCTTGGGGTTAACAACGATAAACATGCTAAAGTAAATTATCCTATCGGAGATCCAACCTATTATATGATGAAATCCCTTCCTTTGGGTTGGAACCACCGTGTGTTATCTACGGACTAAAGATAGAGGCCTTAGGTCCTCTCTTCGAAAACCTTCTCCTACTCAATATTTTAAAAACAAGGTTTTATGTTAACATGCATGAACAATTTTTAATAAGCAGCATTCCCTATTTTACATGGCATACTATCAACATACGTCGTAAAACAAATTATACTGTAGACAAGCAAAGCGACATGTAAAGCTATAAGCAACATAATAAACATCCGTAATATCATGTTTCTATCCGAGAGAAAAGAAATAAAGATTACACAAGATCAATCGAAATATATATCAATTCTTCATCTTGTATATTCTCGTTGTATCCTTCTTCATGTGGCGTTCGTCTTCAATTCTTCAATCTCATATTCATGAAAAAATTTATTTTTTTGGTTATTATAAAATTTCATGTTTCTCAGAATTATCTCAAAAAATAAAAATAAAAACTAAACTAAAAAATACATTGTTTTAAAAAAAAGGTTTTGCATGCTGTCGACCTGTCGATTTGTGATAATTGGCCTGTCGGTATTGGGTAACCAACCTGCCGACTAATGCTGAACCAACATTTTTTCACACTTTTTATAAAATAATATTTAATCAGCTTTTTAATTTATTTTTCACCAATTCAAAATCATAAAAATTTATAAACACAAAAAAATAGGGAACTCCAATCATTTCCATCTTCTATAGCCATCTTCACTTCGAATAATTATTTTCATACAAATTTTACAAATCAAAATTAAAATAATAAATCTTAGATGGTGATGATAGACTACCATCTGATTACTTGAAAAAGCTAGATATACATTCAAACCTCTAAGGAACCATAACCGACAAAATTAACTATTTAAAACAAAAATTTAATCAACCATAATTAATTAATAAACATACATCATGTAATCTCATGACAATAGTTAATTATATAGAAACTTTAGAGTGCCAACTCTCTAAAAAATATAATTCAAGTATTTGAGAGATAAGATCGCATAATTTATGTACTTAGCATAATCATAAGCCCGTAAAATCAACATAAAACCATGGCTCTGATACTAATTGTTGGAAAACGATATGCAGTGGAATTTTAAAAATTTTTAAATCAAATTCTTTTTCGATAACAGGGTTAACATATCAAGTATATAAATTAATAACAGATCTTACGTACCTCTTTTGTATACTGAAGACCACAAAAAATTCTGATTAGAGAAGAACCTTCCGAAAGAGCCTCAACTAAGTGGTCATCCTTGCTATTCTCTATCCTCGATTGGAGTGTGGGTGGTCGTACATTTTACAACTTCTCCTCTAGTGACTCTCTTTCCAATTTATTTGAGAAAACCTAGAGCTAAGATTCTAGATTTTGAGCAATAGCTCTTCGAAAGTTTCAAAATTTCTCTCACTAGAATATTCACTCTCTACTTTGCAAATGATCTAAGAAACAATGAAAAATAGTTCCTTTATATAGTAATCAAATTTTGTGTCAATCCCTATCAGACTAGGCTTTGAAATTAGAGCCTGGATCAAGTTCTGATAAAAAATGCATCAAAAACACATAACAATATTATTGTATGCTCGGCCTACCGATCTGGAAGATTGCTCTGCCGAATTGGCTCAATCAGCCTGCCGCCGAGCTATAATAATCCAATAGAGATCTTATTGAGAATCTTAGATAGAGCATCAATTTTAATTCAAATAATCCAATAGAGAAGTTATCTAATTAAAACAGTCATATGCTGATAATTCACAAAACGAATTCAACTAATAAACTAACATGAATTATTAAATTCAATGTTTCACATTTCTGCCAATCTAATAATAAACATAAGTCGCCAATACGTAAGAAAAACATGTCGTATCGTTACAAAAATTATTATAAGCTAGCACAAGGGACATGATAGACATTTATAGATTAAGCTCCTATAATTATAAAATAACATATCCCAGATAAATATTTTTATTATTATAAATTCTAATGCTACTCTACTAAAAGCTTAGAGCTGCACTCTTAAACTATATAAAATTACAAAGCTTCAATAAGCTAATCATCCATAACATATCATAATATGTAACATCTCTATAGGATATTCATAATTAGCTTAAAGATAAATTCTATTTTATCTTCCTGATTACTTTTATCTTATGTTCTATGTCCATAAAAATCCAAAAATTAATAAGTATGATTAATTGAGGATTTTTCCATCATTACTCAGCTATGTACTTGAGAAAGTACAAGACTTGAGTTTATTAACATGCAAATTTAAAGGTCTTAATAGTCGTAAGACCTTATAAATAAATAATGTCGTGAATGCACAAATTTATGTGCTTTATTTATGAAACATGTAACAATGCAATGTTATGATAGTATATTAAAATAATTAAAAATAATTATTTAATGTGCTAAATTAAAAGTTTATGATTTATTGATTTCATGTACGAGCCAAAGAAGTGATTTTTAAAGGAATCTCAATTAGAATGTTTAAATTAGGATTATTTGACAAAAATGAAATTTTCAACTTACTAAGATTATGTGGAAATTCTTATATGATATCAGTTTAGTAAAAGAAACTCAGATCAATAGTGATCATGAGCTCTATAGCATGACTCAGAAAATGGTGAGCACCAAGTTCAAGTATGCAAGAATTCCAATGTTTTGAATATGTATAGTTAGTTATTATGCACATTAATAATTAAGAAAGGTTCATTATTATTGTTGTAATAATAATGGCAATAATAATAATATCAGTTATTAAAATAATAGTAAATAAAATGGAGGAGAAGGACGTTGATAGGGTCCACAAACGTTGATCTAATGGTAAGAAGTGGATCCATAAATAGCTCTTTACGGGAAATAGTTCGGGTCATATCCGTAAAGCACAAAATTGTGTTAAGTTTAGAATTTTAGATTAAATTGAGTTTTAGATAGTCAATTTAATTTACAAAATGTTTATGAAATTAAAACTATTGTTTTTATAATGAAATTGAAGTTTACAATATTAAAATTTTTAATGAAAAAATATCTTTTAAATTACATTTTTAGAGTTTTTAAAAGTGTAAAAAATAAATAAATAAATAAATAATATAATAATTATATTGAGCAAAATTTTAAATACATAATATTTTTCTTAGAATACATACATACATATATATATATATATACACATGTAGAAATATGGATACAGTTGTAAAAATAGTTAATCATTGGTTCTGAGGACAAATGTATCAAAGTTTACTGTTTCAAAATTAAATCATAAAATCGATATAGTATGGGTAAATTTATGAAAATTATTTTTATGTCAATATGAATATTTTAGTAACGTAATAATACAACAAGAGAATTAGAAATTTATGTGATTATCTTTAGAGTGCAAATAAATTACAGTTTTTAAAAGTATAATTATGTTTACAGAAATTTAAAGTTACGGATTAAATTTGATCTACCCGATGCTACACAGTTTAGACCGTGTAGACCACAAAATGGTCTATAAATACCAAAAAAAAAATTGACCAATCAAATCATCTCATCCCTTTCTCTCTCTACTTTCTCTCTCTACTCTCTCTCCCCTCAAAATCAATCAAAGAATTCGACCTTCATTGTCGATACCTCCTACACCATTGGAAAGATCTCAAGGAGATGAGTCTGACGGTGTGCCGTGCCACCCATAACTCCACCGGAGGAGGCCGCACGCACCGGCCAAAGTGGCGAGAAAGCCCATTCTTTTCGGTGTGATTTCTCCTCTGTCTGACCTCCGATCGATGCGATCTTGGTGTCCATGGACTCAGATTGATGAGAGGAACAAGAAGACACCACTTTCCCAGCTCGATTTTAACTATAGCAAAACAACAGAGTTCCCCCATTTTTGTTGCCATGCCATCCCACGATCTTGCCATTGCCGACGTCGTTGATTGACACCGCCTAGACCAAGAGAATCAGAGGATGCTGGTGAGCAAAAGGCCCCACTCAACTATGTCGTAGCACTGCCGCCAGCTGGGGAACAAGAGTGGCTATCGTCGCCACCGTGAGAGGCATCGAACCCATCCTTACGGCCACTGTGGAGCCCAATTGACATGGCCATCACCTTCAGACCGACGAGAGGAGGAAAAGCTCTCCATCAATTGCGAGAAAAATCTCGCCGTCGTCGGAGTTCAAACAGCTCCAATCCCACTGCAGCGAGGAACACCGATCGTGATGTTCCCAGCCTCTTTGCCCTAAATTGGATGAAGGGAAATGTTTAGGCCTGTAGGATGAAGCTTTATGAGCCTCCAATTACATGCGATTGTCGCAGATTGACAAAGAATGGGCCCCATTGTCGTGTGCCACCATGGTGGATTTGGAGCCACAATTCCATGCCATGTTGAGCCATGCCACTAAGGGGGAAACACTCAGAGGATGTTGAGGAACAAAAGCCCCAACTCAATTGCACGGTAGCTTCACTGGAGATAGGAGATCAGAATCTCTATTTTTGCCACCAATGTCAAGCTTTGATCTGCTATGTTAAAGGCAAAATTAGGTGAAATTGACACCACTATTGGACTTAGAAGGGTCAATTTATGGGGGTAGGCTTAAGCTCAGCTACCAACGAAGTCCCGTCAATGCCTGTCAAAGTCGGTCAATGGCCGGTCAACGTCGATCAACAATGACTTTGAGTTTTTGTGATCCGAACCTCCAATCAATGATCCGAGACTGCCTCCTGACTCATTTTGATGCTTTGAACGTGATGGTGACCTCCGTTCATGTGGATTGAGGTGACTCAGACTGTAGTAATGGAGTCTGAAATGATGTTTTTAGCAACAATAAATCTCCATGGAGCATTCCTAGCCATCCACAACCAATCGAGGAGCACTGCTGAGGATGCTGCGTAGACTGTAGATACAGCGAGATGTAACTGGACTCGCTCAGCTTGGAGTCCAGATTAATAGGAATCTCGCCTACAGTATGAATAGTTTTAAAAATAAATTAATTTTAAATATTTTCATAAAATCTAAAAAAATGCATGATCAATGATTTGTTACACTATTATATGTTATGATGTGATATATTATGTTATGACATGATATGAAATGCTATGATGATGATGTTATGATTAATGTGTGATGCATGCAATTTTTAAATTATATTGTTTAATCACCTTCAAGCCAAGTATGATTATGATTTACGATTCATGAATTACGAAATTATGATGTCATGTAGTGATAAGTCATACTGCATACACACAATAAGACAAGTGAAATCTATAAGACAAGTTAAGGCTGACGTACCAACCTCTTGACCCACGGGGAGGCTCCATGTTAAAGTAATGAATGATTTTGGTGTTGTTGGAACCTCGCGAACCCTAACTTCCCAAGACTCGCGCGCCACTAGTATGATCACTCGGGCCCAAAATAAGAAGATAAGATATAGCTAAAGTAATTAAACATAAACCAAGTTGATAAGCAAGCATAAGATATTCATGCATATTTTTATTAAAATGATTTTTAATCATGTTTTGCGAGACTAATTTCCTACTTGCTGAGCGAAAGCTCATTTATGTATGTTCATATAGTAGGTAAGAAAACCTGTCAGCGGCACTTAATGGGCACTGGTGAGCGACGAACGAATGGTGAATATGGGAATGGATAACGCTCACACAATGTAAATTTTTGCATTATTATTATATGAATTTATGAATGTTTCAAATTACAAAATTTCGTATATTTACACCTTGCAAAAATCATGTGCATATGAATAAGTAAATAATCTATGGAATTATATTTTAGAAACTGAGCTTGTGATTACGCAACCTTGGTCCAGAGGATTTTAAAGTTTTAAAAAAATATTGCAATAGACAATGCAACAAATGCACAAAATTTTTAAGTAAGAAAATTATAAATTTATTTAGGATTAAAAATGATTATTAGAGTTTTACATTATGTTAAGAAATGAATTTTATGAATATGTTTTTATGAATTTATTATGAAAGTCTAAAAGAAAAGTTTTAAGAAATTAGCATCTTAAACTTAAAAGTTTAAGTTGTAAGAAATTATGTTTTGTTTAGTTTAAAAAGGTTAACTTTTAATAAAACAATATGTTATTTTTAAGATGTTAAAATTATAAGTAAAATATATAAATAATTGTTAAGAAAGTTTTAAAGAGCCTTAAAATGGGATTTTATTTTAATAATTAATTTAAAATTGTTTTGGAAATAGTTTTACTTAAGTTGAGAAATGTCTTTAAAGTAATAGCTGCTAAATAATTATTCTTATGTTTAAAAAAAAAAGAAAAAGAAAAGCTTCAAGAAAATTACTCTGGTTATGTTTCAAGAAATCAATGTTATGAGATATGTAAAGGACTGAGCTTTTACAAATTATAATTATGTTAAAATGTAATGATTATTATTACGTTATTATCATGTTTGAGAAATTTTTGTTGTTATGTTATGGTTTATGAAATTAAGATTTGAAAATTGATTATTATATCTTTTAAGGTTCTATGTTGATAATTCTTTATCACAAAGAATTCATTTGTTATTAAGTTTTGGAAACAATTATTACTTCCTTTAAGATTTCATGTCAAGGATTCTATAGCGAGAATCCATTTAAAAAAAATTATTCTATAATTCCTCCACTTTATTCATAAGTAAGTTTAAGTTTATGGTCATGTTTAAGTTAAGTGACGGCCACGTAGGGAGGGTCGTCACACGCAGAGCATCAAAAATTACACTATGGTTTATATAATTTAGGCTATTAATCTTGGTCTCATTTCTATACTTCATATAACTCCATATGTGCCCAATCACAAGATTTAATTATAATAGTCATGGACCATATGTTTGCTTAAATACTTAAACATAATATTAAAAGCAATATGAGAACCATTATTAATTTATGAAATATTTGCATTATTATTTATGTATTTATTTAATAAAATTTTTTTTTAATTACATATAAAATATTTGTTCCTTTGGGCACCGATTTTAAGAATCTGCCACTTGCTCTAAGTGGGTAAATATTATATATTACGCATCCATCTCAAAGCTTCTTATTGTCAATGCTTTGTCTTTAATCACTGATTTGATTGCATAGCAAATATTCGGTCTAGTACAAAGCATAGCATACATGAGACTTCCTTCTGCTGAAGCGTAAGGAACTGTCTCCATGTATTTCCTTTCTTCTGTCGTCTTTGGACAATCATGCCAAGAAAGACTAATTCCACAATGAGTATGTTGAGAGCCTTTCTTGGAATTTTGCAATACAAATCTTTGAAGAACTTTATCTATGTATGTAGCTTGGGATAGAGCTATCATTTTTTTCTTTCTGATGTAAAATAGTTGCATACCAAAGAACATAATTAGCTTCTCCCAAGTCCTTCAAGTCAAATTGTTTGGATAGCAAAACTTTGACTGATGACAATGTCCTTACATCATTCCCAATGAATAGAATGTCATCAAGATAGAGAACCATAAAATCCATTCTTGCATCCCTAATGCGTTTCCACTTGTATGGTTCATCAACATTTTGTTAGAAAAATAGTACGCAACGAAATTTTAAAATTTTTCTATCAGAATATTTTTCAAAACGCAAGTTTGACACTCTATATGCATAAATTAACCAGATCTTACTAACCTTTGAATGCCGAAGAACTCCCGCAATCCGTGAAAAGAAGTAACGTTCTAGAAGACTCTCAACCAACTGGTCTTCTTTGCTATTCTCTATCCATGATTGGAGTGAGTGTAGGCTCACACGTATAGCTCTTCTTTCAGGTGACTCTCCTTCCAACCAATTAAGAGAACCCAAAGCTAGTGTTCGTGATTTGTGAATAAGAGCTCTCAGGGAGTTTGAGAATCTCACCAGTAGAGTATCCCTCTTAATCTCTTAATTAATCTAAATAATAATGGGACTCACTCCCCTTATAAAGAGGTTAGGTCTAGGAGTCAATCCTTATCAGATAATGCCTCAAAATTCAAATCAGGATCAAATTTGGATCAATATCTGATGAAATCCGCATGAAAACGCATGATCTTCTTATCGCGCATAGGCAAGCCGATTTGCCTAACTGACAGGCCAAACTTGCCCCATCGGCAGGCTAAACTTGAAGATCAGCATGTCAAACTATAGATGAAAATCTCAGCGAATCTTTTATTTTCCACCCGAGATTTTATAGGATAAAGTCTTAGTTTTAATTCAAATAACCCAATAGAAAAGTTATCTAATTAAAACAACTTTATCTAGATAATCTCTAGGAAAATAAATGAATTCCTAATAATTCTATAAGTTTATCTTGATTTAATTTATTTAAAATTAAATCAACTAATAAACAGACAAGAATTATCTGATCCCAATAATTCAACAAGTTTATCTTGAATCAATTTTGTCACAAAATTAATTCAACCGATAAATAGACATGAATTATTAGATTTTTTCAAATTTTAGTGAAAATGATAAATTTGACATAAGTCACTAATTATTGAAAAAGCATGTTGTATCATTACAGGATATTGTGAGCTAGCAAAGGGAACCAAAAGGACCTATATAGTTCAAGCTCCTGGTAATTATGAAACCCAATATCCCATACATACATTTCATAATTATCAACTCCAAAGCTACTCCACTAAAAGCTTGTAGCTGCACTCTCGAACTATATAGAATTACGAAACCTGTATAGCTAAGTCTCCATGACATATCATAGTGTATCGTATCCCCATAGGATTATCCATTACTGGCTTAAGGACAAGTTTTGTCTTACCTTCTCGATTATTTTTATCTTACATTCTATTATCTCACCATTGAAAAACTTACCATCCAAAGTCGGTATACCATTCAGTTACACCTATGTATCCAAATGGTTGAGCACTCTAGTTTTCTAATTACATGATAACGTATATAAGAGGACATCACTACACCTAAAGAGGAGCTTTGGATTCCATATATATGAATAACAGGTCTACACTATCAAGAGTCATGCCTCCAATTTACTGGCATGCATACGACTATTAAAATATGAGTGTCATACTTTGGTACATCAAAAGATAGAAGTCAAGACAACGGGCCCACTATTCATCTCAGGATTAAGATACAATATAAATGATTGTCTAAAGTGAATCAATTTGTTGAGACAGAATTATTAAAAAACATCAATTTACTTTATGTCCTGATCCAACACATCATCACCTATGACAATGTACCTATATTTCTATTCAAGGAGCCCACCTCCGATGGCCAAGATAAACCATCTCCTAATAGGGATATAGACAACATAACAATCTTTATATGAATAAAGTGCCCAACTTTATTTTCTCGATTTCGGATCTTATGATTTAGACCGTCACCTTAAGAATCGTGTCTTCCGCATAATCTGTCCATCATATGCCCAATTCTTAAAGGTTTAGAATGGAAGTCTCAGACTTTTGTTTGCTTAACATACATTCAACAAATATGAACGTAAAGAGGATAAGATTTGCTATATAAATAATAAATAAATTCTTTATTGATAAAAATATTTCCAAAAAATATATTACATTTTAACAATCTCCCATTTGCACTAAGTGAGTAAATATGACAAATCTCGTATCCCCATAGCTTCCAAATGGCTCTCGAAGACTCTCCCAGTAAGTGTCTTTGTAAATGGATCAGCTTAATTATCCTCTGATGTGATTTTGCACACCGTGACATGCCCGCCCTCAACGAAGTCGTTTATCACATGATACTTCTGATCAATATGCTTACTCTTCTTATGAAATCTTGATTCCTTAGCATTAGCTACTGTCGCACTATGATCACGGTACAGTGATATCGTCTTATCCATGCTAGAAACTACCTTAAGATCCCCAAAGAACTTACAGAACCACACTGCTTCTTTCGAAGCATCACTAGCTGCCACATACTCGGCCTCCATCGTTGAATCCGAAGTGCAATCTTGCTTCACACTTCTCCAACTGATCGCACCACCGCCCAGAGTAAACATAAACCCTAAAGTCGATCTTCTTGAATCCAGACAGCATTGAAAATCTGGGTCAGTATATCCTAGAGGAGTCAAGTCCTCACTTGAATACACAAGCATATACCCTCGAGTCCTTCTTAGGTACTTAAAAATATGCTTTACCGTAACCCAGTGATTCGATCCTAGATCCGCTTGAAATCGACTTACAATCCCGACCGCATAACAAATATCCAGTCGTGTGCAAAGCATGGCATACATGAGACTACCCATTGCCGAAGCATAAGGCACATTCTTCATGTATTCTCTTTCTTCCTCAGACTTTGGAGAGTCTTTTTTAGAAAGAGTAATTCCAGACCTACATGGTTGCCCACCTTTCTTGGAATCCTACATTGTAAACCTCCTGAGAATTTTATCTATGTAGCTAGCTTGTAACAAAGCTATCATCTTGTTCTTCCTATCCCGAAAGATCTGGACACTAGAACAAAATTAGCCTCACCCAAGTCCTTCATGTCAAACTGCTTGGTCAACCATAATTTGACCGATGACAATGCCCCAACATCATTGCTAATTAGCAGAATGTCATCTACATAGAGTAGTAGAAAAACCACCTTCCCATCCTTAATGTGTTTGTAAACATATGGCTCATCCACATTTTGTGAGAACCCATAAGTCTTGATCACTTGACCAAATCTTCTGTTCCAAGAATGGGAAGCTTGCTTAAGTCTATAAATTGACTTTAGCAGCTTACAAAACCTACCCTCTTAACCATTGACCTTGAACCTATCTGGTTGTTCCATATAAATGGACTCATCAAGATAGCCATTTAGAAAAGCCATCTTGACATCCATCTGCCAACTGTAGTAGTCGAGAGTAGTAGCTATGGACAAGAGAATCCTGATGGACTTAAACATGGCTTTAGGTGAAAAGGTTTCCTCGTAATCGATTCCTTCCTTTTGTGTGTAACCCTTAACTACCAGTCTAGCCTTAAAGGTTTCGACCTTTCCATCGAATCCTCTTTTCTTCTTGTAGATCCACTTACACGCTATTGGTTTTACCCCTTTGGAAAGATCCACAAGCTCCCAGACCTGATTAGTCTCTATAGACTTCATCTCTGTGTTCATGGCCTCTATTCAGAGTTTCGAATTAACATCCTCCATAGCCTCTGTGTAAGTATAAGGATCCCTGTCATGTTCATTCAATTCAGCCAATAAGGCCTCACCATTAAATATATACCTCTCGGGTTGACGCTTGACCCTCCCCCTACGCTAAAGC
Organism: Artocarpus heterophyllus; assembly: GCA_025403435.1. Lineage (NCBI taxonomy): Eukaryota > Viridiplantae > Streptophyta > Magnoliopsida > Rosales > Moraceae > Artocarpus > Artocarpus heterophyllus. The sequence goes on from JAJQZP010000037.1 coordinate 1,278,540, forward strand.
CCCTTAGGTTGTTGTTTTGGTTTGTTTGGTCTTTCTACACTAATTGGAACGGTATCATTCAAAACCTTAGGAGTGATTGGATCACTCCTTAACTCCTCAAGCACTACTTTGATTCGAGGTTTAAAGCCGTCCATGTAACTCTCCTCAAAGAAAGTTGCAATAGTTGAAACCACGACTTTATTTTCCTTTAGGTTATAGAAATTACCCCATTTAGTCCCTTTTGGATATCCTACAAACACGCAAACTTTCGAACGTGCTTCAAACTTATTTGCATCCTTAAGTAGGATATGAACTGGACATCCCCATATGCAAATATGGTTTAAGGATGTCTTCCTGCCCGTCCACAACTCGTGAGGAGTTTTAGGGATTGATTTCGAAGACACATTGCTCAAAATATAACATGCGGTTTGTAGTGCATATCCCCAAAATGATAAAGGCAATGATGAATAACTCATCATGGACCTTATCATGTCTAATAAAGTCCTATTCCTTCTCTCCGCTATGCCATTCTGCTCGGAGTGCCCAGCACAGTCAAATGGGATAAAATCCCATTCTCTAATAAGTGTCCTAGAAACTCATTAGAAAGGTATTCATCACCTCGATTGGATCAAAGTGCCTTTATGGGTCTACCTAATTATTTTTCCACTTCAGCCTGAAACTCCTTGAACTTGTCATAAGTTTCGCTTTTGTGGTACATCAGGTACATATACCTGTACCTTGAGTAATCGTCAATAAAAGTGACGAAGTACTCATACCCTCCTCGTGCACGGATGTTCATCGATCCCCAAACATCACTATGCACAAGTTCTAGAACCCCTTCGGCCCTATTGTCCTTAGACCCGAATGGTCTTTTGGCCATTTTACCCTCCAACAAGATTCACATTGAGGTATAGATTCCACCTTTAAGTGACTTAAAGGTCCATCCCTTACCAACCTTGAAATCCTATTTAGGTTAATATGACCAAGGCATAGATGCCAAAGATAAGTCTTATTAGAGTGAGAAGTTTTAAGTTTTTTAGAGTTATTATCATTCATCTCAGCATTAAGCGGTAAGTCCATCTTAGGCTTCATAAAATGTAGATTATTTTGCATCCATCTAGAACAGATAAAAGATTTGTTTTTATGAATCACCACTTTATTATTAAAAGAAACCAAATAGGAGTCTTTAAATAAACAAGCTATAAAAATTAAATTCCTTTTAAATTTAGGAACATAAAAATAATCTCGCAAAATTAAATTCCTATAATTATCAAAATAAAGATGGACGTCTCTCACTGCTTCTGCCAAGACCAAGGATCCATTGCCCATCTAAAGCTTGAAGCCTTCATAAAGTAGACTTTTCGTTTCTTTGAACCCTTGTAGAGAAACACAAACATGATTAGTTACACCAGAATCTATGACCCAAATGTCACTAGTTTCCTCAACCAAGCAAATTTCTAAATACAGAAAATCACACCTACCTTCTTTGGAAAGGAAGTCGTTGCAATGCTGCTTTATATGCCTGACCTTCCCATAGAAAAAGCACTTAAGCTTCTTTGGGTTCTTCTTTTTCTTTTTCTTGCTCTTGTTGTTAGTAGGAATAGAAGACTTCCTATTCTTGGCTCGTTGCCTCTTTCCATTCCCAGAATTGGGATTGGAACTAGAAGCAACCGCCAAATTGGCCTCGCCACCAACAGGAGACTCTTTGATCAGCAGTTCAAACTCCTGTAACTGTTTTATTAATTCTGTTAAGGTCATATCCTGTCTATTACTTAAATTAAATATAGCTCTAAACGAAATAAATTCCTTTGACAGAGTCTCAAAAACCATAGTCATCTGAGTTTTAGCATTGATGTCTGCTCCATTGGTTTGTGCCTCAACGAGGTAACCCATGACGAACATCATATGCTCCTTTATAGACATCCCTAGTCTCTGTTTATAGTTCAAGAGTTTTTGAAGCGCCCCTTAATGCTTTGTTAGGGCCTGGCCTACAAACATGTCTTCTAGATTATCCAAGATATGCTTAGCAGTCTCATAATCCTCATGTTGAGCCTGCGGCATGTTATTAATGCTAGCCATTACATAGCAGCGGGCCTAATCGTTTGCATCTTTCCAGCGATCGTACACTTGGAATTGCTCATTGGTGGAATCTCCTATAGGCTCAGGAGGACAAGGGGTTGTCAACACTAATTTTAGTTTCTCAAAGGAAAGGACGATATCCAAGTTGCGTTTCCAATCATTATAATTTTCTCTGATTAGTTGGTTTTTGTCAAGTATCGAAGATAAAGCGTCTTTAGACATTTTAAATCTACAATAAAGAATCATATACCAAACATAAGCAAGCATACAATAATAATTTAGTATGATAACACAATCATGTAAAAACATATAAATATGTTTATATGTCAAAACCTTGAAAATATCACAACCTTACAACGTAGTTCCCAACTTAGAATTCAACAAGCTCCTAGGGGAGTCATGCTAAATTTAATTGGAAACATGGATCTCCTCCTGATTAATAAATGCCATCCAAGACCCATATGATCCAACATATATTAATAACCGCTTCTTTGGCCATTAGTTTTATTAACAGAGCTCCTAGGGGAGGTTAATAATAAAATTAACATAAGTGTATAACTATCATTTCAATATTTTATCCATGATTTATAATCATTACTTAGGGGTGTGCAACCATAAATCATGCTAAAATACCTTATCCCTTCGGAGATCCAATCTGATACATGATAAAAATCCGTTCCTAGGGGTCGAGACCACCATGTTCTTCCTATGGACCAACGATGGAGGCCTTAGGTCCTCTCTTCGAAAACCTTCTCCTACTCATTCTTTTGAAATCAAGGTTTTATTTTAAAAAGATATGCATGAACAATTTTAATATGAGCAGCACTCCTTATTCTTTATGACATGTTGTTAATATACATGAAAAATCATATTATAATGCAGACAAGCAAAGCAATCAGGCAAAATAATAAATAACCGTAATATTATGGTTCCACCCTAGAGAATAGAAAATAAAGATTATAAAAGAATAATCGAAACATATTATCGATTCTTCATCCTTGAATCCTCAAGTTGTGTCCTTCTTCATGTAATGCCCATCTTTAAGTCTTCAATCCCATATGAATCGAATATTACAATTTCTGGTCATATTCAAATTTAATGTTTCTCAGAATTGTCCCAAAAATAAAATTAAAACTGTATCGAAAACTGCACCTTTTTTGAAAAATTTTTAGCTCTCTGATGGCAAGCCGATTTGGGTGATCGGCCTACCAGTCAGACCCATCGGCCTGTCGATCTTTATGACTAATTGGCATGCTGAATCAGAAGTTTGGCCTACTGCCAGAGCTGCCTGATTTCTGCCCCACTGACGGCCTGTCGAACCTCACATTCAGCCTATCGAGCTGCGATCATCGGCCTGCCGAACCGGAGAGTTTGGCATGCCGACTGAGCAAAAATCACCTTTTTCCAAAGAATACAATTTTTAATAATTCATCAATTTTATTTTCAACAATTCAAAAAACATTAAATTTGAGACTCAGGAAATACCTAGGAGTGCCATCATCTATCTTTTAGGTCCGTCTTCTTCGAATGATTATTTAATTATAAAATTCTTACAAATTTAAAATTAAATAATAATTCCTAGATGGAGATGATAATCTACCATCTAATTACATGAAAAACCTATATACACATTCTAACCTCTAAGGAACCATAACTGGTATAAATTAATAAATAAATAAATAAATAAATAATAATTTAATCAATCATAATTAATTAATAAACATTCACCATATAATCCATAACAACATAAAATTATATAGAAACCTAGAGTGCCAACTCTCTATAAAATTAAATTCAAGCATAGGAGAGATCAAGATCACATAATTTCTACATATAGCATGATCACAAACTCGTAAATTTACATAAAAACTATGGCTCTGATACCAATTGCTAGAAAAATAGTATGCAGCGAAATTTCAAAATTATTATATTAGAATATTTTCCAAAACGTAAGTTTGACACGCTATATGCATAAATTAACTAGATCTTACTAACCTTTGAATGTCGAAGAACTCCTGCAATCCGTGAAGAGAAGTAACATTCTAGAAGAGCCTCAACCAACTGGTCTTCTTTATTATTCTCTATCCACGATCGGAGTGAGTGTGGGATCACACATATAGCTCTTCCTCCAGGTGACTCTCCTTCCAACCAAATGAGAGAACTCAAAGCTAGTGTTTGTGATTTGTGAACAAGAACTCTCAGGGAGTTTGAGAATCTCACCAGTAGAGTATCACTCTTAATCTCTCAATTGATCTAAATAATAATGAGACTCACTCCCTTTATATAGAGGTTAGATCCAAGAGTCAGTCCTTATCAGATAATGCCTTAAAATTTGAATCAGAATCAAATTTGGATCAATATTTGATGAAATCTGCGTAAAAATGCGTGATCTTTTTATCGCGCATAGGTAAGCCGATCTGCCTAACCGATGAAATCTGCGTGAAAATACGTGATCTTTTTATCATGCATGGGCAGGCCGATCTACCTAACCGACAGGCCGAACTTGCCCCATTGATAGGCCGAACTTAAAGATCGGCATGCTGAATTGTCAATAAAAATCTCAGCAAATCTTTTATTTTTCACCTCAGATTTTTTAGGATAAAGTCTTAGTTTTAATTCAAATAACCCAATAGAAAAGTTATCGAATTAAAACAACTTTATCTAGATAATCTCTAGAAAAATAAATGAATTCCTAATAATTCTACAAGTTTATCTTGATTTAATTTATTCAAAATTAAATTAACTGATAAACAGACAAGAATTATCCCATCCCAATAATTCAACAAGTTTATCTTGAATCAATTTTGTCACAAAATTAATTCAACCGATAAATAGACATGAATTATTTGTTTTTTTCAAATTTTAGCCAAAATGATAAATCTGACATAAGTCACCAATTATTGGAAAAGCATGCTGTATAGTTACAGGATATTGTGAGCTAGTAAAGGGAACCAAATAGACCTATATAGTTCAAGCTCCTAGTAATTATGAAATCCAATATCCCATATATACATTTCATAATTATCAACTCCAAAGTTTCTCCACTAAAAGCTTGTAGCTGCACTCTCGAACTACATAGAATTACGAAGCCGGTATAGCTAAGTCTTCATGACATATCATAGTGTATTGTATTCCCACAGGATTATCCATTACTGGCTTAAGGACAAATTCTGTCTTACCTTCTCGATTATTTTTATCTTATGTTCTATTATCTCACCATCGAAAAACTTACCATCCAAAGACGGTATACCATTCAGTTACACCTATGTATCTAAATAGTTGAGTCCTTTAGTTTTCTAATTACAGGATAAGGCATATAAAAGGATACCACTACTCCTAAAGAGGAGCTATGGATTCCATATCTATGAATAATAGGTCTATGCTATCAAGAATCATGCCTCCAACGTGCCTGCTTGCATACCACTATTAAAATGTGGGTGTCATCCTTTAGTACATCAAAAGACACAAGTCAAGACAATGGGTGCACTATTCAATTCAAGATTAAGATACAATACGAATGATTGTCTAAAGTGAATCGATTTGTTGAGACAGAATTATTAAACCAAATTAATTCACTTTATGTCCCGATCCAACACATCGTCACCTATGACAATGTGCCAATATTTTTATTCACAGAGTCCACCTTCGATGGTCAAGACAAACCATCTCCCGATAGGGATATAGACAACATAACAATCTTTACATGAATAAAGCGCCTAACTTTTTTCCCTCGATTACGGATCTTATGATTTAGACCGTCACCTTAAGAATCGTGTCTTTCACATAATCTGTCCATCATATGCCCAATTCTTAAAGGTTTAGACCGATAGTCTCAGACTTTTGTTTGCTTAACATACATTTAACAAATATGAACATAAAGAGGACAAGATTTGGTATATAAATAATAAATAAATTCTTTAGTGATAAAAAAACATTTTTACTCCTTAGGGCATACATATCTAACACATTTTTGTTCAAACCTATATGATTTAACTATCTAATCAAATCTTATGTTTTAAGCTCTGGAAGCTTGTTTTAGTCCATAAATTGATTTTAGCAATTTGCAGGCTTTATCCACTTGACCTTTAGCGTTGAAATTGTATGGTTGTACCATATAGATACTTTATCAAGATTGCCATTTAGGAAAACATTCTTGACATCTATTTTTCACATTTGGTAACTGAGATATGCAATAATGGATAAGAGAATGCAAATTGACTTCAACACCTACCCTTTTTTTCCTCTTGTAGACCCACTTGCACCCAATGGGTTTTATTCCTTTAGGTGCGTTTATAAGTTCCCAAACTTGATTTGAAGCCACAGACTTCATCTTAGCATTCATAGCTTTCTGCTAGAGATCTGCATCAGCATCCTTCATACTTCTTTATATGTAGTGGGATCACTATAAGGTTCAATGGCCTCAGCTTCGAAAGCCCCACCTTGATATCTATCTGGTTGTCTAGCAACTCTCCCACTATGTCGAAGCTCTTTAGGTTGTTGATTAGGTTTTTCTATAATGACTAGATTTTCCTCTACATTTGGAACCACTAGATTGAATATGTCAGATCTAACTCCTCGAGCACTATTTTGTTGCAAGACTTAAAATATTGCATGCAATTTTTCTCAAGGAATGTTGCATGTGTGGATATCTTACAAAAATACAAACCTCTAAATGAGGTTCCAACTTACTAGCATCCTTGTCCAAGACATGTGCCTGACAACCCCATGTCTTTAAGAGATATGAGGATGCTTTCCTACCCGTCTATAATTCAGAAGGAGTTTTAGGAACTACTTTAGTTGGTATATTGTTTAAAATATAACACGCAGTTTATGGTACATACCCCTAAAACCACGTAGGCAATGTAGAATAACTCATCATTGATCAAGGTTCTATTCCTTCTTTCTACTATACAGTTTTGTTATGGGGTATAGGGGGCATTCAGTTGGCATAAAATCTCATTCTCTAATAAGTATTCTATAAACTCATCTGAAAGGTACTCACCACCTTGACTAAATCGAAGTGCCCTAATGGGTCTTCTTAATTGCTTTTACACTTTAGCCTGAAACTTCTTGAACTTCTCAAAAGTTTTACTTTTGTGGTGCATAAAGTATACCCTCCATGTGCAGCAACGTTCATGAGTCCACAAACATCCATATGCACTAAGTCTAGAACTCTTTCGGCCTTATTGCCTTTGGCCCCAAAAGGCCTTTTAGTCATTATGCCTTCCAAACAAGACTCAAATTGTGGCAAAGGCTCCACCTCCAAAGAATTTACCAGCCTTTGTATCCTATTAAGGTTAATATGACTTAGACGCAAATACTAAAGATATGTTTTATTAGAGTTAGAAGTTTTAATTCATTTAGAGTTATTAACCATTTCAGTGTCAAGTAGTATGTATATTTTTATTTGAAAAAGTATAGGTTTTGATCCATTTTCCTAGAATAAACAAAAGACTTATTTTTGTGAATAACTACTTTATTATTAAAAGAAACAAAACAATCATCTTTAAATAAACAAGCAACCAAAATAAGGTTCCTCCTAATTTGAGGAACATAAAAAGTCATTTAATTTAATAAAACTAAATTCATCAAAATAAAGATGTACTATTCCTACTACTTCAACTAAAACTAAGGTCTCATCACCCATTCTTAACATGAAGTTCCTATCAGGTAGACTTCTTGTTTCCTTGAACCCCTATAAGAAACATAAACATGGTTAGTGGCCCCAGAATCAATGACGCAATTGTCTTTTGAATTTTCTACTAAACAAGCTTCTTAGTAAAAGAGATTACCCATACCTCCAACTGCCTTTGCATTCTCTTTTGTAGTGCCCGATCTTTCCATAGTGGAAGCACTTGACCTTGTTAAGGTCTTTCTGTTTATTTTATTCTTCCTAGCCTTGGAAGGAATGTTTGATGACCCCTTATTCACCTTTTACTTCTTGCTCTTCTTACCTTTCTTAAAATTAAGTTTAGAAGAACTAACACCTGTCAGATTTGCCTCTTGATTAGGCATGCTTTCTGTTAGGCCTCCCTTGAGCATGTTCTTAAAGAATTAGAGTTCCTTCATTAATTCTAACAAAGTCATCTCCAGCCTGTTCAGATTATAGGTGGCCCTAAACAACATGAAATATTTATAAGGTCTCAAAGACCATGTCAAGCTTAACATTTGGATCAATGTCCATTCCATTGGACTAAGCTTTCGCCAAATAGCTCATGACCTCCAGCATATGCTCTTTAATTGGACTTTCAGGCTTCTGCTTGCAATTCGTGAGCTTTCATATTGCACCTTTCCTGGTTTGTATGGCTTGACTACTAAACATCTCTTCAAGATTGACCATCCTGGCTGTAATAGTCAAGAACTCATCATGCTACTTTTACAAAACATTGGTCATGCTGGCTAACATGTAGCATTGAGAAATCTCATTAGATCGTGCCATGGGTGTAAGTTTGACGCTCCTTAGTGTTAAGATTGGCACCATATGGAGCAAATATTTCATTTGTAATCAAAGACATTTAAATTAATAAATAAATAATAATGTAAATATTTCATGAATTTATAATGGTCCTTATATTGCTTTTATTATTGTGTCTAAGCATTCAAGCAAACATGTGTGTTCCTTGGCTATTATAAACAAATCTTGAGATCAGGCATATATGGACTTTAAATAAGGTATAGATACTAGACCAAGATTAATAGTCTAAATTATATAGTCCGTAATCTATGTATTTAGCTAGGCACTTTATACATGATAAAACTAGAATAGGACCCTATGTCAAATTGGAGAGACAGTTTATCTAGGCTATCAGAGCAGATTGATCCATAGTAGACACATTGGTGTGGTAGACCAAATGGTGGTTGCACACTAGACTGGACTTAAAGTGTAATTGATTTAATAATAATCCATTTAATTTAAATCAATTCACTTTGAAAATCATCTAAGTGTAATCTTAATCCTGAAGTAGATTCATGACTCCATGTTTATAGCTTATATCTTTTGGTATGGCAAATGTAGAAGTTTCGATAATCCAAGACTCCATTTTTAGTATGTTGAAGATGCAACCTATATTCAATGAAAGCATAATCCATGGACACAGAATCCATAGCTCTCTAACGAATAGTTAATCTTATCGTCATAAAGGCATTATTCATGAGTTTGGAAATGAACAAGGCCTTGGTCATCTAAATACTTGTAGTAACTAGATGATTTTCCATTTTTATTTGTTATAAGTGAAAATTTTCAAATAAGTGAAATAATGGAACTTTGTGATAAAATAGTCATAAGGTAAAACGAAACTAAGTCTTTCATCTAATTATGGATAACCTATGGGAATAGACATGTGCATGAGAGATCATGTACAAAACTAATTCATAAAGCCTCATAATATAGTATATTATCAAGAGTGTAACTGTGGTTCTTTAGTGGAGTGACGTCAAAGTTAATAAATAAATGGATAATTAATTGTGGATTAATTTATCTATTAGTATTGGAGCTTAATAAATATATGTCTATTGGGTCTCAATTCTAGTTCACGAATTCCTTAATTAATTGTGAATAGTATAGTTTACCATAGATCATATAAGAGGTTACGTTAGATGGGTTATTGGACCTATCAATGTGCACACCCAATAGTCCAGTTGGACTATGTGTGGTGCCTGGCCTAATCCTACTAGACTATGGGTGCCTACTGCTAGGGGAATTCTAGTAAATTAATTATTTTAGTAATTAATTTTAGAATGATATTTATTCAAATTTAGTTGTTGGAATTTAAATCTCTTTTAATCCTAATAGACTTCTACCTCCTATAATGAACTCTGTAATTAAAGACCTTTAGTCCTTATTTATTCTTAGACTACTATTGTACAACTTAGAGAATTGAACTTTGATCACTCCCTTTTAGTGTTCTAAGTTCCTCAAGCAGATAGTCTAGTTAGAAGGAGAGAAGTTGTAGTGAGATTCTGCTGAGTTATGCCTATGCACGCAATAACTTGAAGGAAGAGTCATAGCATTGAAGATCTAAATGTTGAGATTTTTAGTCAGATATGCTACTTTTGGTTCATCAATAGGTATGTTTTAATTATAATTTTAGTTATTGTTTATAGCAACCTAAGTACGATTCTAGGTGATTAATAAAAATTTTTAAAATTTCACTGCATCACCAAATCAATATTTCCAACATTTAAAAATAGCATCTTCCTAGGGTCCGAATGGGTAAGGTTTGTCCAGCATAAACTTGTGTTTTTCAGAGGAAAGGACTTTTAACGGGTTCATTTTCTAGTTATTAAACTTCTTGCCAATGAGGGTGCATTTATTAAGCATCATGTTAAGTGAACTTGATATTTTAAGTGAAATAAATATATATATTTCATGTATTAATAATAAGCAAACATATAATTTAGAAATATAAACATATAGCAATAAAAAAAAAGTAATATAATATACAATAATGCAAATACAACAATGTACAAAATCTTGAAAAAACACATTCATTACTGTGATAATTCCTAGCCCTATTTATGTTAGCTACCTTGGGATAGCCAAACACAAACTAGCCCAAAACCTAAATCCAATCTGATTAATGTATACCTACTGATCAAGTTCTTGTTTATGGCCCTGTGCTGGCTCTCTCATCAATGCCCAAGAAGCCACTGTTCAAGTTCTTGTTTATGGCCCTGTGGCTACAAAACTGCATAGGCATCTGATTGATCCCTCCATACATTTAGCCTCAGAAAAAAGTGAGACATATGCAGAAGAATATAGATAGTACGAAAATTAAATATCCTCTTAGGAAACTAAGTTCAATATTGGCCAAACTCAAAAAATTTGTTCATCTATGAAGACAATAATAATCTTGTCTATAAAATGTCTTACGAACATTAATGTTATTTTGCTAGTAACAGTAATGACTTGCACTTACTTAGGCATTTTTAGTTACTAAAAAACTCACAAATCACATCAGTGATGAGCAATTGATGGTCAATACTCAGCATTTACCTAAAACGTAAAAGCTCAAGACTTGAGACTGATTTGTCAAAGAAAATAATTGAGAATGAACTAGAAAGGAAGAAAAAAAATCAAAGAACCAAAAGAATCAAAAATCAAAAGATTGTTCCTTTTGCTTCCTTTGGAATACAAACAAAATTGGGCTATCTAAATTGGCAAGTAAACACTAGTAGATATATAATTCAATGACTGCATTTATATGATCTAACTCATCAGTGTAATATATGGTTTTTTTAAAATTAAAATAATGTATATTCTAATTATTGTCGTTACAGCAATTGTTTTAATGACTATTTTTTTTTTGTTATGTTAGTATGATATATGTTTCAACGATTAAGTCATTATAGTTATTGTTTTAATGACTACGTTTCTCTAGTTATAAACATCTTATTTATTGTAAAACTATATCATATATATAAATTAAAACAAATAAATGAAGCCATTAAAAATATACCTTTCCACATGTCTAGATGATTCAAAAACTTTGTATTAGAAATGTAAATCTTTGCAAATAGCATAGAAATTAATTCAGATAGGAATTGAATATATATTTTTTTGTTACCAAATATGAGACTAAAAAAAGGAATGTGCAATTGTTTCACAATACATAAATTTAGGGTTTACACGTAATGAATAAGAATAAATTTCATACGATGTAAAATATTTAATGAGGTTTTATCCATAATTGATAATTGAATGAGATCAAGTCATTTAGCTTATTAGGATAGCTAAATGGGTTAAAATGTGTAATTTTTAGGGAAAAAAAAATATCCCGTGCAATCTTATACAGGTTCCAAAACTATATATACTCAGTATATAAGTCCAGAAATTGCAAAAAAATTCAAAAAATTAATTGTAAATGCTCTAATAGAATGCTCCATCTTCATGATCTTTCTTCAAAGAATTATTTACTAAAAAAATCCTAAACGTTTTCGGCTTCTATAAAAAAAATTAAATTCTAAGCAATGATGATAGACCACACCCTATTATAGTTATAATACCATAAATAAATCATAGATACAATTTTCTAATCTTTAAGGAACCATAACTAGTAATAATTAAAATTAAATAAATAATAAAATAATTACTATTCACCATAAATTTTATGACAACAAAATGAATATAAAACCCAACACATTTTAATTTTCACAAAGAGAAACCTTGGAGTGTCAAATCTCTAAAACATCAATTCAATGCATAGGAGAGATTAATTAGATCATCTAATTCATGTTTATAGCATAATCATGAGTAGCCTCTAACACCAATTGTCAGAAAAATTGATTTGGTGACGCATCAGTATTTTAAAAATTTTTATTAATCACTCAAAATCTTACTTAGGTTGCTATAAATAATAAATAAAATTCTAATTAAAATGCTCTTGTTAATGATAGGAAGCAGCATGTATGACTGATCAAAAGGATAAATCTCAACCTTTAGATCTTCAATGCTATATCTCTTCTCCAAGTTGTTGTGTGTGTGGGCATAACTCAATAGAATTTCACCATAGCTTCTCTCCTTCTAAATAGACTATGTGCTTAAGGAACTTAGAACACTAAAGGAGAGTGATCAAAACTCAAATCTCTAAAGTTACACAATAACAGTCTTAAAATAATGAGGACCCAAGGCCTCTATTTATAGAGTTGGTTGGAGGAGGTAAAAGTCTATCAAAATTAGGAGAGATTTTCTCTATCCTCTTATAGGTGTTACATGCCAATCACATAGGGCCCATAATTAGGGTACACACCCCTCACTTAATAGAAAGGAATTTAAATTCAACGAATAGGTAGGAGTTCTGATGAGCGAAAGCTCCATTATGTATGTTAAAGGTACAACCCATATTTGATGAGAGCATAATCCACAGACGCGGAATCCATAGTTATCTAAAAAAGAATTATTGTTATCATTCTAAAGGCATTATTTGAGAATTTGGAAAAGAACAAGTCATTGGTCATCTAGATACTAGTGGTAACCAGATGATTTTTTTTTTGTATTTGTTAGAAATGAAATTTTCCAAATAAGTCAAATAATGGAACTTCGAGACAAAATAATCAAAAAATAAAATGGAACTAAGTGCTTCATCCGATTTAAATAACCTATGAGGATACATATATGCGTGAAAAGTCATAGAGAAAGCATTTATAAAGTCTTGTAATACAATATATAATCAAGAGTGCAGCTTTGGTTCTTTAATGGAGTGGCACCAAAGTTAATAATTAAATGGATAATTAATCAGAGATTAATTTATCTGTTATTATTTGAGCTTCATAAATATATCCCTATCGCATTCCAATATTAGCTTATGAATTCCTCAACTAGTTGTATAGAGTACAATTTCCCACAGGCAATATCAAAAGTTAGGCCAAACAGGTTACTGGACTTGTTAGTATGCATACACACAGTCCACTTGGACTACGAATGGCTTTAGACCTAGTCCAAGAGGAATATGGGCGCCAATCTACAAGGGCATTTTGGTAAATTAGTTTTTAATTAATTTTAGAATGATATTTATTCAAATTTAGTTAGTGGGATTTTGTGATAATTAATTATTTGTATTTGAATAATTAATTTAAATCCTAATTGTAGTTGAATTTGCATAAAGGATAATTGTTCATAATTATATAAATTAGATAATTATCTTAAATAATTGAATTCTAATTTAAATAGAATTATTTGAATATAAATTATCTTGGATGATGCATATAATCACAAAACCCTACATTGTGATTGGTTGAATTCGAATTGCCCTCTATCTGGTGATGGACGTGTACATAGATTGTAGGCCTATGTGATTGGCATGTAACACCTATCAGAGGAGAGAGAAAATCTTTTCTAATTCTAGTAGACTTCTACCTTCTCCAACTAACACTATAAATAGTGGCCTTAGGTCGCCATTATTTTTTGACTGCTATTGCATAACTTTGGAGAAGGGAGCTTTGATCACTCCTCTTGTGTTGATTTTGGAAAACATTTTTCACAAAATATAGGCGAAATGTCAAAAAAATATGGATCGTGTATAATAAAAATTTTGTCAAAACTTTTGTGAAAGATTATATTAATTTCACATACAAATAAATATGTAAACACTTTGCTTACTAGAAGGGAGATGAAGATGAACTAGAATAAAGATTGCAAAGGACATTCATTATTTATAAAACTAACATCTTCCTTGCCCAGCCCTCGGCACTAGATACACATACGTGTGGGCGTAGAAAGAATATGGTTTCTTAATAAAAGACAAATGTTTCCCATTCCTCAACTGCCATAGGTGCCACCCACATAGATGCTTTTTTATTAATTTCACTAAAACTTAACTAAATACTTAGAATTACACTCTTGAAATTATAGATATTCATTTCACTCATATCTTGGAGTCATCCATTTATTATAGTCATTACATATAAGTCGATCGTCCATATATAATTCAAAATTAGAGCTAGATAAAATCCGCTAACCTCTCTAATTACTTCTTTATCCTTAGTACCGTCGATTCTCTAATGTATAATAAATTCGTGAACTAAATCATGAATTGAGCACTTTTATTATTCAAGCCTCAAATCAATACTGAAAGGAATTATTTATCCATTTCTCGTTAGAGAAGAAATGGATTCCATCTTGTAATATTAAACATTCCCAACTCCTTACTTCATAAATCCTCAAAAATTCAAGCAATAAGATTTGATTCTCAAATCCATACCAAGTAAACCAAAAGACATAAATCAAGGTCTGCTAATAACTTAGGATAAATTTCATCTTATATATGACTATCGGTCGATATGATTAAAACTTATTGTATTTAACAAAAATTATTAGTTGTTCATATCTAATCATGTCCTGGACCTACATAATCTCATTATGCATAGTGCACTTAGTTAATGACTCATAATATTAATAGTTCGAATAAGACCATTCCATTTTTAATAGAAATGACCTAAACTAGTTACACTCAATAAAGATTCCATACTTTAATTAATTAGTTAATTATAACAATTACTAATATTTTACTAACCATTTTAATTATCATCTTTAAATATTATCCTTTTATATATAATGCTTTTAAAATATTTAAAGTCACATAGATAATTATAGAATTTTAATGATATTCTTAAAATATTTAAAATAGATACATGAAAATATAATGAATAAATTCACTTTATTTATTTATAAATATATCTATATAAAAGCATCATATGCTTTATGTGCATCTATCCTAACAATCTCCCACTTGCCCTAAAGCAAATAAGACATGTCGCTTAATCCATACCCCGCTAGATGCTTCTCAAAAACTTTGACTAGTAAGGTCTTTGTGAATGGATTAGCTAGGTTGTCTTCCGACACAATCTTTAGTACTTTCACTTACCTCTACGGTATCTTGAACTAGATAATATCTTATCTCTACATGCCTCATGCTTTGTGGTTTCTTGACTCTTTAATGTTTGCGATTGTTGCAATGTTATCACAGTACAGTCTAATCAGCTTATCCATATCTGGAACAACTTTTAAATCGGTCAAGAATTTCCAAAGCTAGACTGCATCCATGGATGCTTTACAAGCAGCCACGTATTCAGACTCCATTTTCTTATTAGAAATACTTCCTTGTTTCAAACTCTTCTAGACAACGGTTCCACCACCAAGAGTGAACACGCATCCTCAGATCAACTTTGAATCCTCCTTATCCGATTGAAAATCGAAATTGTTGTAACCATTTATAGATAAATCTCTAGCAGAATAGACAAGCATATAGTTTATCGTTGTCTAAAGATACTTGAGAATGCACTACATAGCTATCTGGTGATCAAATCATGGATTTGATTGAAACATACTAACTACCCCTATTGTGTAGCAGGTGTTAAGTCTAGAATACTACATAGCATACATTAGGCTTCCAACTATCGATGCATAAGGGCAACGAATCATCTCTTCTTCCTCTTGAGGGGTCTTAGGACACTACTTATTAGAAAGATGAATACCAAGCCTAGAAGGCAAATTCCCTCTCTTAGAGTTATGCATCCTATATTTGACAAGCATCTAGTCAATATATGTACGTTGAGATAATGCTAAAGGTTTCTTCTTGCAATACTGGATAAGCTGGACCTAAGAACATAGCTTGCCTCTACCAAATTTTTCATTTGAAAATGGCTAGCTAACTATTCCTTTAGTTGTGATATTGATTCCTTGTCATTCCCAATTAGCAAGATGTCATCCATGTAAAATACTATGAAGACCACTTTCTTTTCTCTTATAGACACATGGTTCATCCTTATTCTATTCAAAGCCATAAGACTTAATAGCCTCATTAAACCTATTGTTCAATGATCTAGAAGCTACTTAAGTCCATAAATAGACCTTTGTAGCTTACAGACTTTCTGCTTGCACCAAATAGATGCTTTCTTCAAGATAGCTATTTAAAAATGCCGTCTTGACATCCATCTGTCATATTTCATAGTCATAATATGTAGTAATGGATAAGAGTGTTTGAATGGACTTAAGCTTAGCAACCGAGGAGAAAGTCTCTTCATAGTCGATTCCCTCCCTCTGGGTGTAACCCTTGGCTATTAGCCTTGCTTTAAAAGTCTCTACTTTTCCATCTATTCCACTCTTCCTCTTATAGATTCATTTGCACCCAATAAGTTTCAACCCTTCGGGAGGATCAACAAGCATAGTTTCATGGCTTCCAGCCACTTCTCTAGCTATGCTTCTTATCAGTAACAAGCGGGTAATCTAATTTCCCACCCACTACAATGAAGCACCGGTGGTATTTGACAAGAAGTTGTGGCCTCTTCGATTTGTTTTTCAAAAACAATTGCTGGAGGCTCCCTAGCTCTTATAACTTTAGCTAAGAAAGGTCTCTTGGTCATCTTACCTTCTAGACAGGATTCAGAGACTAGGAGTTCACTAATTTTTAGTTCTCTTAAAGGACTATCCCTTACTAGTCTTTCAATCTTGTTTATGTTAATATATCCAATTCTAAGATGCCCTAGATATGTGTTATTTTCATGAGAAATCTTTTGCTTATTCTTAGGTTTGGCTACTTTGAATGTTTCAATATTAAGCAATGGTTTGGGACTAGATTTAAGAAAATATAAATAATTATTTAGTTTTCTAGAACATATATTTAAACCATTCTTTGAAATGGAAACAATTTCATCATGAGAAGAAATTTAAATAATTGTTTATTTAATCTAGAAATAGAAATCAAATTTCTTTTAAAACCCAAAATAAAATAAACTTTGTTTTGAACTAAATATTTTTTCCTAAACTGAAGTCTAACTTCTCCTATTGCTTTAGCAAAACGCTAGCTCCATTGGGCCACGACCATTGTGTACTCCCATCTGACAAGCTCTCGTGAAGAACTAAGACTCAACGAGAAGAAAAAACACAGTTAGTGGCTCCTAAGTCAATTACACAAGTTGAGAACTCATTCTTTACAACACATGTTTTAAAACAAGTAAATCACATTTACCTTAATTCTTCTTTTTCTTAGTTTTAGGCTATCTAGCATCTTTGTTCTTGTTCTCGTTAAGATTGGAAGAGCTAGCATCATCTGCAATATTTGCTTCATTACTATCCATACAGTTGACAAGCTCAAAATTTTAAAGCTTGTTCAACATTTGAGTGAGCTCTATGTGGATGTTGTACATGACGTAGTTAGTCTTGAACTGCTTGAAAGTGGGACTTAGACTCTCTAAGATCATTCCCACCTATGTACCCTCTTTTGTGGTCGCTCCATTAAGCTCAACCTCATGTAGACATTTAATTATAGTGAGCACATGGTCGTGAACAGGTATGCCGAGCATCATCTTGTTGTTCATGAACAACTTCACGACATCAAGACATGCTTTTTTGTTTGGTTTCCCAAACATTCCATCAAGTGACTATATTATTCATGAGCAGTGTTCATATTTTCATGCTTCTTATGAAGCACTTTAAGCATGCCTGCTAATAAGTAGCTTTTGGCTTTTTAGTTGGCATTTTGCCAATGAGAATATGCCTCTTAGACAGCTCTTCTTGTGTCAGCTAAGGGGACCAGAGGATACTCCTTCTAAATGATGAACTTGTAGTCATCATCTATAAGCATTAGGTTCATGTTACTTTTCCATTTGGTATAATTCTTGCCGATAAGTTCTTCAAGCGCGAGTAGGTTGACAATTTGATTAAACATATTGTTGGAATAACAAATAAATAAACGTTCAACTTGAGTGCATATATGTTATAACAAATATACAAGTTTTAGGCGTAGTACATATGATGCATGGATGCATATGAAAAATACATAAAAACAAGTTTACTAAATTTAGCAAATGATAATTCGATTTATCATACTGTTGCTATACGGTAGTCAAAATATTTTGCAAAACACACCGAGGCACTCTCAATTAATAAATGTCATCCAAAATATCTCATGTTTTCACATTTTTTAACTGCCATTATTTTGGTCAATAATGCAATTAACATTTAATTACATCCATTTTGAGTGTAAGTCACCATTTTACATTTCTAAGACTTAACTCTAAAGTGCCGCCATAGTGTAGGTCAAATTAAAGATACCTTTCGGATATCTATCGCAAGGAAGAATAACCTAGTACTGATTCGAATGGACACCCTCCATTGCGAGGACAAAATCAAGGCCATCTCGAGGCGCCATTTAAACCATACGATTTGTTCTAACAGTAGAGACCAGTGGGTTGTATTGTCATACAACCTTCTCCCACTCAATATTTTGTAAATATGTCCTTTATTTGTAAATCATCTTATGGATTACAATTTTAGAGATATAAACATTTGTATTTCTAAATATATAAAATTTAAAATTTAACTCTTAAATTTAATTTCATATATATAATACTATCTTGCAAATAAAATTTATAACCATTAATTAATTTAATTCCATTGAACTAATTTACAGCGCATATTCTATATATATAATTAAAACAATTTTAATGCAAGAAATTAATATACATGTATGCATGGCATGTCATAAAGCATATGAGTAGGCATACTAGTATTAATATGACATGTTATAATACATAAACATAAAATAAAGCATTCAATTCGGTAATTGAGATGGATTTGACCGGATTCCTCAGATATTTAAATTACAATCTAATTAAAATAATGAAATTAAGATAAATTCCTAATCTACTTTAATCTTAATATCTTTGTGGGTCTTCTTGTAATATTCCTTGAATCGTCATCTTATGTGTAAAAGGCAAAATTGGAATAAAAATGAGAAAACAATTGAAAAAAAGCCCGTACCAAGTTTTCAACTTTAGCAATCATGCGTAGCTACGCATCTTTATTGCCTTTGAGTGCTGCCATGAGTCCCCATAGTCCAACTAGCGCTAGAGCTTTTTGCTTCATTTTTTATGTTTTCTTAATGGTTTCTTAAACCATCAATCTCTGACTATCTCATAGTTTTTGGTGCCAATTCTTCGGGTCTTCAAGAATTCCTCTATCTTTAAAATTACGACAATATAAATTGCCAAAAAATAAATTACAAAAAATCCTAACGACCAAATTTACCATCTATACAATTAACGACCAAAGAGATCAATGCTAATGAAAATTAAAATAATGATAATCAAAGAGATCCTTAGAAACATACAATTAACGACCAAATTTACCGTCTATACATTTACCATTTATCACATGAATAAATAAATGAAATATATATATTAATGCAAAGTGTCTATCTATCTCATACATATATAATAGAGAACTTATATATATATAATTAATTTATTTTGAGTGATATGTAATTTAGACTTTCATAATTCTAAATCAATTAATTAAACCAATAATTCCACTTGTCAAATAGTGTTTACAAGAATGGTGGGGGACTAAAGGACGCATAATTTCAAGCTGCAATAAAAGCAATATATTAAATAAACTCTTTAATTAATATTACTCTGTTAGTAATTCTAAATGTAACTCCACTAAATACTTTGAATTGCACTCTCAATATTATAAATATTCAATTTATTCATATCTTAGAGTCGTCCATTTGATATAATCATTACATATAAGTCGAACCTCTATAAATAATTCATAATTAGAGCTAGGTAAAATCCGTTAACCTCTTTAATTACTTCTTTATCCTTAAGTGCTATCGATTTTCTAATGAATAATAAATTCATGAACTTAATCATGAATTGAACGCTAATTCAAGCCTCGAATCAATACTTAAAAGAGTTATTCATGTGTTTCTCGTTAGAGAAAGAATAGATTCCATCTTATAATATTAACATTTCTGGCTACTTACTTCATCATGCCTCCAAGATACAAGGAATAAATTTGATTCTCAAACCTATACCGAGTAAGTTAAAAGGCACCAATCCATAAATAGGGAACTCAGGATAAAGATCAATGGAAATTATTAGTTGTTCACATCTTGTCATGTCCTAGTTTTACATAATCTCATTATGCATAGTACACTAATGTAATGACTCCCTACATTAACAGTACGGATAGGACTATTTCATTCTTAATAAAAATGAACTATATTAGTAACACTCAATTAAAGATTCTATACTTTAATTGAATAATTAATTATAACAATTAATTATATGTTATTAGCCATTTTAATTATCATCTTTAAATATTATCTTATTGTATATAACGCTTATATACAATATTTAAAGTCACATGGATAATTATAGAGTTTTAATGATATTCTTTAAGTATTCAAAATACATAATATAGTGAATCAATTCGCTTTATTTATTTATAAATATGTCCATTTCTAAACATCATATGCTCTATAGGCATCTATCCTAACACCTCTAGTGTTCTAAGTTCCTCAAGTACATAATCCAAATGGAAGGAGACAAGCTTTAGTGAAATTCTACTGAGTTGTGCCAATACATACAACAACTTAAAGGAAGAGATATAGCATTGAAGATCTAAACACTAAGATTTTTTGTTTTGATTAGTCAGATGTGTTGCTTCTAGTTTTCAACAGGTGTATTTTAATTAGAATTCTATTTACTATTTATAAAAACCAGAGTAAGATTGTGAGTGATTAATAAACGTTTTTAAAATAAGATTGTGAGTGATTAATAAAAGTTTTTAAAATTCTACCGCAACATTGAATCAATTTTTTTAACATTCTATTAATTCATTTATTGTAGCAAAATTTCATGAAGTCCGTTATACATGATAATTAATAAACAATACCTTCTTGGGGGAGAACTTAAACAAATGGAAGCAAAACCTCCTCTTAATATTGATATATGAAGGACACAAGTATGTTTTGACTGAGCCTATTTCCCTTGGGCTTTGCATACCGATCCTATAGAGGCATTCAAGGCTTATAATCTTTGGTACAATTCAAACAAATTCGCATGCTATTATATTTTGGAATATATTCTAGGTGACTATCACAATGGTATGAAGACTATGATACTACATAATAGATAATAGATAGTCTAAAAGACAAGTTTGCTAATCAAGTATCAAGCAATTGGTAATTTTTAATCTCATTAAATATAAGCAAGGACCTGCAATGTCAACCAATGATCACATGGCTACCTTACTTGGTCATTTAGCTACAACACAGTTAAAGGGAGACGAACTTGGTTCGGAGTCGATCAATAAGATCATATTCAGAAGTATCCTAGATGACTTTAAGGAATTTAGAGTCATAGAAGATCTGAAGGGAATGACTCCAACAAATTTCATGGGAGAACTTATCCTTTTTTAGTCATGTCCAATGACAAAAAGGAGGAAAAGGCTGAAGATATGCTTAGTGTTTCTAACTTATCTTTGCTCGACAATGAGAAAGGACAGAAGACTAGTGAGAAATCAACTTAGAAGTGGAATCCATAGAAACTTAAATGCTTCTTTGGACAACAACCAAACACTTCAAAAGGAACTGCGAGGAATTTTTTACCTGAAAGGAAAAAAGAAGGTACATGTAGTCCTTTTTACTTAAAAGCTTGTTTCATGCAAGATTCTAAAAACTTTTGGGTCCTTTTATTTGGAGGCCACTCATCATCTTTGTATTTATTTATGAGAAGTCTACATGACAAGAACTTCATGCTGAGGATGAGTGATGAGACCTTAGATTTAATTGTGAGAGTCATACGTCCTTACTTTGATGAGTTTAGGTTTTTAGTTTTAAAAGACTGTTTTTATGTTTCTCAATTTATAAGGAACTTATATCAATTTCTTATGTATCAAAGGATAGTTATTATGTTTCCTTTAACAATAAAGTAGTTATTTGTTTAAACAAGTCCTTTATTTGTTATGGGAGCATGGATCAAAATCTAACATTAAATTGGTTAATAACTCTAAAAAGACTAAAACTTCTAACTCTAATAAAAACATATCTTTGACATTTACAATTAGGTCATATAAACCTTGACAGGATATAAAAGCTAGTTAAAAACAATCCTTTAATTTCTTTTGTAACGCCCCTTTATAGATGCCATAGGAAACTTTTTTTTTTTTTTTGAATAATTCTTTACCGATCAGCAATTCATTTAAAATATTTGCACTCAAGCAAATATCCTAAGAAAAATGTGCATTTTTTTCTTCTTTTTTGAAAACTATTTACTTGATTTATTTCTCTTTCCTCGGGCAGCCTGACAGAACAACTAAAGTGTTTAGCTAACCGATGACCTATAGAAATAGTTAGTAACAAGTACAACATTTATTGAATTATAAATACACACAAACTTCAAATATTGTTTAAAACTCTCAAGAAAAAAACTTAAATATCCAAGTAGTTTAAAGACATCATCATAAGAGAAGCATCATATAGTCTCCATGAAACAAAATACCATAAACTTAAAACAATCCTAAAAGAAAAATCGCACATAGAACTAAGTCTCAGACTAACAAAAATGCTGAATACAATCATTTAAAAATTGTTTGAGTTTAAATTCCTTTCATGATATGATTTTGTTTCTAATCCAACACTCCTTGAACACACACCCATCCCTATCTTCCTCCTATTCAACCTATCTCTTATCCTTATCTGCAACATGATATAAAACTAAGTAAACATAAATTTAGTAAGTACACTTAAACTTTCACTTAAACTTTTATCATGTTGCATGTAAGAATGTACTTACTTGACTTACTAGCTTATAAAACCTTAACTTTGCTGACGTAGTAGCGGTTCTCGATGTGCTCCCCTTTGGAGCGTTGATGTCAATCCTTCACATAATACATGAAATTATTATTCATGTTTATAATATCATTTAACACAATAGTAGATCCTTCAACATCATTCTTAATGAAGTAAAGCATCTTTAAGTCATAAGCATGCACTTAGAGTCAATAAACATACAAGTAGAAAACTTAACTTTCAAATACTTAAAGAATTTAATCTCTACTTATAAGCATGATATGTGGTGCCCGTAAATTCTCACATACAAATTTAGCCAATAAAAACATGTTTACATTGTATTATAACTATTACTGATATGCATAATTTTTATTAATTTGATCTTTAGTTATTTGGTGTAGTGGAAGGCTCAGTTTCCTCGACGAAGAAGCTCGATGTGCTAGAATAAATGAGTGTTATAATTTTGCTTTCCTAATTAATATTTGGCTCTGTTATTGGCATTATTTTAGTTAATTATTTTAACAAGTAGCAATCTTTTATTTATTTAAACTATAATATATTTATTTTGTCAATATTGAAATTGAATACATTAATATGAATTAAATACAAAAAGAAGTCTATGTCGGTTACTTCTCAGAGTTTTGTCACTTTTTCGTTGCATATGCATAACTTCATTTTATTTTCCTTTGCCATCAATAGTGGTCTAGAACTTTCTTCACCCCTGTTTTCATTTTCTTTTCATAAAAGAGAGAGTTATTTCTTCTATTGTCTTTGGATAGTCTTCCCCAAAAGGACTGATTCCACATTGAGTAGATTAATAGCCTTTCTTTGAATTTTGCATCACAAATCTTTCGAGAATCTTATCTGTATTGGTAGCATGGGATAGAGCTATCAAATTGTTCTTGCTAGAGTGAAACACTTGTCTTCTGAGAACATAATTAGCTTCTCCCATGTTCTCCATGTCAAATTATTTAGATAGATTGATATTAACTGATAACAATGTCCCCACATCATTCACAATGACTTTTCTTTGCACCTTACTCTATCACTTAGCCTTAGTGGGCATGTTCATGGGTCCAATAAGTCTAGAACTCATTTGGACCAATTTCCTTTGGCCTTAAATATCCTTTTAGTCATTTTACCCTCCAAATAAGACTTATATTGTGATAAGTTTCCACTTCAAAAGATATAACACCCCTTTACGGACGTCACATAGAATGTTTCTTTTACTATTAAACTTAATAATTACCGATATGAAGTTTAAAAAAAATCAATAATACTTAGACAAATATCCCAAGAAAAATATCCATTTTTTAAAATCAATTACTGGATTTACTTCAACATCCTCAGTTAGCCCGACGGAACACTAAAGGTGTTCGGCTAACCGACCACCTGTAGAAATAGTTAGCTTACAAACATAAAACATTTGACAAAATATGAGCTCACATAGACATTTCAAATATTCCTAAATTCCATAGGAAATATTAACATCCGACTAAAGTACATGAGATGGTTCTTTATGTTTTGACAATAGGAAGTGTCATGTACGCTATGCTTTATACCAGACTAGATATTTTTATGTATGTGGGATGGTGAATCAACATCAATAGTATTTGTGCCAAAAGATTGCAAACAAGCAAGAATATACTCAAGTATCTTAATAAAAGATGAATTATGTGCTAGTGTATTTAGGAGAGGACTTAACATCTATAGGATACACAAATTTTGATTTTCAAGCAGATAAGGATTCCAAGAAATCAATGTCAAGGTTTGTCTTTACACTAGATGGTAAAGCCATAGTGTGGAGAAGTGTAAAGCAATCCTGCAATATTGATTCTATCATGGAAGCTAAATATGTGGCTGCCAGTGAGTCAACCTAGGAAATTATGTGGCTATAGAAATTTCTTAGAGATCTTGAGGTAATTCTTAGTTTGGATAAACATATAACCTTGTGTTGTGACAATACAACAACCATAACTAATATTAAGGATTTAAGACACCATAAAATGAGTAAGCACATTGAAAAGAAATATGATATCATTAGGAACTTTGTAGAGAGTAGAGATGTAGCGGTTTGTAAGTTAGCATCTAAGGATAACTTGGTTGATCCATTTACCAAAGCCTTAGTAGCAAGAGACTTTGAAAGACATGTGGAGAGCATGAGGATACACAATATGTCACATTTACTCACTTAGGGCAAGTGAATGATTTTTAGGATTCATTTGACAAAGAAAAATATTTTATTTCTAATAAAGATATTTTGAATTAGAGTGAATAAATTAATAATAATGTAAATATTTTATGTATTAATAATGGTCCTCTTAAAGCTTTTATTACAATGATTAAGAATTCAAGCAAGCATGTGATCAGTGACTATTAAAACCAAATCTTGATGTTGGATATATGTGAGGTTCATATGCAGATAGATAAGACTCTAAGATTAATAATCTAAATTATATAGTTCAAAAACTATATATATAGTTGGATACTTTATAAATGATAGGATTGTAATAGGGATCTACGTCTAATTAAGGAGGCAATTCGGATATGACAAAATTATTCTAGAGGTCCTAAATGTTGAGGAAAATCTAGTTGCCGTAAAAAAACTTGATCAACAACCTAAAGAGCTTCAACGTAGTGTCAGTTGCTAAGCAACCAAATAGATATCAGGGTGAGGTTTTTAGAGCTGACACCATTGAACCTGATAATGATCCCACTACATATAAAGAAGCTACAGAAGATGTTGATGTGGATCTCTGGCAGAAAGACATGAATGCTAAGATGGAGTCTATGGTTTCAAATTAGGTCTAGGAACTTGTAGATGCACCTAAAGGAATAAAACCCATTGGGTGCAAGCAGGTCTACAAGAGGAAAAGAGGAGCAGATGGAAAAGTGAAAACCTTTAAGGCCAAATTTGTAGCAAAGAGATACATACAGAAAGCAGGCATCAACTATAGTGAAACTTTCTCACCTATAGCAATGCTAAAGTCAATTCACATTCTCCTATCTATTGTTGTGTATCTCGATTACAAGATGTGGCAAATGGCTATCAATACGTCTTTCTTGAATGGCAAACTTAAGGAAAGCATCTATATGGTACAACTAGATGGTTTTAAGGCTAGAGGTCAAAAGGAAATATTCTATAAATTGCTGAAGTCAATTTATAAACTAAAGTAGCTTCTAGATCCTAGAACATAAGATTTGATAAGGCGATCAAATCATATAGGTTCAAACAATGTTAACAAACCAAGCATATACAAACGCATTAGGGATGGAGTAGTGATTTTTTTGGTACTATATGTTGATGACATTCTACTCATTGGGAATGATATAGGGACGTTGTTGTCATTCAAAGATTGGCTATCCAAATAATTTGACATGAAAGACTTGGGGAAGCTAATTATGTTCTTTGAATACAATTGTTTTGTGATACAAAGAACAAAACGATAGTTTTGTCTCAAGCTACATACATAGATTAGGTTCTCGATATATTTGCAATGTAAAATTTCAAGCAAGGCTCTGATCCTACTCAATGTAGAATTAGTCTTTCTTGAAATGATAGTTCAAAAACAGCATAAGAAAGAAAATAATTGGTGATAGTTCCTTAGGCTTCAATAGTAGGAAGTTTTATGTATTCTATGCTTTGTACTAGGCCAGATATTTGTTATGCGATCTGATTAGTGAGTCGATATCAATCAAAACCATGATCAAAACATTAGCAAGCAGTTAAGAATATGCTCAAGTATCTTAGGAGAACAAGGGATTATGTGCTAGTATATTCTAGAAAAGGCGTAACACCTATAAGATACAAAGATTTTGATTTTTAAGTGGATAAGGGTTGAGCAAATTGACATCACAATTTGTTTTTACTCTGGGTAGAGGTGCCATAGTCTAGAGAAGTGTTGATCAATCTTGCATTGCTGACTCAACTATAGAAGCTGAATATGTGGCTGCTAGTGAGACATCTATGGAAATTATATGACTTAGGAAATTCCTTAGAGATCTTAAGTAATTCTTAGTATGGATAAACCTACTGTCTTGTATTGTGATAATGCGGCTGCTTTAGTTAATACTAAGGATTTAAGACACTATAAAAGGAGTAAACACATAAGCAAGAAGTATCATATAATTAAGAGCTTCGTAAAGAGTGTAGATGTAGTAGTTTGCAAGATAGCATCGGAGGACGACCTGGCTTATCTGTTTACCATAGCCTCTATAATAAGTAGCATTGAAAAACATGTAAAAGGCATAAGGATGTGCAATATGCCGCATTTACTCACTTAGGGCATGTGGGAGATTGTTAGGATCGGTGCCCTAAGGAGCAAGTTTTTATTTGTAATAAAACATTTTGAAATAAATAAATAAATAAATAAATCATGCAAATATTTCATGAATTAATAATGGTCTTCATATTGCTTTTATTATTATGTTTAAGTATTTAAGCAAACATGTGCGTTCCTTTACTATTATAACCAAATCTTGGGATCGGGTATTTGTTGAGTTCATATATGGTATAGATACAAGACTAAGATTAGTAGTCTAAATTATATAGTCTATAGTCCATATATTTAGATGGATACTTTATACATGATAAGACTGTAATGGGTATATGTCCAAATAGGGAGAGTTTATCTAGGATATCAGAGCGGATTGACTTTATAGTAGACACATTGGTGTAGTAGACCTAGTATTGATCATACTCTAGATTGGACTTAAAGTGTAATTGACTTAATAATAGTTTCATTTCAACTAAGTCAATTCATTGTGACAATCATCTATATGTAATCTTAATCTTGACGAGTACTACAACAAATACAAAGCATCATTGTAACTTTATAAGGTCGATGAATAAACCAACGTCAAATCCAATGACATCATAATTGTTCGATTCAACGCCAGTTATAAATCAAAATTACAACCTTTCCATCGTTATTCGATGTCAGTGAAAAAATCAACATTACAACCTTTCAATGTCATTATAAGCTGAGGTTATAACCTTTCAACATGTGTCCATCACTAATCAACGTCAAAAGAAATTAAAAAATTAAAAAGAAAAGTTAATATATAAATGCCTCCCCTTTACCACGGCACTATTTTCTCGGCCATCTCGAGTCTAGCATTTAGCAATCCATGAATAAAACCAAACAAAAAAATAAAAATAAACATTAATATAAAAGACAAACAAAATGTAATGATAGGTAAATTCAGAGAAAAATCATAATGTATATGTCATGCTCAAAACTCATAAAACTTAATGAAACTGACTCGAAGCAGAGTTGCGAGAATGAGCGATGCCAGTCATGGATCTAGATTCAAATCTTGCTAAATCGAGGAGTTGAAGGCAGCATCGCACCTTAAGATTAAGATCTGGTACATCTCCTTGCTAGTCCACTCTCTGAAAGATTACACCACCATTATTGCACCATAAGATCCAGGCTGTCTAGTTGAAGACTTGCTTATTAAAAGATCATGGCTCTAAGAAAAGGGTTGCGTCGAATACCAAATTAGCAAAGGGCCGTAGTATGCCCAAATTGTGTTGCTTTTTGACTCATTGATCTGGTTCATCTCCTTGTCTCTGCCAGCCACAACGTTGCAAGCTTTGATGAGAGTGAGAGAGATAGAAAGGACTTGAAGAGACGTGTTGAAGGGGTAATAGTTTGAGACTTTTTTCCCCCTTATAGAGGCGTCATAGTTCCAGAGGTTAGATATATGGGCTATTTTTTTAAGAGAAAGACTTGTGGGAATAAATGAAAATAATAATAACAAAAAAAAATCCAAAGTTCGTTCAGGTAAAGGTGGAAATGGTTTGAAAAAAAGAGTACAAGGAAATTTTTCAAATTTTAAAATTGTAATGTTGACTCTTTGATCGAAAAATCATACTCTTTCACGATGCTTAAAATTTGGCCCAACTTCAAATAAAAATTAATAGGGTGTTTGGCTAGTAGTGGGAACCATTAGTAAGAACTGTTTATGGTGTAGAATGTGAGAGCTTCATTGTAGTAACTTTTTTTTTTTTACTGAGTTTGTGGTTCATACCATTTTTAGCCAAACGCCCTCTAAATTTTTTCCATTTATGTGGTAGAAAGCATGACATCAATAGCAAAAAACAACCACTTTCAATGTTCCTTAAATTGTGGCAGATGCATAAGCTAAAAATATTTGTTTTCAATGACGATTGAAGAATGCCCGACATCAAAAGCTGAAAAGAGAGCACTTCAACATGAAAAATTTGGACGTCTGTTAGCTCTGTCAATTGCCATGAAATCATAATTGTGTTGTGGTGGTAAATTCATAATTCCATGTTTGTAGCTTGTATTTTTTGATATTCCAAAGGCAGGAGTTTTGATGACAAAACCTCTATTGTTGGTACGATGAATATATAACTTATATTCAATGAGAGTTTTGTCCAGAGACACATAATCCATAGCTCTCTAATAAAGATTTGATTTATCCTCCTAAAGGCATTATTTGAGAAATTAGAAAAGAACAAGACTTTTGTCTTCTTGATATATATATGATAACCATATAATTTTTCATATGTATTTGTTACAAATGAAATTTCCAAATTAGTAAAATAATTGAACTTTGAGATATAATAATTGGAAGCTATAAAAAGGAACTAAGTCTTTCATTCAATTATGGATAACCTATAGGGATACACATAGTATAAGAGATCATAGATAAGACTAACAAATATCTAAAGTCTCATAACATAGTATATTATCAAGAGTTCAGATTTGGGTCTTTAGTGAGTGACAGTAATAACTCTACAAAATAAAGTTATTTTACCACTTTTCATGTATAAAATTTGGCTAATTCTTTATTTTTTTAGTTTGTTTTAGTTTCACTCCTTTATATACAGTTTTGAGTTTATTAGGTTTATTTTATTTTTATAGTTTATTTAGTTTAATTTAGTTTTTGCCATTTTCATTTTTTGTTTATTTCCTTTTTAATTAATTTATTTTCTTTATTAGTGTGAGTAAAATAGGTGAAAGCCTGAAAGGTTTACAATTATGGTAATTGGAAAAATAATTGGCCGAGCAAAAAGAAATCAAATTTCAAAGTTAGAAACAGCCAAAAAGAAGAAAATCCGCGTGCATCTTTTTCAACTCTCCCACTCGTTTCATTCATTAGTCGGCTTTGATACCAGTTGTTGGGTGGAACTTGAGAAAATCATGTAAAACGCAGTGGAATAGGGTTTTAAAATTTTTCTTAAACTCTTAAGAACCTCCTTATGATGCTACATATAGTAATTGAATATAACACAAACTTATGGGTTTGGCAATAGCTCTAGATGATCAAACATTCCAACACTTTCATTTCCTCTTTGTTATTTTCCTCCTTTTGAGTCAACTAGGGTGTGGCACTGGTGAGATTTCTTGAAAAATCTCCTCAATATCTCATTCCAACTTATTTTCTGTAAAGTTTCTTTAAATCAGGGAAAGCAATAAAGAAACACTAGATAGAGGCCAAAGAGAAATTTGTAGATAATCGAACCTCTAAGGTTAATTTATAGACACACTGACTAGGTGATTGGAACAAAATCTTCAATGAGATTCTATATCTTAGAAAATCACGCCCAACACTAGGGTGGTTGGATGTGATTTGTCATCTCTCCAATAAGAGAATAACATGTATCTTAATTACCTAATTCAGTGTGATTAAGTAACCATCTAGTATTTGTCTGAGATACGATTTTAGTTCAAACTAAGATATCATTTATTTTAACTTTTAAAATAAATGTCTTCTATGATTTATCAACTATTTATATTGTCTCATAAAATAAATAATTGTTGTGGAGAATCTATTTCAACTTTTGAAAAAAGATATTTTCCACACTTTAATAATAACCATATCTCATAAAAATCAGGGGCTATGTTTGAATTAACAAATCATGAAAACACACCACATGTACTCCAAGAGTGCATAGTTGGCGCCACTCATAGTATAGATGGTGCAATGTGTGGATTTCCAATTCTACCATTATAGATCAAACATAATCTACAAAATTTCCATTGACCCATCTGAAAGAATATAATGGAGCTAACAAGGGGACTCAATAGACATATGAAGTTTAAGCTCTAATAATTATTTATAATCTAATTATATTATAATTAAATTAATAATAATAACTTTCCGATTTGTGCCACTATCTGAAATCAAAGCTGCACTCTTAAATTATATACAAAATTATATGGAACCTTAAACATTGAATGTTGACAATAAGGTTCTCCATTGATATAATCATTTACCATGTGATGATACCCTCCACAATAATATCTATAAGTACAGTTAGGTTTATCATTTTACATGCAACCTCTCTAGTTACTTCTTTATTTGTGAGTTCTGTTAATTCCTGACTAGATGACCTTTTTATTATCAAATAATAAACGAAAATTTTGGGTAACTTTTGATATCACATATCAAATAGCAAGATTCTGATATCCAAGTTGTTGAATTAATACTCATGAGAATATTATCTTAGCTTCCTATCTTATAAGAGTTCTGAATTCCATATCTATGAGTAATGTTCACAGTTACCTTTATTACTATACCTCTAATATACCGAGTTTTTTATTGTGTATTTATAGATCTCACCCATTAGCAATCAAAAGACATAATAAATAAATGTAAGTCTAACAATCACCGTAGGAGTAAGTATGATCCATAAAATGATCAATAATGATAGAATTCTAATTTTTCATTATAGAATTACACAAGAAATTAAATTCTATCTTGGTTTAGGTTAAATGTGTTCTAAAATACTAATGACTCTATCCGGTAATCACAACATTACTATAATTTGAATAAGATTATTCCATCAAATTAGGAATAGACATCATAATCTTAAGCAATATAAAGTGTCCAGCTTTATCTACTAATTGTAAACCAAGATTTATACTAAGTATGCATGGTCATATTCTCTGTATTATGAACACTTCACATACATAATTATGGACTTTTATAAATATTGGAACCTTTATGATATTTGTATACACATATATATCAACATATATATCATGGAGAACATCAAGGAATATTATTTATTAATACTACAAAATTGTATTTCTCATAACGTCCAATTTTGAATAAAACGACATGCTTTAAAAGCACAATCCCCACACATTCTTCCTTGAGCTCTACTCGGATGCCCTACCTTGCTTTTGCTGGACTTTTTTCTAGCACTACCAGATCATGTTTCCTCTCCTTTTCATTATCACTATTTAGCTCTATTATCTTTCTCTCATTTTCCTTTCCACAAGAAAAATCAACCATGGGGTATATTAGTTGTTTAACCTTCTTCTTTCTAAGGTTATGTTTTTGGGCCTTATACCTTTCTATCTCTGATGGAGGAATTAGGGCCATTTGATGGGCTCAAAATTCATCCATACGACTAATACCAAGCATCAAATCCATAACTTTAGTAAAAATCTTGGATGGGGCCTTGAAACAAATAGAATTAGTAATGGTTTCTGGTATCACCTCTACATTCCTCTATCATGTCTTGAAATGCTGCTATGTCAATGCCACCTGTCATTCTAAGGCCTCCTTCACCATCTAACCTAGTCCTCTCCCTTTTTGGTCGTACCACCTATGCTCCATGCTTATCAACTAATAGAGACAAGAAGCCATGTCTACTGCCTAGATGCCACAATAGACAAGCAACAAAGTGGTGAATCTCAAGCCCTCTATCCTTTGACATTTATACCAAGTATGATAAAAGCTATAATTCCACCACTCTCCTTGGCAGCGTTGTTATTTACTCTGGGTTTGTTATTCCTTCTACTATCTCTTCTAGCATCAGAACCTTCACAGTCATTTCTTTCTTTTTTTACATCTTGGCCACCACAACCAAGTCTGGTCATAAGCTCTAATCTAGTTCTCAAATAATCTAAACTGGGATCCATTATCATTTACCGCTATAGCCCCTGATTTTTCTGCACAATTCTTCTCCTTAAGCCCCAATAGTCCATATTTGAAACATAAACCAAACATTCTTTCATTCTAGAATTGAATCCACTTGTGATTCCTAGCTTTATATTTAAAGGGAAAACCCACCACTAATGGCTTAATAAGTTCAATGAGAACTCGAACTCAAAAGAACTGTCACCAAATCTTCGAGCTTGTTCCTGGTAGAAGGATCTCTTTGCCTCCCCTGTATTCTTCCTAACTATTTTGCATTCCTCTGTGAAGAAATTTAAGGGTAATCCATGGACCTGTAACAAAAATAATGACAATGTAAATTGAATCTTGTTCAATGGGATGGTTGAAATTGAATCCTACAGAGCCAAATGACACCCATTAACCATCCAACTTTATAACCCAACTTTTATCCTCTGGATTTTCAAGATGAAAAAAAACATAAGATTGAAAATCAAAGGAATAAGTTGGGCGCTTTATTCATGCTAAAATTGTTATGTTGTCTATTTACCTAATGGGAAATGGCGTGTCTTAGCCATCAGAGTGAGACTCCGTGAGTAAAAACATTGGTACATTGTCATAGGTGATGATGTATTAGATTGGGACATAAAGTTGAATTGATTTAGATTAATAATTCGATCTGTACAAATTAATTCACTTTAGACAATCATATGTGTTATGTCTTAACCCTGAAATGATTAATGGGTCTATTATCTTGGCTCATGTCTCTTGATGTACCAAAGGGTGACATCTTCACTTTGTAATGGTACGCATACTGGTACGTTGGAGATATGACTCTTGATAGCTTAGACCTGCTATTCATAGATATGGAATCCATAGCTCTTTTTAAGGAGCTAATGATATTTTCTTATATACGTTATCCTATAATTGAAAGACTAGAGCGCTAAACTATTTAGATGCATAAGTGTAATCGGATGGTATACTGTCTTTGGATAGTAAGTTTTCCAATGGTAAGATAACATGATGTAAGATAAAATTTTCGAGAAGGTAAAATGGAATTCATCCTTGAGCCAATTATGAATATCCTATAGGGATAGGACACATTATGATATGTCATTTACACTTGTTTATTTGGAGTTTCATAATTTTATATAGTTCGAGAGTGCAGCTCTAAGCTTTTAGTGGAGTAGCGTTAGAGTTTATAATTATATAATATGTATCTAGGATATTATATTTTATAATTATCGGAGCTTGAACTATATGGGTTCGTCAGGTTCCTCTCTACTAGCTCATAATAAATCTTGTAATGATACGGCATGTTTTTCCAATAAATTCGTGACTTATGTTAAATTATTTGATTTACTGAAATTTGATAGGATCAGATAATTCATGTCTATTTATCGGTTGAATTAATTTTGTAACTTAGTCTAAGATAAACTTATTAAATTATAGGGAATATTTATTTTCTATGGGATTATCCAAATATGGCTATTTTGATCAGATAACTTCTCTATTAGGCAAATTGAAACTGACGCTTTATTTAAAGAATCTTGGGTGAAAAATAAAAGATTCTTAGGGATCATATTATCGTAAGTTCGGCAAGCTGATCCATTAGTTCGGACTGCCAATCTAACGATAAGCTGATCATGCATTTTTGACATGATTGTATCAAAAGTTGATCCAACTTTGAATTTTTTTGAGGCCTTATTTGAAAATGAATAACCCTAGGTCTGACCTCTGTGAATAGAGAGTGATTTTCTCAGTTATTTAAATCAGTTGAGAAGTTAAGAGTGAGTATTCTAGTTTGAGAAACTCTGAAACACTCTGAGAGCTATTGTTCACAATCACGAACCTTGGCTGTAGGTCCTCTCACTTGGTTAGAAGGAGAGTCACCAGAGGAAGAGTTAAACGATGTGTGCCCACATACACTCCGATGGTGGATAGAGAATAACAAAGAAGACCAGTTGGTTGAAGCTCTTCTGGAACATTTTTCTCTTCACTAATTACGGGTACTCTTTAGCATACAAAGGTTAGTAAGATCTAATTAATTTATGTAATAGTATGTCAAACATGTGTTCTAGAAAATACTCTGATATAAAATTTTTTTAAAATTTTCCTATGTACTTGTTTTCCAACAACTGGTATCAGAGCCATGGTGTTTACATAAATTTACGAGTTTGTGATCATGCTATATATATAGGTTATATGATCTTGTTCTCTCTTATGCTTGAATTTAATTTTTAGAGAGTTGGCACTTTAGGGTTTCTATATATTTGAATGTTGTCATAAGATTATATGGTGAATGTTTATTAATTAATTATGGTTGATTGAATTATTATTTGATCATTTATTAGTTACGTAATTTGTGTCGATTATGGTTCCTTAGAGGTTAGAATGTGTATCTAAGTTTTTCGTATAATTAGATGGCATTCTATCATCACTGTCTAGGAATTATTATTTTATTTTTAAATTTGTAAAAGTTTTGTAATTAAATAATCATTCGGAGTGAAAACGAATCTAGAAGATGGATGACAATAGTTCCATGGTTTTTCTTAAGTCTCAAAAATTTTAATGTTTTTGAATTGTTGAAAATAAGATTGAAAAACAACTTAAAAATTGTTTTTTGAAAAAACGTGAGTTCTGCTTGGTTGGCATGCCGAACCCTCAAGATTGGTAGGTCGATGGTCATAGTACGGCAAGCAGTTTACGGAGCAGGATTCTGTTAGCTCTGGTGTTAGGCCGAACTCTCAAGTACAGTAGGCCAATGGGTCATGACTGGTAGGCCGATGACACAGATCAGTAGGCCCGCAGAGAGCTATGAGTTTTTTAAAAAGGTGCCTTTTTTGATGTAGTTTTGATTTTATTTTAAAGACAATTCTAAGGAACATGAAATTTTATGATGATCGGAAAAATGAAGCATTTGATCTATGCGGGATTGAAGACTTCAAGATGGATGACACATGAAGAGGGATACAACATGAAGATACAAGGATGAAGAATCAAAAATATGTTTCAATTGATCTTTTATAATCTTTATTTTCTTTTCTCTAGAATGGAACCACGATATTAAGGTTGTTTATTATTATTTTGCTTGTGGCTTTACTTGTTGCTTTGCTTGTCTACATTGTAATATGATTTTCCATGTATGTTGATAATATGTCATATAGAATAGGGAATGCCACTCATTAAAAATTGTTCATGCATGTTTAAAAAAAAACCTTGGTTTCAAAAGATTCAGTGGGAGAAGATTTTCAAATAGAAGACTTACGGTCTCCATCGTTGGTCTATAGGTAGCACATGGTCTTCCGACTACTAGGAAAGGACTTCATCATGTACCAGGTTAAATCTCCAAAAGGATAATTTATTTTAGTATGATTTATAATTGTAGATCCCTAGGTGGCAATTGTAAATCATGGAGCTCTTTTAATAAAATTAATGGTCAAAGAAAATGATTATTAATATATGTTGGATCAAACAGGTCCTGGATAACATATATTAATCGGAGGGGATCCGTGTTCCTAATCGAATTTGTCAAGTCTCCCTTAAGCGGTTTGTTGAATTCTGAGTTAGGAATTATCATGGTAAGGATGTGATTTTTTCAAGGTTTTGACACAGAAACACAATTGTATATTTACTTAATTGTGCTATCTCACCAAACTTTTATGGAATGTTTGCTTATATTTGGTATATGAATCTTTATTATTGATTAAATGTCCAAAAAGGCTTTATCTTTGATACTCAATAAAAACCAATTATCTGGTGAGAATTACAATGATTGAAAAAGGAACCTAAATATCGTCCTATCCTTTAAGAAATTAATATTTGTGTTGACAATACCATGTCCTCTCGAACCTACCGGGGAATCCACTATTAAGCAAATCTAAGTGTATGATTACTAGAAAGATGCTAATAATTAGGCCCACTGTTATATTATGGCTAGCATGAAAAACATGCTGCAAGCTCAACATGAAGATTATGAGACTACGAAGCAGATCTTGGATAATCTTGAAGACATGTTTGGAGGCCAAGTCATAACAAAATGGCAAGGGGCACTTTGGAAACTTTTGAACTGCAAACAAAAATTGGGGACTCTTATGAAGGAGCATATGGTGTTAGTCATGGGTTACCTCGCTAAGGCTCAAGCCCATGGAGCTGATATCGATGCCGGGTCATAGATGACTATAGTTTTTGAGACGCTATCAAAAGAGTTCATCCCATTTAGAGCTTCATACAATTTGAGTAATAGATAGGATGTGAGCTTAACAGAGCTAATAAAGTAATAACAGGAGTTCAAAAATCTAATGTGGGAAACTCCTGCAGGTGGTAGGGCCAACTTGGCAGCTGCATCCGAATCCAATCCTAATCCAGGGAATGAAAGGAAGCAAAAGGCTAAGAATAAGAAATCTTCTATTCCTGCAAATGACAAGAACAAGAAGAAGAAAAAGAAGGACCCAAAGAAGCTGAAGTGCTTTTATTGTGGGAAGGTTGGGCACACAAATAAGAATTGTAAGGACTTCCTTTCCTAAGGAGGTAGGTGTGATCTTCTTGTTATTGAAACTTGTTTAGTTGAGGAATCAAGTGATACTTAGGTTATAGATTCCTGAGCAACTAATCATGTTTGTGTTTCTCTGTAGGGGTTCAAAGAAACAAGAAGTCGGCTTCATGAAGACTTCAAGCTTCAGATGGGTGACGGATCCTTAGTGTTGGTTGAAGAAGTAAGAGATGTCCATCTTTACTTTGATAATTATAGAATTTTGGTTTTGTGATATTGTTTTATGTTCCTAAGCTTAAAAGAAATTTTATATTTGAAGCCTATCTGTTTAAAGATTCTTGTTCAATTTCTTTTAATAATAAAGTGGTGATTCATAAAAACAAATCAGACAGCTTTTAGCACGCGTTACGGACACTTCGAGTTCCTCGTAATGCTCTTTGCTTTGACCAACGCCCCTGCAGCATTCATGGACTTGATGAATAGAGTGTTCAAGGATTACCTAGAGAAATTCATTATCGTCTTCATAGATGATATCCTGATCTACTCCAAGATGAAAGAAAAACACGAGAATCACTTAAAGATTGCACTGCAAATTTTGAAGGAGAATCAGCTATATGCCAAATTCTCAAAGTGTGAATTTTGGCTAGAAAAAAAAAACTATTTTTGGGACATGTGGTATCCAAGGAAGGAGTTTCTGTAGACCCTATAAAGATTAAAGCGGTAAGTTAGTGGCCAGCCCCGAAAAGTGTAACAGAGATACATAGTTTCCTCGAATTGGTAGGGTATTATTGACGATTTGTAGAAGGGTTTTTGAAGCTAGCAGCACCTCTCACGACTCTCACATGAAAAGGAAAAAAGTATGAATGGACTGATAAGTGTGAAGAAAACTTCAAAGAGTTGAAAAGAAGGCTCACTAGTGCTCCAGTGTTAACAATTCTAGATGCAGAAGAAGGAAATTTCATGATTTATAGTGATGCTTCCAAATTAGGGTTAGGAGTTGTCCTTATGTAAAGGGGAAAAGTAGTTGCCTACGCGGACCATGAGAGAAACTACCCGATGCATGATTTAGAGCACGAAGCGATGGTTTTTGTGCTAAAAATATGGTGGCACTACTTGTATGGAGCATGATGTGAAATCGACACAAACCATCAAAGTCTCAAGTACATCTTCACACAGAAAGAGTTGAACATGAGGCAACGAAGATAGCTGAAGCTAGTGAAGGATTACGACTACGAAATCCTTTACCATCCTGAGAAAGAAAACAAAGTGGCTGATGCACTGAGTCAAAAATCTGCAGCAACACTCATGGCAATCAATTTTCTATCCCCACCTCTACAAAAGGATATCAACGACCTTAGAATCGAGATGATTTTGGCAGAAATTATGAACATTAACACTCCAACCCACCATCCTTGAGCTCATGAAAGGCAATCAAGAACTTGACCTTGCCTTGTTTAAAATATGTAAAGAGGTTCTGAAAGGAAACGAAACCGACTTTAGCCTTTTGAAGGACGGCATACTTCGTTACAAAGGTAGGATATACATACCCGATGACAAAGAAATGAAGAAACAGATCTTTTCAAAAGCACACAAAACCCCCTACTTTGTGTATCTAGGAGCAGCCAAGATATATACGGATTTAAAATAGAACTTTTGGTGGACTAGAATGAAGAAAGATGCTGCAGAATTTGTATCAAGATGCCTTACTTGTCAGAAAGTAAAGGCAGAACATCTGCGTCTAGTAGGGGAATTACAAAAGATCAACATTCCAGAATGGAAATGGGAGCAAATAATGATGGATTTTATAGTTGGGTTGCCTAGGACCTTCGATGGCAACGATGCAATCTGGGTAATTGTCGACCGATTAACTAAGTCCATGCATTTTTTTACCCATTAAACTCAGTTATTCCATTGAGTGGTTAGCGGGATTATACGTATCAAAGATAGTGACATTGCATGGAGTTTCAAAATCTATTATCTCTAATAGAGATGGTCAATTTACCTTGAGATTCTAGAAAAGCATACAAGAAGCGATGGGCCCCAAGGTAAAATTTAGCACTGCGTTTCACCCACAAACTAATGGCCAGTCTTAAAGGACCATTCAAACTCTAGAAGACATGCTAAGCTTTTGCATGTGTGCTGGATTTTAAGGGAAACTAGGATAGGAAGTTACCCTTAATCGAGTTCTCCTACAACAACTATTACCATGCATCAATAAGCATGGTGCCTTTCAAAGCTTTTTATGGAAGAAAGTGTAAATCCCTAATCCACTAGCATGAACCTAGGGAGAAACATCTAGAGACCATGGACTTCATTAGCAAAACCACGAAGGATGTGAAATGAATTAAGGAAAGACTAGAGACAACCCACAGCCAACAAAAGAGCTACGCGGACAAGTGTCGTAGGCCCCTAGAATTTCAAGTAGGAGACTTTGTTTTTTTAAGAGTCGCACCAATGAAAGGGGTGATGAGGTTTGGAAAAAGAGGGAAGCTTAGTCTAAGATATATAGGACCCTTCTAAATTTTAGAAAGGATTGGTAAGTCGCATACAGACTTGCTTTGCCGATAGAACTCGCTTTTGTACACAATGTTTTCCACATTTCAATGTTAAGGAAGTACGTAACCAATCCATCACATGTGCTACACCAGAAACTGATTAAATTCATGCAGACTTATCGTATAAAGAAAAGCATGTCCAACTTTTGGCTCATATGGAGAAAACCTTAAGGAATAAGGTGATACCACTAGTGAAGGTTTTATGGTAGAATCACAACATTGAGGAAGCCACTTGGGAACGTGAAGAAGATATGAGGAAAAACTGCCCTGAGTTATTCTAATTTTCAGGACAAAATTTTTTAAAGGGGTAGATTATAATGACCAAGAAAATCCTAGAATTAAATAGTGTAATTTACATATTTAAATCAAGGATTTCCCTAGAAACATTATGTGTGAATTTCATGATTGAAGAATTTACATAATTAATATATGATTATTCTAGAAATTCTATAATAGATTCTATAGTTAAATTAATTAACTATTGTAATTTAATAAAGGGATTGATGAATTCCACCGCAATAGAGGTGGAAGAAATTTGTCTATAAAGAACTTAAGAAATTTAATTATGAGAAGTTTTAGGTGCAATACTAAGTTAGCAGTGTACCGAGAAACACTCTAATGCGAATTAGATCCTTAATTGCTAAATTAGTAAAAAATGGAGCTATGCAAGTAGTTGTAACGACAAAAAATACTATGCAAACTTAAATAGTAGCATTGTTAAAAACTATGTCATTACAGAGTTTAGATACTAAAAAGGTCACGTTTGGATTTTTATTAAGTCTAAAATAAATTTCTAGACTTAATGTAGTCAAAATCGTTATACAATTAACTTTTATCGATATCGGTTCATGCTATAATTGGTGTGTCATAGTATTTGAAAAATAGGAGAAGACCTGTCAAGTAATACATTCTCCTGTCAGCTAAAGTAATTATTGCTAACAGTATAAAATTTACCTACTTGAGGGAAACTTGCAAGCATAAGCAAAGGACAAGAATCCCTTGATTTAAGCCTCCACCTCATGATGGTGTACTTGGCAATTAATTAAATCAAAACTTACACTCCACTCAACCGCATTTATGGTGCCACCATTAGGAAGGGATTAGCCTTTTTTTTAAAGTTGTCAAAGCCACTTAGAAGACTAATTAAGCATGAATTAAGTGGGGTAATTAAATTAGGCAAAAGTCTATAAATAAGAACCCAAGCAAAAACCCATAATTTGTCACTTTTCTTCTCCATTTTCTCTCTTCACCACCGTATATCCATAAGACTCCCGAGAAATCTTTTTTTCCACTTTTTTTATTCCACCACCGTGCCCACTAAGCACCCTCAAGAAGAAAATTTTGCTCCAAAAGTTCTTTTTCATAACTCAAGCAAAAGGCTAAGCCATATTTCACATACTTCTCTACCACCATCTTATAAAAAAAAAAAATTATCAACTCCTACATAGGAAGAAGCAGAAGAGGACAATGGTGGTGTTAGAACATTGGACCAAGGTAATATCCACATTTTTCTTCCTACTTCTTTTTCTAGCAAAAAGAAGAAAATATTTTACTTAGCTAGCCTCTAAACAAAGACCAAAACAAAACTAGGTTTTTATATGATTAAGTTTTGTTTTAGTGTTGATCCAAGAGGAAGAAAAAGTGAAGCTAGAAGTTTTAAGATCACCCACCCAAGAGTTGTTATCAAAGGTAAGTAATCTAAGCTTTTCCATAAATTTCCTTAAGGATAAAGTTTATAAGTTTATGAGGGATTTGATGATTGGGTGAGGAAATGTGTTGTAATAATTAATTATGTGTTGTTAAGTGCGGCTTGTGCTTGTGTGATATGCAAGTAGTTCACATATGCATGCTAGAGTTATGCTTTTGCAATTTTTGGTTTGTGGAAAAATTT
Source organism: Artocarpus heterophyllus (assembly GCA_025403435.1). Classification (NCBI taxonomy): domain Eukaryota; kingdom Viridiplantae; phylum Streptophyta; class Magnoliopsida; order Rosales; family Moraceae; genus Artocarpus; species Artocarpus heterophyllus. The sequence goes on from JAJQZP010000037.1 coordinate 1,320,492, forward strand.
TCCACAAACTTTGAATGCATGAACGGAAGCCTTATAGATGTTCTTAAAAACTTTTTCGAATACGGAACTTTGAGTTTTCGATGTTTTGAACAAAACTTCAAGACTAAGCAAAAACGTATTTTTGACTCTAAATAGGCTTTTCGAGCAATTTTATTGGACTGCCCAAAAACTATCTAAAAACTGTCACAACCCGCCTTTTTGGGCTGTAATAAAACTCTTTCTTTCTTACTTTAGGGCAAAAATTTAAGAAAATTTTCTTTTGTCTTTTTAATAAATACTATACATATATTGGTTTAACAACTTTTGAAATACAAACATATACTTATGTTTACATAATCACCTTTCTTTTGTAATGTAGCTTAACAACATTACTTTCGAAATATCTTAAAACACCATACAGTGGAAAACATAATGTGGCGAAAACCATACTCAGTCTGCACACATCATCCGTCCGCGAGCTCATCATTACGATTTATTCTAACCTTTTCGTCGAAATACCTACAGCATGAAATACTTAGTGAGCCTACACCCAGTAAGTCCCATATATACCCACATACACATTCAATAAAATGCATGATCTCATTATGCTTTCTTATAATCCTTCCATATCATTATCATTTCTTATCTTTAACTACGGCCCATGTGTTCGTACCATTGCGCACTTAGGTCTACGTAACACCGTGACCATCCTGTAATCCTTAAACTCCCCTTGAGTCAAGAGTCGATACGACACTTTTCTTAACTTTTGGTGATTCGTTTACAAATTTACTTATTATGGTTATCATACCATGCATGAAGTGATGATCACATGTTATACATAATATAATCTACATAAATGCTCTTGTACGACATAGTACACATAGGTACATACTTTATATGCACACTGGTACACATTAATATACGCACAAGTATATAGCATAATATGCTCACAGGTACTTAACATAAAATATACACACAGGTACAATCATCATATACACTCAGGTACAGGTCATAATGTACTCTCAGGTACAGATATATATATATATATTCCATATACTCACAAGTATACCCTTTCATTTGTATAAATACTCATGTCATTGCATATATACAAGCATACACCTTGATATACACACAGGTACACATTACACATTTTGCACTCTAAGCCTACAATTTCATACGGTAGGCGGGATGGGTACTTACTTGATGCAAATGTCGGGCAACTTAACCTCGATTTCCCTTCTCCTAGACTCCTAGGATCCTATTGGTCAATTACAAAGCCATTAGTCAAATTCCACTATGTTTCGATACAAAACATCCGTTAGTTAATAAATTGAGTTGCATTACTATATACAACTCTATAAACCACTGGTTTTTCTTATTTCTATCTAACTCTACCCTATCATTTCTAATGAAGGGCGGGAACCTTTTTTTTTCTTACCATTCTTTTTCCAACTGACACATTTCAGAGCGGTTCAGGTTATTTGAGCAAAATGACGATTTTGCCCTCCGTGGGTCCACTAACCTCGATTTCATTATTCTTACAAAAATAACCACATACTAATTTTAAAATAACACCCTTGTGGGTCAAATCTCTTTATTTCTCAATTATGCCCCATTTTCATAAAACTTTACGGTTTAGTCCCTGAAATAAAAATTTTGACGATTTTGCTACCATGACTAAAATTTACTTCTTTGCATCAAAATTTCCTATTTTTCTCAAGGATTTTTGCTCAAAGTACCATATTCAAAATCCTTTGAGAAATGACATTTTTGCCCTTGTCAAAATTTTTCACAATTTTTGTAAATTCTTTGAAAAATCAAAATCTCACAAATGACTGAGTTTTTTGATGAACCGTCCAAGATGCCTACTAGTTTCGTCGAGATCTACAACTTTTGTGTTTTAACTTTTCTCAAAATCTCAATGTACAAGGGTGTTTTTGGCCATTTTTTAATTCTACCGAGAGAAATCTTTTCCTTTCAATTTAGTCCCTACATTATTTTTACAAAAATCCATTTAAAATTGCAATTCTACCCCTTAAAAAACCATTCTATGCCTTAATCAAAACATTCTCATGCTCAAATATCACTTTTACTAAAACTAACATTAAATTTACAAAAATAATGCTTTTTGCAAAATTAACATTTTGCACCATAAATTAAAATTTCACAACTTAAACATGCCATACTTCACATATGCATGAAATTTCATCAAGTACATGCTCAAGAACCCACATAGGTTCAAAGTCATAAAAATCAAAATAAAATTTACAAAATTTCAAAACTTTAAAACTTACAACTTACCCAAATGGCACTTTTTTTTATTTCTAGCCTTCAAAGTTCCTTTGAACTCCCTCCTAGGCTTCCTTTCCTTGCAAAAATACCATGGATTAGTTTTTCCCCTTTACCCATGAAAAATCCCTTGAAAACTCATTAAAAAGTTTAGGATTTTACCTTAAAACTTGTGGAAAATCCTTGTACTTGCTTGTAAAACTTGTTTGGAGTTATTTTTGCAAAGTTTGGGGCTGAGAAAATTTTTTTGGAAGCTTTGGTTATGGCTGCCGAAACTTGGAGGAAAGGAAAGGAAAGGAAATGAAAAATTGTGATAAACTTGTAATTAATGCTTCCTTATCCACTTGATGACTCATGGTCATCCATAAGGTTACCCTAGGTGTCATCATGTTATTGGGCCACATTGCATGGCTTGTTGGCCTAATAGAATTCAAGTAAGTGTCCACTTTCTAGAGTAAAAAATTTATACTATGTAATTTTTTACCGCACAGTATTTTTCCTATACTGCCGTGGTCAAATCAGTGTACTTTTTATCCTTAGACTGTATAAAAATATATGACTTACTTTTCGTTCACTTTTGGAAGCCAATCATAACATTTTTTGTATCTGCGTTTTCATTTACCAGTATACTCATACTACTTCGGCCTCTTTTTTGCCCTTGATTTGGGTTTGGACAACTTCAATGTCCTATTTACATTCTAATCACCCACTTATTTATATCACAATTTTACAATTAATCGTGATATAAAATTCATTTTATGGATATTATTTACAAATTTTTGAGTAATTTAAACTCATAAAATCTGTATTTGGCAATATCCAATATTGCATCACATTTGCCATAAAATTTACAATCAATGCCGTTTATTCCTACTTTATCGTAATTTTTACAAAACTTAAATTTTTATAAAAATTCACATTTTTAAAAGTAAATTCATTAATTAAATCAAATTAAATATTAGGTTTTATTAATGAAATTTTTCTCGGTCATTACAATCTACCCCCCTTAAGAATTTTTGTCCTCGAAAATCAAAACAACTTGGGGTAGCTTTTCCTCATCGCATCCTCTCGTTCCCACGTTGCCTCTTCCACTTGCTGATTGCGCCATAGAACTTTGACGAGAGTTATCTTTTTGTTCCTTAATTTCTTTTCTTCTCGTGCCAATATTTGAACCGGTTTCTCTTCATAAGACAAATTCCCTGCACATCAATTTCCTTTAGTTGCAGAACATGTGAAGGATCCGGTACATACTTCTTTAGCATAGATACATGGAATACATTGTGTATCGATGCTAGATCAGAGGGTAAGGCCAACTTGTAAGCTACATTGCCCACCCGTTCTAAGATTTCGACTGGTCTGATGTATCTTGGGCTAAGTTTTCCTTTCTTTCCAAACCTAATTACTCCTTTCATTGGCGTCACCTTTAAGAAGACTAGATCCCTTGCTTGGAATTTCAAGGGTCTTCATCGTCGATCTGCGTAACTCTTTTGTCGACTAAAGGCAGTTTCTATTCGTTGACGGATTAATTTCACATCCTTCGTCATCCTTTGCACAAAATCCGTTGTCAACAATGTCTTTTCTCCCGTTTCATGCCAATGCAATGGCAATCTGCATCTTCTTCCATAAAGAGCTTCATAAGGAGCCATTCCTATGGAAGCTTGATAACTGTTATTATAAGTGAATTCGATCAACGGTAGCTTTTTATCCCATCCTCCTTTGAAATCTAGCACATAGGCTCTTAGCATATCTTCCAGGGTTTGAATGGTCCTTTCAGATTGACCATCAGTTTGGGGATGAAAAGTTGTACTAAAAGTCAGCTTCGTTCCCATAGCTTGGTGAACGCTCCTCCAAAACTTGGAAGTGAACCAGCCATCTCAATCAGAAATGATAGATTTCAAAACTTCGTGGTATCTAACTATTTGGGCTACATATAGTTTAGCTAGTCTTTCCTCAGAACTGCTGAGTTTAATGGGTGAGAAGTGAGCTGATTTCGTCAATCTATCAACGATTACCCATATAGCGTCATGTCCACCTGTAGTTCTGGATAGCTCGGTCACCAGATCCATAGTTATCTGGTCCTATTTTCATTTGGGAATTTCAATTTTTTGTCATTCGTCGGCTGGCCGTTGATGCTCAGCTTTCACCTTTTGGCATGTGAGGCATTTGGTGACAAATTGTGCGACATCGTTCTTCATTCTGTGCCACCAATAGTGCTCTTTCAAGTCTTGGTACATTTTAGTAACTCCTGGATGAGCCACGTAGGGTGCTTCATGAGCTTCCTATAATACTTGTTTCTTTAATCTTTCATCATTAGAGATGCAGATTTTGCCCTTATAATGGAGAATGCCATCTTTTAAGATGCTAAATTCTGTTTCTTTGTTCTCAAGGGCCTCATTCCTAGCTTTTAGTAACGACGGATTTGCTTCTTGTCGCTCTTTTAAGTTCTCCAAAATAACTGGTCGAAATACAAATGGGCCAATCTTCTAGTGATTAGCTCTATTCCTGCTTCCATCAGGTCCTTCTGAAGGGTTTTGGCATTAACTGTATCATTACAAATGAAGACATTGTTCTACAACTAAGGGCATCAGCTACTCGGTTAGCCTTTCCTGGGTGATATAAAATTTTACAGTCGTAGTCTTTAACTAATTCTAGCCACCTTCGTTGTCTCATGTTAAGCTCCTTTTGTGTGAAGATATATTTCAGACTCTGATGATTTGTATATATCTCGCATTTAGCTCCATATAAATAATGACGCCAAATCTTCAATGCAAACACGACTGCTGCTTATTCCAAGTCGTGTGTTGGATAGTTCCTTTCATGATCCTTCAGTTGTCGGAATGCATACGCAATCACTTTTCTGTTTTGCATAAGAACGGCTCCCAAGCCCGTCTTTGATGCATCACTATAAATCACATAGTTTCCTATGTTCGGATATGGTATAGCCAGTATCGGGGCACTCGTGAGTCGTCTCTTTAATTCTTTGAAAATTTCCTCTCACTTCTTAGTCCATTCATACTTTGCTGCTTTTCGTGTAAGTGTAGTGAGTGAGGCTGCTAGTCGGGAAAATCCTTCCACAAAACGTCGATAGTAGCCTGCTAAACCGAGGAAACTTTTGATTTCGGTTACGTTTTTTGGTGTAGGCCACTTATTCATCGCTTCCACTTTGGTGGGATCAACGGATACTCCATCCCGTGTCACTACGTGTCCTAGGAAGTGGACCTTCTCCAGCCAAAACTCACATTTTGAGAACTTAGCGTACAATTGATGCCTTCTCAATAATTGTAATGCGATCCTCAGGTGCTCTGTATGCTCCTCTAGTGTTCTTAAATATATCAGGATATCGTCAATAAAAACTATGACAAACTTGTCAGGTAGTCCTTGAAAATCTAGTTCATAAGATCCATAAATACTGTCGGGGCATTAGTTAGTCCAAATGGCATGACACAAAACTCATAATGCCCATACCGTGTTCGAAACGTCGTCTTTGGCATGTCCTCCTCTTTAACCCGTAGTTGATGATATCTAGAGCATAGATCGATCTTCGAGAATACTGACGCTCCCTTCAATTGATCAAATAGGTCATCAATCCTTGGAAGTGGATACTCATTCTTAATTGTGACTTTCTTTAGCTCTCGATAATCGACGCACATTTGTAATGTTCCATCTTTCTTCTTGACAAATAATACAGGTGCTCCCCATGGGGAATGACTCGGCGAAATAAATCCTTTATCCAGCAACTCTTGTAGTTGCACCTGCAGCTCTTTGAGCTCTCTTGGAGCCATACGATACGGTGCCTTCGATATCGGGGCTGTACCCGGTGTCAACTCAATCTCAAACGAGATCTCCTATTCCGATGGTAAGCCTGGTAACTCATTTGAAAACACATCAACAAATTCTTTTACTATGGGGACCTTCTCTGGTCCTAACTGAGCCTCTTGTGGCTTGCTTACTAAGTTCACCAAATAGCCGATGCATCCACCCTCCAATATCTTCTTTGCTTTTAGCGCCTTTAGAGCCTTAGGAACCTTTCTTGAATACACGAACTTCTCACTTTTAGAAGGTCAGAATGTAACCTTGTGGTGTCTACAGTTAATCTTGGCCGTGTACTTTCTCAAGAAATCCATTCCTAGGATAACGTCATAGTCTTGTGTATCAATTATGATCAAATCAATATACAATTCCCTTCCATAAATGATTATCGGTACATGACATAATCAATAATTAGAACCCAATACCTCCCCAGAGGGAAGTGCAGTTTTAAAAGTCTGTTCTATTCTATCCCATTCATTCCTTAACCGTTTAGCAAACTTAAGCGAGGCAAATGAATGCGTTGCTCCAGAGTCAAATAAAACATAGGCATCAGTATTGGCAACAGAAAACTAACCTGGTACCACCGATGACGTTCCTGCATCATCCTCCTTCTTCGTATAAGCATAAATTCGTCCATTTGGTTCTAGAGCTTCCAAGCGTCCCTGACTGATACTAGGGCCTTTAATCTATGCTTGGACTGCGTGAAGCTAGGTTCCCTGAGACCTTTTTTGATTCTGGTTATTCCGATTCTGGTTATTTTGATTCTGAGGATTGGGGAAACAGTTTCTGGCATAGTGCCCTTCTTTGCCACAGAGGAAGCACTTGTTGGTGCTAGCTTTACACTCTCCAGCATGTCTCTTTCCGCACTGATTGCAGGAAGGCTTATTGTTTCCTCCATCATCGCTTCTTTTCTGAGGTTGTCCTTTTTGATTCTTTGGACTAATCGCGTTCCATTTCCTCTTATTGTTAGCATTGCGGTTGCATCCAACTGGATGGCTCTGGGACTGCCCTTGACTTAGAACGCTTCCTTGCCCTTTTGCCTGTACCACTTGGCTCTGCTTAGCTAAAGCCTTCTCCTCCTTTAGAGTCTTGAAAATTCTTCCCCTCTCTTCCTTGTCACGGGCAATTCTGAATTCGGCTCTAGTAGCCCGTTCAATACAATCCTCTACATCCTTAGGGGCTTGCCCTCCATTATCGACTATAAGGGCAATGTCAGTTTGAAACATTCTCATCAATCTTCTTATTCGTTCCCGATCTATGGGTACCAATTCAGGACATAAGCATGCCAATTGGTTAAACCTCTTCAAGGCATCTGCCACTAATATGTTGCCTTGTTTAAAATTATTGAATTCTTCTTGTTGGGCTGCCATCGTTTCCACATTGAAATAAGCCCTTTCGAACTCTTCCACAAAATTAGACCATGTCATGTCATTTACATTCCTTCTACGTTCTACTGATTCCCGCCATCTCCTAGCATCCTTGGTGAGAGAAAATGAGGCAGACAAGACTTTCTCACGATCACTAAGCCCCATAAATTTCAAAACTCATTCTATACCAGTAAGCCAATCATCGACTTCTAATGGATCCATAGATCCATCAAATTTTGAGGCTTTCATCTATCGAAATCTTTCATAAAATTTGGTAGCAGATGCTACCGGAACAGCTGGAACAATTGGAGCAACTGGTTCCACTTGCTGAGGTGGTAATACTGGGGGTGGCGAGTTCGCACGTGTCTGCGGTTCGGGATTCTGATTCGCTAGCTGCGCTCTTAACTCTTACATTTCTAACTCCTGGGCTCGGAGTTTCTGTTGTAACTCCATAATCATGGCCATCAAATCTGAGTTCATAGGTTCTTCGGGTGTATCAGCCATCGATAATAAAATAGGTTTACAAGCCTATCATACAATTTCGTTGTTGCATCAGTATATACTATTAACTTAATAGTATTTTAAAAAGAACATTCTTCAATCATATAAATACATACAAACATAAACAATAACAAAACTCAATATCTCATTTCATATGTTTCATTTCATACATTTCATTTCAATAACCTTCATGCATTTCATTTCATTTCATTTACTTTCATGCATTTCATTTCATGAACCTTTTCCATTTCCTTTTTACATCCTTCATAACATTACATGCATAATTAATATACATACATACTTTCCTTTCATACATAACTATTCATATCCTCTCTGGGAGCAGTTATCACTTCCGGCTACATATACCCTATTGCCGCGAAGGATTCCACTTGCCGGTCATACATATACAAAAGCATAAAGGCTCAAAACTATGATGATCAAACATCTATATACATTTTAATACATATAGATCTTCGTAGATCCCTTTTCTTCTAATCCGTGTCTACTCTTGACACGTCACTATGTTCGAAATCCTCCTCAGGATCCTCCTCTTCCTCCTCGTCCGAGTCAGTAGATTCGTCATCACTTGCAATAATGGGTTCAGGAGGCACGGGCTCTTCATCACTATCATCATCATCATCACCATCATCATCATCATCTTCCATATCCATTGGGGGATCTTCCAAGGGTGCGACTACATTCTGCTTTGCATGTAGTACCGCCGTAAGAAAGTCATGGACGCTGAGGTGGTTTCCCGGATACTACATTTGCTACTGAACGGCATCAGGAAGATCTCTCCAAACCAGATCACAAATTCACCGTAAAGGTAATTTGGGGGGAATCAGTGGTGTCATAGTGCGTTGAAACCTGAGAATATAATGATCCACTGGCTCACCAACGTATCTTCCCTAGATTGGTTCTACTCGTAGGTACAACCTGCATCGCCAATCAGCCCACATCATCGGAATCACTTGGATGTGCATGGCATCTGCTGGAGGTAAAGGTGTGAATTCAGCTTGAATCTGTTTTCTGAAGCCTTGCCAATCCCCTGGTCGCTCATCAGGTCCAATCCTCAGCCACCATGCTAAGGCTTCCCTCAACAACAATCCTGAGGCCAATAAAACCTAGAGATATGGTGGTGTATGACAAGCATCAAAGATTACCTCAATTGCATAAAGCCATTCGGTCAACACCATAGGTTGCCGACTCCCATAGTATCGTGGTGGCATTGCATCTTGAAAAGCAATACTAGCTCTTCGATCAGCTTCCATATCACGATCATGATGCGGCTCCGCCATATACTATTTTTATTGTCGTAATTAACATATCAATGCCATATAAAATTAGAAACTAAACATTCCTAAACTTAAAATCAAACTATCTTACTTGAGCTATGGCAATGGAGCAGACGACAATGTGCAATAGGGTGGAAAGATTTTCACTCTGATACCAACTGTCACAACCCGCCTTTTTGGGCTGTGATAAAACTCTCTTTCTTACTTTAGGGCAAAAATTTAGGAATTTTTTTTTCTTTTTTATAATTACTATACATATACGGGTTTAACAACTTTTGAAATACAAACATATACTTGTGTTTACATAATCACCTTTCTTTTGCAATGTAGCTTGACAACATTACTTTCAAAATATCTTAAAACACCATACAGCGTAAAACACACTATGGCGAAACCATACCCAATCTGCACACATTATCTGTCCACCAGCTCATCATTACGATTTATTCTGACCTTTTCGTCGGAATACCTACAGCATAAAATACTTAGTGAGCCTACGCCCAGTAAGTCCCATATAAACCCACATGCACATTCAATAAAATGCATGATCTCATTATGCTTTCTTATAATCGTTCATTATCATTATCATTTCTTATCTTTAACTATGGCCCAAGTGTTCGTACCATTGCGCACTTAGGTCTACGTAATACCGTGACCATCCTGTAATCCTTAAACTCCCCTTGAGTCAAGAGTCGGTACGACACTTTTCTTAACTTTTGGTAATTCGTTTACCAATTCACTTATTATGGTTATCATACCATGCATGAAGTGATGATCACATGTTATATATAACATAATCTACATAAATTTTCTTGTACGACATAGTACACATAGGTACATATTTTATATACACACTGGTACACATTAATATACGCACAGGTATATAGCATAATGTACTCACAGGTACTTAACATAAAATATACACACAGGTACAGATCATCATATACAATCAAGCACATGTCATAATATACTCTCAGGTACATATATATATATTCCATATACTCGCAAGTATACCCTTTCATTTTTATAAATACTCATGTCATTGCATACATACAAGTATACACCTTGATATACACACAAGTATATATATACACATTTTGCACTCTAAGCCTACAATTTCATACTGTAGGTGGGATGTGTACTTACTTGATGCGAATGTCGGGCAACTTAACCTCGATTTCCCTTCTCCTAGACTCCTAGGATCCTGTTGGCCAATTACAAAGCCATTAGCCAAATTCCACTATGTTTCGATATAAAACATCTGTAAGTTAATAAATTGAGTTGCATTACTATATACAACTTTAAAAACCACTGGTTTTTCTTATTTCTATTTAACTCTACCCTATCATTTCTAACGAAGGGCGGGAACCTTTTTTTTTTTTACCATTCTTTTTCCAACTGACACGTTTCAAAGCGGTTCGGGTTATTCGAGCAAAATGACAATTTTGCCCTCCGTGGGTCCACTAACCTACCCGAGCTCGATTTCATTATTCTTACGAAAATAACCACCTACTAATTTTAAAATAACACCCTTGTGGGTCAAATCTCTTTATTTCTCAATTATGCCCCATTTTCATAAAACTTTACGGTTTAGTCTCTGAATTGAAAATTTTGACGATTTTGCCCCCAGGACTAAAATTTACTTCTTTGCATCAAAATTTTCTATTTTTCTCAAGGATTTTTGCTCAAAGTACCATATTCAAAGTCCTTTGGGAAATGACGTTTTTGCCATTTTTAAAATTTTTCACAATTTTTGTAAATTCTTTGAAAAATTAAAATCTCACAAACGACTGAGTTTTTCAATAAACCATCCATTTTTCCTAACAGTTTTGTCGAGATCTACAACTTTTGTGTTTTAACTTTTCTCAAAATCTCAATGTACAAGGGTGTTTTTGGCCATTTTTCAATTTTGTCGAGAGAAATCTTTTCCTTTCAATTTAGTCCCTACATCATTTTTACAAAAATTTGTTTAAAAATTACAATTCTACCCTTGCAGAAACCATTCCATGCCTTAATCAAAACATTCTCATGCTCAAACATCACTTTTACTAAAACTAACATTAAATTTACAAAAACAATACTTTTTGCAAAAATTGCCATTTTGCACCATAAATTAAAATTTCACAACTTAAACATGTCATACTTCACATATGCATGAAATTTCATCAAGTACATGCTCAAGAACCCATATAGGTTCAAAGTAATAAAAATCAAAATAAAATTTACAAAATTTCAAAACTCTAAAACTTAAAACTTACCCAAATGGCACTTTTTTTTATTTCCATCCTTCAAAGTTCCTTTGAACTCCCTCCTAGGCTTCCTTTCCATGCAAAAATACCATGGATTAATTTTTCCCCTTTACCATGAAAAATCCCTTGAAAACTCATTAAAAAGTTTAGGATTTTACCTTAAAACTTGTGGAAAATCCTTGTACTTGCTTGTAAAACTTGTTTGGGGTTATTTTTGCAAAGTTTGGGGCTGAGAAAATTTTTTTGGAAGCTTTGGTTATGGCGGCTGAAACTTAGACGAAAGGAAAGGAAATGAAAAATTGTGATAAACTTGTAATTAATGCTTCCTTATCCATTTGATGACTCATGGTCATCCATAAGGTTACCCTAGGTGTCATCATGTTATTGGGCCACATTGCATGGCTTGTTGGCCCAATAGAATTCAAGTAAGTGTCCACTTTGTGGAGTTAAAAATTTATACTGTGTAATTTTTCACCACATAATATTTTTTCTATACTGCCGTGGTCAAATCAGTGTACTTTCTATCCTTAGACTGTATAAAAATATTTGACTTACTTTTGGTTCACTTTTGGAGGCCAATCATAACATTTTTCGTATTTGTGTTTTCATTTACCAGTATACTCATACTATTTCGGCCTCTTTTGTACCCTTGATTTGGGTTTGGACAACTTCTATGTCCTATTTACATTCTAATCACCCACTTGTTTATATCACAATTTTACAATTAATCGTAACATAAAATTTATTTTATGGATATTATTTATAAATTTTTGAGTAATTTAAACTCATAAAATCTGTATTCGACAATATCCAATATTGCATCACATTTGTCATAAAATTTACAATCAATGTCGTTTATTCCTACTTTATCGTAATTTTTAGAAAACTTACAATTTTTACAAAAATTCACATTTTAAAAAATAAATTTTTTAATTAAACCTAATTAAATATTAGGTTTTATTAATGAAAATTTTCTCGGTCATTACAAAAACTGCCTAAAGGCAACCCCAAAAATTGCCGAAATGCAGTTTGCAAAAGAAACTGCCAAACAGTTTCAAGAGTGTTGAAACTGTTTTGTCATTTTCGGGCTATTTTGGATCTGAATTTTACATTTTACTGAGCGCAAAAGTTTTAGATTTCAATGATATGAATAACTTTTATGAAGAAATTTTTTTCAAAATCTGCCTTTAAAATACAGTTATAGACAATTTTCCAAAACAGTCCAAAAACTATATTTTTCGTAGAAAACTGTCTTAAAGTTTCGGGTTATTTTGAGGCCGAACTACAATTTTTGCCGACCATAAAAGTTTTAGTTTGTAGTAAAATGAAGAACTTTCATGAAGAAAGTTTTGTGAAAATCTATTTCTAAATTGGACTTAAAATTGATACATAAAAACAGTCAAAACTTTTTAATCGGTAAAAATTTCAAAGTTTTAACAGGAAAACAATTTTGTCAAAAATGGTGACCGGGACTTTAAAACAAACAAGAAAATTATTAAAACACACATTTAGAAATGAGTGGCTTATATGGAGGAAAAACTTCAAAAGAAAAACTGTGTTTAATATATGATTTCACATAAATTTTTTAAAACTACTCTACCAGTACCAATTTTTACAAACAAAGATCGCATGACTATAAAATTTGATTTTTTAGTAAGCCAAGAAATTACAGTGTTTTAGGGAGATTATATAGGCCGAAGATTTAATGGGTTAACAATTTTGGATATTATTTTATAGAGCAATTTTTATTTAAAGTTTCAAGCTAAACGGGTAAGAATTTCAAAGATAAACTTTAATAGTTTTCATTTGAACATTATTTTAGCAAACGTAAAAACCTGATACAATAAAGCTTTAATGCCACAATATTAGGTACGGGTCCAATGCTCGTTTTAGTCTAAAATGCAGCACATAACACAGTCTATCGATAGCATGTATATGACGTTATGTTGTCATTTTTGCGCTTACAGGCTTAAAAATAATTACAAGCCCATTAATGGATTTAACATAAGCCCAATTAGGACTTCAGGTAAGAATCTTGAATTTAGAAAATGTTTAATTTAATGGATTAAAGTCTTACAGATTTAACGATGATAGATAATTAATTAATTGTTTTGAAATTAATTAATTATCAACTTGGATACAAACAAATGGCAATTTAGGAAAAGTTTAAATATTATGAAGATTTAGAAAAAATAATCCTTGTAATAGAAATGGTGAAATCCATGATTAATTGATAAAAAAATTTACGATCTAATAGAGTGATCGAATTCTTGTGGTTATGCTAAAATCTAAATAGCATAAAATAAAGTATTCTTACACACTCCAAATGGGAGTTTTGTACAGATTTGTTTCTATTAGAAAAGAAGGAATTCAAAATCTATAGGGAAGCCTACTTCACTGAAACAGGTAAGTAGGAATCTTTTGCCTACAGTGTGAATAGTTTTTAAATCAAACTATTTTTACATTATTTCTAAAAATATGAAATGCATGTTCAGTGATATGCCCTGCTATAATTATGTTAGGACATGTATATATGTATCTAAGATATGATGAGTTAGCATCTTGTGAAGTTAAGAACGATGTGTGCTATATTAAAATATACTGTTTACTTGTTTTCAATTAAGCATGTTTTTAATATTGATATATAGTGCTATGTAGTTACATGTCATACTACATGCACATAATAATACAAGTGAAACTAAGCAAGATAAGTTAAGGTGTCGTACCAACCTCTCGACACACGAAAAGGCTCCATGTTAAAAAAAAAAAGGCGTTGTTGGAACTTTGCAAATCCCAATGACTGTAATACAAGTTATGATCTTGGTGTCGTTAGGGACCTCGATACCCTTGACTTCCCAATGATTGCGTGCGTAATTGGCATGATCATTAGGGCCCAAATAGTAAGTTAAGATAAAGTTTAAATCACTGAGCATAAAACAAATCAATAAGCAAGCATAAAATGATCATGTATTGATTTATCAAATGATCTTCAAATTTGTTTTGTAAGTTGAACTTCCTACTTGCTAAGCGTGTTGGAAAAATAGTACGCAGTGGAATTTTAAAAATTTTACATCAGATTATTTTTCAAAACACAAGTTTGACATGCTATATGCATAAATGAACCAGATCTTACTAACCTTTGTATGTCAAAGAACCCTCGCAAAACGTGAAGAGAAGTAACATTCCAGAAGAGCCTCAACCAACTGGTCTTCTTTGTTATTCTCTATCCACGACCGGAGTGAGTGTGGGCTCACACGTACAACTCTTCCACCAAGTGACTCTCCTTCCAACCAATCGAGAGAACCTAAAGCAAGTGTTCGTGATTTGTGAACAAAAGCTCTTAGGGAGTTTTCAGATTCTCACCAGCAGAGTATCACTCTTAATCTCTCAATTGATCTGAGTAACTCCTAAGGCTTACTCCCTTTATATAGAGGTTGGGCCTAGGGTTAGTCCTTATCAGATTAGGTCTCAAAAACTCGAAACAAAATCAAGTTCGGATCAATATCTAATAAAATCCGTGTGAAAATGCGTAATCTTATCCTTCGCTCATCGGTAGGCCGAACAAGCCCCATCAGTAGGCCGAACAAGCCCCATCAGTAGGCCGAACTGCCGATAAAAAATCTCTACGAATCTTTTATTTTTTATCAGAGAATCTATAGGATAAAGTCTCAGTTTTAATTCAAATAACCCAATAGAGAAGTTATCTGATCAAAACAACTTTTCTAGATAATATCTAAGAAAATAAATGAATTCCCAATAATTCTACAAGTTTATCTTGATCTAATTTATCCAAAATTAAATCAACCGATAAACAGACAAGAATTATCTGATCCCAATAATTCAACAAGTTTATCTTGAATTAATTTTATCACAAAATTAATTCAACCGATAAACAGATATGAATTATTTGATTCTTCCAAATTTCAACCAATCTGATAAATCCGACATAAGTCACCAATTATTGAAAAAGCACGCCGTATCGTTAAAAGATGTTGTGAGCTAGCAAAGGGGACCAAATGGACCTATATAGTTCAAGCTCTCGATAATTACGAAACCTAATATCCTAGATATACATTTCATAATTATCAACTCCAACGCTACTCCACTAAAAGCTTGGAGCTACAGTCTCAAACAACATAGAATTACGAAGCCCGTATAGCTAAGTCTCCATGACATATCATAGTGTATCGTATCCCATATGATTATCCATACCATTCGGTTACACCTATGTATCCAAATGGTTGAGCGCTCTAATTTTTCAATTACAGGATAACTCATATAAGAGGATATCATTACTCCTAAAGAAGGGCTATGGATTCCATATCTATGAATAACAGGTCTACACTATCAAGAGTCATGCCTCTAACGTACCGGCATGCATACCACTATTAAGATGTAGGTGTCACCTTTTGGTACATCAAAAGACACAAGTCAAAGACAACGGGCCCATTATTCATCTCCATGACATATCATAGTGTATCGTATCCCATATGATTATCCATACCATTCGGTTACACCTATGTATCCAAATGGTTGAGCGCTCTAATTTTTCAATTACAGGATAACTCATATAAGAGGATATCATTACTCCTAAAGAAGGGCTATGGATTCCATATCTATGAATAACAGGTCTACACTATCAAGAGTCATGCCTCTAACGTACCGGCATGCATACCACTATTAAGATGTAGGTGTCACCTTTTGGTACATCAAAAGACACAAGTCAAAGACAACGGGCCCATTATTCATCTCAGGATTAAGATACAATACAAATGATTGTCTAAAGTGAATCAATTTGCCAAGACAGAATTATTAATCCAATTCAATTTACTTTATGTCTCGATCCAACACATCATCACCTATAACAACGTGTCAATATTTCTATTCACGGAGTCCACCTCCAATGGCCAAGACAAACCATCTCTCAATTGGGATATAGACAACGTAACAATCTTTACATGAATAAAGCGCTCAACTTTATTCCCTCAATTGTGGATCTTATGATTTTGACCATCACCTTAAGAATCGTGTCTTTCGCATAATTTGTCCATCATATGCCTAATTCTTAAGGTTTAGACCGACAGTCTTAGACTATTGTTTGCTTAACATACATTCAATAAATATGAATGTAAAGAGGACAAGATTTGGTATATAAACAATGAATAAATTCTTTATTGATAAAAATATCTCCAAAAACTTATTACATTTATACTCCTTAGGGCATACATGTATAACAAAGCAAAAGCTTATTTAAGTGTGTTCATGTTGTAGGTAAGGAACCTATCAGCATCACTTGACTGGGCAGTGGCGAGTGGCGGGCGAACGATGGAGATGGGAATAGATACCGCTCACACAAATGTAACATTTCTGGATTTATAAGATTACGAGATTATGCATGTTTTTATTTTTACAAAATTAAGTATGCGTTAAAAAGTAAATAAGATTATGTATGCAAGTTTTTGGAAACTGGGGTTGTAGTTATACAATCTTGGTTTATAGAATGTTAAGATTTAAAAATATTGTATTAGAAAATGCAACAAATACACATGAATTTTTAAGTAAGAAAATTATAAGATCATTTAAAATAAAAATGACTATATGAGTTTTACGTTAGAATACGTGAGGTTTTTAATGAATATGCTTTATGAATATGTTATTATGAAAGTCTAAATAGTAATGCTTTAAGAAAACTAATATGTTAGAGTTAAGTAAATAAATTATAAGAAATTATTATTATGTTTAGTTTTAAAAAGACTAAATTTTAAGAAAATCACTATGTTAGTTTTAAGAAAATAAATTACAAGTAAAATATATAAATAATATGAAAAAGCATTAAAGAGCACTTAAAATAGGATTTTATAATGGTATTCAATTTTGAATTGCTTTTGAAATATATTTGTTTAAATTAAAATATGTGTTAAAATAATAGTTTTAAATAACTATTACTATGTTTAAAGGATAAGTTTTAAGGAATTATTATGGCTATGATTTAAGAAGTAAATATATGATGTAATGCATTAAATCATTAGAGGCTATGATTATGTTCAAAAGAAATAATTGTTATCACGTTTTAATCACAATTGAGAAATTGATATTATTATGTTGAGAATTCACTTATATGTTTGTTTTAAGCAATGGCTACGTAAGAAGGGTCATTACATTATACTTACTTTTACGCCTAATAAAATTATACATGTATTTATTTATTTATTTTCTTGAACAGCTTCCCCACCCATTTTTCCCCTTCAAGGATTTGAACTTGACTTAATTGAGTTTTTCACGTTATTATTGGGATATAAGAAACCTTTAGGGCATATTTAGCACAACATATTGTATTAATTGTATTGTATTACATTGTATTGTATTGTATTGTATTATATACAAAAAATATAATGTAATGTAATACAATATAATACAATACGGTGTATCAAACAAACCCTTAAGGTTTTATTATCATATATTTTTTTATAAATTAATTGAATTTCAAATCTGTAAAATTAGCCTATTTACTTAAATTGGAACTAGCAAAAAGATAATAATTTGTTGAAATTTGTTTTTTTTTTTTTTTTTGGGTATGTAACAAGCTGGTCAGGAAAAGTTATTAACGAGGGAAAATGGTGACATTGATGTAAATAAATAAATAAATTGGAAATAAATAAAAAATTAGAATCCCAACGAGCTCCCCACAATGAGTGTATTGGCCGTTGAAAATGACATCTAGGTCCATCCAAAAACCCCTCCACCGTCACTTCATTGTGTTTGTTTTACACTACACACGCAGAGAAAAAAGATAAAAGAAAAAAAAAAAGAAAAGAAAAAGAAAAAGGGTTTCACTGAATTCAGAGAGAAACATTGGCCTTAAGTCATCTTTACGTTAGCTCATCTTTCTCCATCCTCTCTCATTCTAACGTACCCTTTCACTCGACACACTTTTCAACTCTCTCTCTCCCCCCAGAGCTCTGATCTTTTTTTTTTTTTTTTTTTTTTACCCAAAACCCATTTCTCAGTCTCGACAAATCCCTTTTTTTTTCGGGGGTTCTCTCACTCTACTTGCTTCCCGTCTAATTTCTCAATCCGAAGGCCGACATTTTCGGAGGTTGATTTTTTGCTAGTCTCGGAGGTTGTTAATTTAATTTGTTCTGTATCACTACTTGAAAAAAAAAAAAAAAAAAAGAAACAATTTTTTTGCATCTTCTTCTTTGTGGATTGTGGTGGTGGTTTGGGGTTTGATTTCATGGCTGCGGGTCCTGAGATTTCCGCTGAGGCAGCAGCTGGGAAGAACGAGTCAAACTCGGAACAACAAGTGAAGAAATCGGAAGAATCGGAATTCAGGAATGTGCAGAAACTGGTTGAGATGTTCACCAAACTCAACCCTTTAGCCAAAGAATTTTTCCCTTCGTATAAGCAACACCAAAGCTTGAACGACGACGACAACAACAAAAAAACATTTGACCAATTCGATTCTTCGGAGGCCAATTACAAGCTGTTGGTGAACGACAATAACCCAATTAACAGAAGGGTACTAATTCTTCTTTAATTGATCTCTCTCTCAATTCACCTCTTTAATTTGAGTGTTGTGGAAATGGGTTTTTGCGATCTTACACAAAAAGATTCTTTCCCACCCCCGTTCTCCTACGTTTGGTGAAACGGGAATTGGGTCCTTTTTCAATTGTTTTGAGGAAGGGAGTCTTGAATTTATGATGGGTTTGTGCTTGCTGGAAAAGAGAGTAAATTGGGTGTCTTTTTTAATTTTTTTTCATTAATTCACACTGTGTTGTTGGACAAGTGATCGAATTCTGCATTAGAATTATTATGTAATAATACTTTAAATCAACAAAAAAGTTACGTGAATTTGCTTTATCGTAGACATGTTAGCTTTGCCTTTACTTTGTCTTTCTTATTTAGCTTTTGCCTTTTCTGTTTATGTGATTTCACCTTTTTCCCCCCTTTTCCTCATGATCGGTGAATCTTTATGTGGGTATTGATATTCCACTTTTGATTTTAGATTTACTACAGGGAAGTGCTTAATTCGGGTCTTTATTTTTGTTTAATTATTTGTATATGCAATTGACGATATTTTCTGTGAACTTGCAACTTCGTTGGTGGTGAAACAGAAAAAGTATTGTTGTTAAAGAGTTAGCTTGAATTTTGCTTGAAAACAAATATTGACAGTCTATTTTTTTCGCTGATTCTAAGGATAATGCTTCTGTTACTCTAAAAAGTATTTAAATATTATTGTTTTATTTTCTTATTGTTTTTGTTTTTTATTGTATGTGCTAATTTTTTTTTCGATGTTTTTTTCAGAGAGGAAACAATTATAATCAGGGGAGAAGAAGGTTAAATGGAAGAAACTATAGAGCTCAGGGAGAAAATAGTGTTAAACGAACGGTATATGTTTCTGATATTGATC
Organism: Artocarpus heterophyllus; assembly: GCA_025403435.1. Lineage (NCBI taxonomy): Eukaryota > Viridiplantae > Streptophyta > Magnoliopsida > Rosales > Moraceae > Artocarpus > Artocarpus heterophyllus. The sequence goes on from JAJQZP010000037.1 coordinate 1,340,392, forward strand.
AGCAGGTAATTGAATTTAAATATAGGTTGCTTTTCCTTCATTCATATTTTCATAGGAATTAGGAATAAACGTACACGCTTTCCTTATTTGAAACAAATAAAAGTTCATAGGAACTGTTTTCTGAATTTAGGTCACTGAAGAGCGGCTTGCTGCCTTATTTAGCAATTGCGGACAAGTAAGTTAAATTTCTCGCTTTATAATGTGTGGCGTTTATTCGGTACCTTATATCAGTAAGCAATAAGCTGTCAACTTGCTGTGCTCAATTTAAGAAGCTGATTAGAGCCTTTTTTTTTTTTTTTTTGCTAAGAAAATGAAGCTGATTAGTTGGGCCTTTATGTTTTTCTGTCTTTCCAGTGAATTGCTATTTTGTACTAGATTTCTGTAATTTATGCACACTTGGATGACATTGTTTCCAAGTTCAGAATGGCAGGTTCTGTTTTTCCTTTCCCTCGATTTCGCCTCTCTAAAAGTTTTATCTCCTTCAGATTTCTCTTTCACTTGTTTTCTGCATTGGGTGAGTCCTTGGTTATGCATATTCATTTTTAACATGGCTGCTTATCAATATCGACATAATAGGGTCAACTTGACGCAGAGAAGTTGACTTCTTAATGCTGCATTCCGTTGTGCTCACGCTCTAAGGTGCAGCTGCTTGGTCATTGCCTTTTCTTAGGTCTGATTTTGGGACTGCAATAGTTCTGCTTCCTAGAGCAGATTTGCATTTTCTTGTGTCTAGATTTTCATTAAATATTAATTAGAGACTGTTTCCTAATTCTTTTTCTAGCATGCAATGGATTGTAGACCACTATTTACCTGAACATGATGATGCGTGTTAGAGAGATTAGCATTAGCTTGCACGTCTTAATCGTTTTCGTGGAGTTCTAGAGGTCTATTTTTTAGGGTAGGATTTGCTGAAAGCTTAGCGATGCCTAACATTTTTACCTGTTTGTTGATTATGAACCTTTGCAAATTTTCTTAATTAAAGGAAGAAAAACCCCTTTTATACATCTGTTAATCTCAGATGGGGGTTAGCGTTATTCTTTCTTAAAGGTCTTTACACAATATGCGAACCTACTAAAACTGTTCCATCTTTTGGACAAGTATTAAGTGTTCTTGGCATATTTTAATAGGCAGTCTTAGTTCTTAGAGCCTAGCTTGTTGACAAGGTGGCCTTTCACTTGTCACGGTTAAAAGTGTTGCTTCCTGCACCATTTTTGTCTCAACCTAATCAAGCTGATCAGCTTAATTTATGATGCACTTGTCTTTTTTCCGTGTTCCTTATGAAGATTTTTTTTGGTGGCACCTTTTGTCTTCTGTTTCACTAAATGCTGTTTTCAGTGTCTGAGTTTTATCTAACCCTTTTTTTTCACCGTTCCTTTGAAACCAATAACTCATCCAGTATTCCAATCATGAAAAAAAATTATACAAAGCAACACTTTGTGAACACACAGGAATAAATATTCCTGGATTATGCCTCATGCAAGAACTTTTGTATATGCCTTCTTCTGTGTCCAATGAATGTGCTTTTCCAGAAGTAGGTTAGTAATTCTGGATGTGGCTGCTTTTACTACAAAGTTCTCTTAGACTCTGATGGCATAGTATTGGCAATGATTTTTAATTAAAGTTATGCTGCTATTCTCAAATATGAAGGTTGTTGATTGCCGCATTTGTGGTGATCCACATTCAGTACTCCGTTTTGCGTTTGTGGAGTTTGCTGATGAGTGTAAGTTCAGCTTTCTTTCCTTCTTCTTCCTTTCTTTTTTTTTCCAACCAACATGTCTAATTGAAGAAACATTTGAAAGCTGTTCATTTTCTCCACTTTTCTCTAATGTTGGTTTTGCATGAACAGACGGTGCAAGAGCAGCTCTAAATCTTGGTGGGACGGTGCTAGGATATTATCCAGTTAGGGTCTTACCTTCTAAAACTGCGATCCTTCCCGTGAATCCTACATTCCTACCTCAGGTACAGATCTTGCAACCCAGTTGCTCATTTGTTGTTTTATTTTTGTTTTGCGCCTGCTCTGCATCTTTATTCCATTTTAACGAGAACTTACTTAGGATGAAGTCTGTAGAGAATTTGCTTAACAGATACTTTTGTGTTTGTGATAAAACGCAGTCAGATGATGAGCGGGAAATGTGTTCAAGAACAGTATACTGTACAAATATTGATAAGGAGGTATCCAGTCAGTTTTTCTTCTGTCACCATAACAATTGTTTGTTTCATTCCCGTTGCATTCTTATCTTAAGGGGACCTGTTAGACTAGCTGTTATGCATTGCATTTACAAGCCACACTCAGTAACTGTAGTCAACAACCCTCAGACAAGCTATATTTCTGTAATTGCAGGTGTCTCAAACTGAAGTCAAGACTTTCTTTGAAACAGCTTGTGGTGAAGTAGGGGCTTTTCGAAAGAGTTCTCTTGAAGGATTTTATTTTTTTCTTCCGATTGAGTTATAATTTTTCATTCTCAGGTTACTCGTATAAGGCTTTTAGGGGATCATGTGCATTCAACTCGTATAGCTTTTGTTGAATTTGCCATGGTAAGTTAATGCTCACTCAATACAGGCTACTGAAGATTTCACTTTTAAAACTCTGTCATGCCTTGTTTCTGATGCATTAAAGGCATTTTTCTTCCTTTTTGTTATCACCGTTGCTCAACTGTTTCGAATTGAATGGAACAATTTTTGCATACTCTGCTCATGTCGGCAATTGCTTTAAATGGATAAAGGATGCATGTTCTATTCTTATTCAATTGATAGTAAAACAACCTTTTCTTTGGCAGTAATGGTATTTGTTGAGACATCGTGCTCTATTTTCATGATTTCCCTTCTGCTTATACAAGGTCTCACCTTAGCTTTGGTGCATTGTTTGATGTAAGAAAATAAATGAAGCGTGCGTGAAACTAGAGGAATACGGGGGATCCAGAGTTCTTACTCGAAATAATAATTTGGCAACAATAGTACGAAAACACATGCATCAGTATTTTGCACATTTTTGTGGCTTAATGGTTCTTTTGTTTTGATGAGCAGGCAGAAAGTGCTATAGTTGCACTTAATTGTAGTGGAATGGTCATGGGGACTCAACCTATAAGGTGCGAAATGAACAAAGTTCTTATCTTCTAGATCTTCAACTCAACATCATTTGTATTTATTTGTGTTTCTTAATTTTGTAGGGTAAGTCCCTCAAAGACACCAGTGCGGGCTCGAGTTGCTCGTCCACCGTTGCATTAACTGGTCCACTAATTAATGATCACTGGATGGGACGCTGCCTGCTCTCCTTCGTTTCTTTCCGTATGTCAATCTTTTCATGTAGCAACAATTGTTGTTCTGTTACTCTACAAATCGGGACCTGCTTCAAAATTTGAAGTTTTTATGGGATGGTTTCGATCTTTTAAGAATTTAACCTTTATTTAATGCTGTGTACTGCTTGTCCGGGTACTGGTTATGTTGAGAATATCATTGATCATACTTGTGCACTTACATTGAAAAGCTTACAATTACCATTATGGTTTCTTGGACAGACCTTGCTTCAAGAATTGAGGTGTTATTCATTCTAGTTCTCTTTTCTGTTTAAGTCTTGTATCTCATTAGGCATACGAGTGACTTGCCACTGGTGACTAGCCTATTATCATGTGAAGTTATGCAACTTAATACGTGTAAATCTTGTCACTTCATTTCGATGTTTCTGATTGTTTAGGCTAACGTTAGGTTTATTTTAGGCTGTAAACCTGCTGAAACCTATGTAGGTATTCCGAATTTAATAATTACTTTTGAAAACTCAAGGCTTCCTCTTCCACATTAGAGAGGACAGGTAAACTAGGACGAGGATAAATGTAAAGAAAAATCCTTTTAGATTCTATGGGGTTATAACCTTGTTATTCATAAAACTATAAACCTTGGTATAGTATATAGTGTATTTTTTAAATTAGGTCTTATTATTTTGTTAGTAGCGAAATCATAGCCCAGGAGGTTATAAATAGAATTGTTGAAATGTAACTTCATTGTCTCTGTCACCGCATCTCGTTTGTTCCCTATAACCTACTTTGTCACTAACGCACTAGTCATTTCTTATGGGGTTGGGAATACCCACTTGGCAGTAGAATCAATCCTTCTATATATTTATAGATGAAACTTTTAAATGACTACTTTTTTTTTTTTGGGTAAAATTTTTAATGAATAATTGAAGCATGCGCAATCAGTATGTTACACCTTTTTCCAGGGAAATTTTATTTTATTTTATTTAAAAAATTATAGTTATAGTTTTTTATTTATTATTTTCTTAAAAGTTTAGCTTAGTGAAAAAAATTAAGTAGAATAAATTAAAAAGAAAAAAGAATAGTGAGACGAATTGAACAGAATTATTTATGGGGCATGTATGAAAAATGCAGGAAGGGGAAATGAACTAAAAAGAAAAAGGGAAAAAGTACACAACCAACAGAAGCAAAAAAAATACATTAAAAAGTCAAAGTAGCTATAATTTGCACAATTAGTCCCAGACGTTTTTAGTAAGTGATATTTTTGTCTCTTTTTTTTATTTTAGCAAAAGAGACAGTCAACTCATAAAGTGTTCGCAATTTTGAGGTTTGCTATCATACTCTATTAGTTTATTAACTGAACCTCTGCACAATACATGTGCCCAAATATTCAGAAGTATTTTAGTAAAATGACAAACTATACATTTCCGGCTTGTAAAAATAAAAACTTAAAAAGAATATGCATAAAAAATCTTCAATCAAAATATGTTGAACAAAATATAGAACAAAACTGGAACCAAATGAGAGAGAGAGAGAGAGAGAGAGAGAGAGAGGGAACGAGAGACTGACAGGGGGTGCTTATAGAGGGGCTTTAGCAAGACGAGAGAGTGGTCGGGGTGGCATCTAGCGCTTGCAGCAATAGGTTAATGCAGAAGCATTGTAGGTCTGTGCTTAGTAGACAAATTAGAAAAGAAAAAACAATTTAATAAAGTAGATGTGACAATAAAGAAGATATTAGAGAGGAAGCAACAAAAAAGAAGTAGAGAAGTAGAGAAATGCGGGGGAGAAAAAAGAATGACCAAAAGATATAAATCCAAAAGAATGAAAAGTTAGAAAACTAAAGCAAACAGAGAGAGAAAAGAGAGGACAAATATTCTGTCTTTTAAGAATATCCGTTGAAAAATAGATTCTTTTTTTGTACATATAAAAATTGTATTTAATAGAGCTTCAACTAAAAAGTTAAGATACAAATATTTATGAAAAGAAAAATTATTTTAGCTGACAATTAAGAAAAAAAAGTTTACAAGGATTGCATTTCAAAAAAGAAAAAAAAAAGATAAATTGCTCAATTGATTCCCAATCTTTTATAAAAGTAAGATTTTGGTCCTTAACTTTTTGTTTTATTATTCAGTCTCTAACCTTTTATTTTAGTAGCTAAGGGATCAATTTAATGACCAAACAGTTAAGTTTGACCGTTAAAAATTGTTCAACGTCAATATTTAATTGAAATGACTAAATTACCCTTCAAATTAATAAAACTTAAAACAAAAACTTATTAAAAAAATCTAAACAAATGATAAAAACTCAAACAAAAAAAAAGAACCACAAACCCAAATCTTCAACCAAACAGATACAAACAAAAAAAATAATAAAATAAAAGCTAAGAAAAAAGGACCCTAAAAGAAAACCCAAATCAACCAAAAATCCAAATACAATAACATTCAGCCCAAAACTCAACAAATGAACAATGTTTCTTGATGATCCTGCAATTGAAAGCACGGCTGTCAATTATTCTCGAATCTCACAATAAAAACCCTCCATTATCATGACCATCATCCTCAACATCACGATCAATATCTCCAATATTCCCCAAACCACCCATCGTTTCTTCTGTTGTTGCCATTATCTCTCCACCACCAGCACCATCAAACACTCCCCCCTCAGTAGCTCCACCGTGTGCTTGTCCATCACCTGTTTTTCCCCATTTCCTCTTGCCATAACCAAGGTTGTTGATCTCCTCATCATCCTGATCTCTCGGCACATCCACATCCTGAAACCCTACCTTGTCGGAATCTCCCTTCAATCCAGGTTGAGTTGGATCCCCATTGGTCTTTGTTCTTGTTGGGCACCGATCTTTGTTGGTTAGGTCGTCGATTGGTGAGGGCAGACGATCTCTGCGTAGCTTTGGCCATCAATCTCCGTAAGAGGGTTGTCAATCCATGACATGGCTGCCAAGGTTTGGCGTTAGGCCTAGGGCTAGGGCTGGGTTTGTTGGGGTGGGGCCGCGTCGTAAGGAGTAGAATGTTGTAATAAGTTTTTGGAGACATTTTATCAATAAAGAGTTTATTTATTATTCAAATACTAAATGTTGTCCTCTTTATATTCATTTCTATTGAATGTATGATAAGCAAACAAAAGTATAAGACGATTGGTGTAAAACCTTTAAGAATCATACATATGATAGACAGATTATGCGGAAGACATGAATCTTAAAGGTGATGGTCTAAATCATAAAATCTACAATCGAGATAATAAAGTTGAGTGCTTTATTCATGCTAAGATTGTTATGCTGTCTATATCCCTAACTGGAAATAGTTTGTCTTTGTCATCGTAGTGGGACTCCGCGAGTAGAGACATTAGCACATTATCACAAGTGATGATGTGTTAGATCGAGACAAAACGTTAAATTAATTTAGTTAATAATTTCATTTGTTCAAATCAATTTACTGTAGACAATCATATATTTTGAGTCTTAATCCTAAAATGACTAATGGGCCCGTATTCTTGACTTATGTCTTTTAATGTACCAAAGGGTGACATTCTGATTTAATGATGATGCACATACTGGTATGTTAGAGGCATGACTCTTGATTCATGTAAACTCGTTATTCATAGATATGGAACCCATAGCTCTTTTTGTAAAGTTAATGATATTCTCTTATAAGCATTATCTAGAAATTGGAAGACTAAAGCACCCAACCATTTGGATACATAGGTGTAAGCAAACGGTATACTATCTATAGATAATAAGTATTCTAATTGTGTAATAATGGAACGCAAGATAAAATAACCGAGAAGGTAAAACAAAATTTATCCTTAAGTCGATTATGAATATTCTATGGGGATGTGACATATTACGATCTGTAATGGACTGTTAGCTTATTGGAGCTTTATAAATTTATATAGTTCGAGAATATAGCTCTAAGCTTTTAGTGGAGTAACGTTAGGTTTAATAATTATAAAATATATATCTAGAATATTGTATTTTATAATTATAGGAGCTTAATCTATATAGGTCCATCAAGTCCCCTTTGCTAGCTCATAATAAATCCTGTAACAATACAGCATGTTTTTTTTTTATATATTAGTGACTTATGTTAAGTTATTAGATTGGCTGAAATTTGATAAGAGTGGATTTAATAATTCATGTTAGTTTATCAATTGAATTAAATTTATAAATTAATTCAAGATAAATATGTTGAATTGTTTGGATAATATTTTATTTATTATGGGATTATTTGTATATGACTGTTTTAACCAGATTATTTTTCTTTTGGGTTATTTGAATTAAAACTGAGTCTCTATCTAAGATTCTCGTGTGAAAATAAGATATCATGAGGATTCCAAGTTATCGCATGGTCAACAACCTGATGGAGTAAGTTTGGCAGACCGATCTCCAGATCAGCATGTTGAACATGAAATAATAAGTATATGTATTTTTGATGCAGTTTTCATCAGAAGTTGATCTAGACTCAATGTAACGCCTCGAAATTTAATTAAGTGATATTAGTAAGCAAAATGGTGAAACTAGTGTGCCATGATGTATTTTTAAACTTAATTTGACTAATTTTGTAGTATTTTTAAATTAATGTTATTTTTTATTATCTTGACAATTTTTAAATTACTCTTAATTATTTTTGTTTGTTATTTTGAATTTTAGAAACAAAACAATTTGCCAAATACACTTCTTTTTCAAAACTGTGGGTGGCATGCGGTTTCCACATGGTGACGCCAGCCACTTCTTCTCTCTATTTATTCTCTCTCTGCTCCTCTCTCCCTCACTCGCCCACGCTCACTCTCTCTCCCTTCCTCACTCTCTCTTGTTCTCTCCCTTTCTCTCGCTTACTTTCTTAAAATTTTGAATCGAAAATCAAGCCAAGCTTCGGGTTTTAGTAGATTGAAGGTTCGGGAATGTGACTTAACAAGCACAAACACAATTCAAGGATTTAATCAAGTTTAGTTTTCAAAATTTTAAAACTTTTTCAATTTTTTAATTTTCTATGTATTTTAAAATCTAAGCTCGTTTAATCTTACAAAACCTTTAATCTAAGTTAGAGAAACTAGGAATAGCAAGAATCTAAGCTTAGTTTGATGAAAAAAGAATTCGAATCAAGATTTTTCATTTTCCTCCATTTTTCTTCATTTTTGGATTTTCTTAGATTTTGTGTACAAATCTTGTTTAAATTTGTTCAAGAGTGTTTTATAATGTTTTCCTATCATCTATAGATGTTTTCTACACCTGGGGATTGAGAAAACAGGTTGAAATTGAGGAATTGAGCTCGGGGAGGCCGAGACCCGTGCCTGAAAAATTCTAAAATTTTCTAGTTTGGTAGGCCAGATTCATACAACCGGCAGGCCGAACTTGGCTTGCCGGCAGGCCGAACTGTACAGTTCAGTAGGCCAAACCAAGGTGACTAGCAGGCTGACCGAGCATAGTGAAAATTTGTCAATGTTCACCTGCTTTTACTATTTTAAACCCTAATTGAAAATTTAAACTTTATAGTATGATTTTACGAACTGAATGGCACACTAGGACACCATGAGGTAGGTTTGTAATGTAAAATATCATAAGCTAGAAATTGATGAGCTTAGTTTATGTTTAAGGTTGTTCGAGGTTCCGTGGAGCCAACGTGTAACGGACCAGGACTGCGGTGTGGGACACCAGCACGAGTATCAAGGTAGGACTCCTACCCCTTCCTTGGTAGCCAGGTTTTCAATGATTTTGGCTTAAAAGGATACTTTTAAATGTTTTCAATAATTGAAATAATGTTTTTAAATGTCTTCAAAAAGGGGCTTTTGGCCACACAATGATTTCTTTCAAAATGATTTCCTTCAAGATGATTTCTTTCAAAATGATTTTCCTTAGAATGAATTTCAAGGAATGGTGTAGATAAACTTCTTAACAATTTTCATTACTCATCAAGAATTGTATGATCATAATGAATTGAATAATAAATGTAATTGAGAATACTTGGTAAAACGGGATTTAAATGATAATAAATACACATAAGGGGCATGATGTCATAATTAGAGATCGAGTTGTGTAGCGTACGACCTAGCTAGTCCACACGGTGGTGATAAAAATGGTTTTCCTAGAAAAGATAAAAAAGGTATTTTCTAGATGAACTGTTTTGATAAGGCTTATTTAAATAAATTTATTTATTTATTTATTTAACCCTGCTCTTCTAATTACTTCCTTGAAAGGTAAATTTCATGTCTAAATTGTTTATTTGTTATAAAACATAGTCCTACTAAGCTTCGTGCTCACTTTTTACTTGTTTTCAAACCCTTTTTCCTTTAGGTGGAATCCAGCTTAGGATCGACGGAGAGTCCACTGCCTGGACTCGCGAGCAATAGAGGATCTTGGATAGGTTAGTCGCTGTAGTAAATTAAGGCATATATTATTTAAATTTTTTTTTCATGTTGGACTATGACTGTAATAATTTGTTATCGATACTATGAGTGTGTACACGTTGTGGGCTTGGTGGGACCCAGCACGAACCCTCCTTGTCCTCTCTACTATTCTATTTCTTTTATTTCCTTCTTATCCGTTTTTTTTACTATTTTTAATAATTGATCAAAAGTTTTAAATTGTATCGCATTTTATATAATTCATTAATTTCTTAAGATGAAATCTTAACAAAAACTTAATTAAATTGATCTAATTAACCATCTCGTCACCATCCGTACTCCGGGGCGTGAAACTCAAATTTTGAAGCCTAATCTGATAAGGTTTAACTCTAAATTCGACCACTATAAATAGGAGTGAGTTTTTTTGTTATTTAGATCACTTAATAAGCATAGAGTGAGTACTCCAGTGAGAAAAACTCTGAAACTCCCTAAAAGTTATTGTTCAACATCAAGAACCTTAGCTCTAGGTTTTCCCAAATGGTTGGAAGGAGAGTCACCGGAAGAAAAGCTGTACGACGTGCGACCACCCGCATTCCGATCATAGATAGAGAATAGTATAGAAGACTAGTTGGTTAAGACTCTTTTAGAACGTTCTTTTCTTCACGATTTCCTGCTGCTTTCGGTATACAAAAAAAGCTAGTAAGATCTGTCATTAATTCATGTATTTAGCATGTCAAACTTGTGATTTGAAAAATACTTTGATTTAAAATTTTAAAATTTCATTGCATACTATTTTCCATTGGTGGACCATCGCCGTTGTCGCTACAACTGGCACGATCGGCTGTCACTAACCATGTGGCCTCATCGAAGAAGGGGAAGAAAGTCAAGAAAAGCTTTTTTTATAAAAGAAGTCTAGAAATTTTTTTTTGTTTTTAGAAGAGAAATTTGGAAAATTTTTGTTTTTGATTTTCTTTTTGGAGAGGAATTTTGCTAGTTCTTATTAATATTAATTTATCCTTTTTTATTCTTTTTATATTTTAATTTAAATATATTTAAAAACTATGAGTTATTTTACTAAAATAACCTTACTAAGATGGTCCTATGCATATCATGTGAGAGGCATTTTAATAAATGTTAGTTAAATTGGTCTCTTAACAACTAAAATAAAAAATTAGGGATTCATTAATGAAAAAAAAAGATTAGGGACCAAAATCTCACTTTTGTGAAAGACAAAGGACTAACTGAGCAATTCACCTAGAAAAAGGAAGAATGTATATGGAAAAACAGGAAAGAAAGATAAAAAAAAAAAAAAAATGCTAGGGCTTAGAAGCAATGAGAACAAAAAATGAAGCCCCGGAGAGAGACATAAAAGACAGAGAAGGAAAAAAGCAAAAAAGAAAAAAGAAAAGAAAAAAGAAATGCGTTCCAGCGTGTTGGGGGCGTTAGGACAAACGTATTCTCCTACAATAAGATGTGAAAGATTATTCCTTTTATAAATCCGTGGGTTTCAATAAGCCATTGTGGGGATTGACGTTGTTATGTAGACGGAGATGAAAGTCATTTGCGGAGAGGAATCCAGCTTTGATGGTGCTCAAAAGTACGTTTAATTAGCACCATTAAGTTTGTATAGCTTTGTTCAAAGTGTTTGGGGGGTAAGGTTCGACATTCGGATGGTTGTGACTAGTCAGTAGTTTTTCTTCCCTGATCCCAATCTGTAAAGTTGGCCTAAACCATGAAGGAAAAGAAGAAAAGAAAAAGAATAGAATTACTTTTATAACTTTATTCTGTCCTGCCTAATCTAGATCGCCCGAAGAACATTTTAACTTTTGCATTTTGTTGTAGGTATAAAATAGTAAACTGTCTTATCATTTTAGAATCATAACAGATTATTATTTTTAAGTAATCTTTATCAATGTCATATTTTAAAACTCGGTTTTTATAAATACTATATATATATTTAAATATGGTACAATTTAGATACATCATATAAGTAATAATGTACTATAACAGAATAGTTTTACAAAAGTACGGCATATAACATATAATTCTCTCTCTTACTTTAAGGACAGCTTATCGGAACTTGATCGTGAAAATCTGATGATCAAAACATTCAAGAAGCACTCCTAAGAAATAGGGTCGTGAAAAAAAAAGAAAAGAAAAAAAGAAATCTTCTACTGATGATGTATATAAGATGTGCGCATCCTGTCCATTTTAAGAATGCAGACTGTAGTGATGAACATAATAACACCCAAGTATCATCTATTAATCAAACCAAATTAAGCTCTCCTTCACATAAATAATATATACATAATATCTGAATCTGATAAGAATCAAAGGTCTCCTGAGAGTTCCACAAGGGATGCTGAAAAAGGAGCAGAGCTACAGCCTACAGGCATGAAGGAGGGCTTTGTTGGCCAAATGAGAAGCCGTTGACATGAGAACAATATGAAAGTGGACTTCTTCCTGAAAGGCGACGAGCTAAATTGATGTTCTGCAGTACTATGTTATTGCACGGCGTGCTTTCGCTGCAACGCAGAGTGACTGCAACCTCTGAACTCGAAGTTCCCCGTATGTTCTTGTACACCACATTACTGATTTGCACATGGGAAGAAGCCTGTACGCAGGAGGGAACACAAGAAAACAACATACAAAAAACACCCCAGTTAGGACATTTGCACGCAAGGCAAATTATACAAATTGTAATGTGAAATATAGGATGGGTCACTCTAGCACATAACAGTGTGCAATCGAATTACAATCAGTACCCCGAGTACCCAAGTCTATGCAGGAGTTGGGAAATAATTTTTCATTTTTCACTACAATATCGAAAAATATGAAATTATAATTGTGATATATGTGCCTAAGACTAGTCTTATGTACATGGCTGTTTAGAAAATAGCATTTTGCTTTTTTCAGTTTTGAGAAGTTGATTTTAGAAGACTTTAGATGATTTGTCAAAAAACAATTTTTTGTTTTGAAAAAGATCATCTTATATGTTTTTAAAATTGTTTGATCCTCCAAAGTTATTTCATGTATCTTTTGAAATTATCATACTCAAGTAGTGTCTTAAAATTAGAGACATAAAATTATAAATAAAAAATACAAACAAAAAACCTATTCGTTAATCATAACTGAGTCAAATAACCAATTAAGGTTGGTTTATCACAGAAAAAAAAATTATATTAACAAAAAACCGAGATTGAATGATGATGATAATGATAATAATTTTTTAGACATATAGAAGTGCATACCTTTTGGTTGCAAGAACCATGAGGGCAATAATTCTGATCAATAGTAATGGGATTAAGAACATTGTCCATCACAATATCTTCAAACACAAAACCATAAGCCGTACTAGAAAAATCAGAAGCCCAAGTCTTGATTCTAACTCCATTACTAGTTTCTCTCAAAGTAGAATTCCTCACTACTATTCCCCTCACGTCCTCTTCGTCCCTATACTTTCCCAAGCTCCCTATGCTGATCCCGTGGCCGGGCCCGCACACGACCTCGGATATTCCGATTTCGGAGCTGCCGGAGAGGACTGACACGCAGTCGTCGCCTGTTCCGATGGTGGCACGTGAGATCCCCACGCGGCGAGACCTTCCGATCTTGATCCCGTCCGTGTTGGGGCTGTCAGCCGGGGCTGAGATTTGGACCTTGGTGATGTTAAGGTTTTCGCACCCGAAGACGATGAAGTGAGTGTTTTTGCTGTCGACGGATTTCAGGTGGTGGATTCTCGCGTTCCTCACGAAATCGAATCGAATCGACTGCAAAGTTGGCTTATTTTGATGAGATAATGTAGCCTCTTAACAACAACAACAACAATAATGGGTGCACCTAAAGTTTTATTATTTTTACATAATAGTGCCTTAAATCTAATATGTTTCCCTGATTGCTTTAAGATTTGCTTGTGTGTCAGTTGAAATTGTAGCAGATTTCTGTTAAATTGAGGACTGTTTCATCCTTTTACAAGACCTATAATTTGCTCATCGACACATCTCGGGTTTAAAATGTTTGGGAGTCCTTTTTTCAACTCTTTAAAGTCGAAGTATGAAAAACTATACATTTCAAAAAAAAAAAATTATGCAAAAACTATATTAATAAATTAATTCTGACAAAGGTGTTGTAATTATGCACAACTTTTAAGAGGGTCTGAGATAATTAATTTTGTGGGAATGTTGTGCTTCTTAATTAATAAAATAATTTTAATCCTTTATATGTATTTGAAAATTTTTTTATATTACGTGAAAATTATTAATATATCCTTACAACTTTAAAGAAATAATTTGATAATTAATCACATATGAACAACTGGTTATATATTTTTTTCTTTTTTCTTATTGTCTATTCTGAACTACGTTTATAACATTCTGAGAAAATTTTTTGTTTAATTTTAAGACGTTTTTAAGTACATGAGGTGCCATTAAGAACAAATGAGTAAATCAAGTGGTGTATTATTTCTTGTATTTTGAAGAGAGACTAGTCGTATCTAAAACATATTAAAGTTCATAGTTTACACAGTATAAATTACAGGCGTATTATGGAAAATTTAATGAAGTTCAAGTGTACTAAAATTTGTAATCCAAATTGAAGAAAACATACATCAAATAATAGTTTAGGTGTAGGGATATCATGGGTGAGGGACTCACAGTTGGAAGAGGTTGACAATGAACGTTCCTTCCGCAGTCATTTAATGGCCATGATGCTGCTCCTTGGCCATCCAAGGTGCCACCGCCTCCGACACCTAATCCGTCGACGTTTCGGAAGTTTATCCATCTCTCTTGGAAAAAGACTGCTTGTGCTTGGCGAGGAGCCTTTAGAGTGCCCCTAATTACAACAGCCGTATGACCTTCGCAAGGTCCCACGAATTCCACTGGGTATAGCATGTACATACCCCGTGGTATCAAAACCCTAGCCCTTCCGTTCCATTCACATGCCTCGCTCCAAGCTCTTAAAAAAGCCTAAAAAAATATTTCATAGAAAAAGGAAAGCCACAAAAAAAGTTTAAAATGATCATTACACCTTAAGATCAACGCTAATTGAACACCATAACTTAGACGATACAAATATTACGAGCCTAAAGGTAATCACCTTGCTATTGTCTGTTATTCCGTTTGCGACTGCACCATATTTCATCACATTGAAAACCTTGGGATTACCTTTACCCTCGGCTATGGAGCAAACGATGTACGACAAGAAAATAATCAGCAGGAAAGTTCTAGCAAAAGGGAAAAACAAGAAGCTTTGATCCATATTCTTTTCCTCTTGCTGCTTATTATTATTATTTTTTCATGTTTTGTTTAAGGTCTCTTTGATCCTTTATATATGTAGAATGCATGATTCGGTTTGTGTTAATCACTTTGTTATAATATGACCAAATGGGAAAGAGATCTTCTTTCCATACCGGATAAAAAGTTGTTTAGTGTATGATTTTATTGTATGATCTCGTTCCTGTTTTGAAAGATATTGTCAATGAGTGATAATCTTCTTTCCGTATAAGTAGATGAAATTAACAAGAAAGTATATAAATGTTTAAACACGGAAACGTATTTTATAATGACAGAACTTATTTTACGACGGTTTATGTATATAGATGGAATTGACCAGCCAAGCATAATAGCATGTAGCGCGTTTGGCTTCCGAACCATAGTTTTGAAATCAATTTTTAACCATATTTTCTTTTATAAAGAGGAAACTAACTAAAATAAGAAAAGCAGAACATAGAGGATACTTTTTATTTGATTTTATTATATACTTTACGGGAAACAAATCAAGGCCGTTACTATTGTATTTATGAATAGAACAAAAATGGAAAATGGAAGAAATTAGAAAGACAGAGGACGAAAAAGTTGTACATGTTTGCGAAAATTTTTTATGTAACCTTATATTGCGTAATTTCCTGTAATTGGGGATGGGAAATGTTCAACCATTTAAAAGCGTTGACTTCAAACGGGCAAATAAACATTGTAACATATGTGACGGTGTTGACGTTTTACAATATCTTGAGCCGCAAGATCTATTTGTTCTAACACTTAGGTCTCAGTCCCTTTTGATATCAAGTTACAAAAACTAAATCCATATTTACTATTTAGGAAATATTTATAGTGGAGACAGCTTTTTGCAATACCAATGGAGCAAGTAAAATGTCTTTTGACTTCATAATCTAACATCGTAAGATAAGGTCTCATCATTTATACGATGCTCTAGCTTGCACCATAGTTCTTTTACTTTAAAAGTAATTTGAATTTTATAATAACTAAATTTAACAAAAAAATGGAGAACTCCTGCAAATCAATTTTCCGTAAGCCAATCGTCATGTCATCTGCTGCCACCACCGCTTGAAAGCCATATAAGAAACTGCACCGTCGCCATTACCTTCCCCATCGAGTGTCACCACTGAAGCCAAAGAGCATGAAGACCTTCGACGTCTTTTGATTTGATAAAATCAGAGCTTCACATGAAATACGATGAAATTGAAAGGTGTTTTTTTTCTCTTTTTTGAGGGAAGATTGAATAGTGATTTTAGGATTCTGTGTTAGGTAAATAAGCTAGTATAAGGATTGTGTTCTTTGATTACTAGTTCACTGTATATAATGAGATTATGTAGGACCGAAACATGATGTAATATATGAACAGCTAATAATTTCTATTAAATATGAAAAATTCTAATCATATCGACTGATGGCCATTGTAAGATGATGATCTTAATTTTGAATTATTAGCAAACTCCTATTATAAAATTATGTCTTTGGATTTACTCGGTGCGGATTCAATTATCTAATCCTATCCCATATATTTTGGAGACATAGTGAAGTAAATAGCCATGAATGTTAATATTACAAAATGGAATCTATTTCTCCTCTAATGAGAAGCAAATAAATAATTCTCTTGAGTACTGATTTAGGTCTTAAATAATAGGAACATTCAACTTATGATTGAATTCATGAATTTATTACTCATTAGAAAATCAATGGCACTCAAGGATAAAGAAGTAATTAGAGATCATAATCTATTTTACCTGGCTCTAATTATGAATTATTTATAGAGAATCAACTTATACGCAATCACTATATCAAATGGACAACTCTAAGGAATGAGTAATTGTATTTATAATTTTAAAAGTGCAATTCTAAGTTTTTAGTGGAGTAACATTGAAATTAATAAGACTAATATATTAATTAAAGAGTTTAATTACTATATTGGTTTTATAGGAGCTTGAAATTATAGGTCCATTTCCCTGCCATCTTTATAAACATTGTTTGGATAAGTAGAATTATTGGTTTAATTAATTAATTTAGAATTATGAAATTTTAAATCAAATATTACTTAAAATAAATTAATTATGAATTAATTAATAATTATTAAATAGTGAGATTATTTGATAAATAATAAATAATTTTAGAAGACATATAGTGTGTGATGCGTATTTCTAGAGGGAAGGAATCCCTGTGCAATCCCATACTTATCCTCCAAGTTTCTTTTTATAAATTAATGTTTCTTATTTTGTTAAATGTGATTTAAATAAAAATTGGAAATCTAAATTTTTGGAAACAAATCAGATTTGATAACAAGTAGTATTCCTTCTTCTTGATTGGTGCCACAAACACAGAGAGATTATTTGTGTATGGTATCACATGCAGAAAAGAAAAACTTATCTCTTTTATTTTAGTTAGATACGTAATGGTTAAAATTAAAAAACAAAAAAAGAAAGCTTCCATAATTAATTGGTTCTCTTGTTAAGCATCGACTAATGTTTACCTAGACCACCAGGATCGCGAAAAGGTATAAATTAGATTATGATTTCTTTAATATGCTCAATGTATTATGTTTAGATGATAGTTTCTCAAAGAAACCATCAAAGAAACCATCATCTAATCTAATGTAACATAAAAAATAATAATAAATAAATAAATAAATTTTTTTATGCAAATTTCCCATGGGTAGCCTTTAAGATCTTGTGATTTATCTATTATTTGACCTCACAATTTACTAATTTTGGTTACTATATTCTATACTTTAAAAATAAGTATTTATAACAACTTAAATATTCAAACAAATATAAATAAAACTAGAAACTAACAAATATCTACAATGATAAGAATAATTGAATTAACTTTGACCCTAATTAACATCTACCAATAAAATTCCAATAGCTAAGTGTAATTTACCCTAATTATTTAGGAAATGTATTGGTTCAAATAAAAATACAACAAAAAAAATACAATACAACACATAATGAAACACAACATAATAAAATACAATAGAACATGAAATGAAATACTTCAATAAAATATACTCTAACATACAAAATGATTACTACTTTCTCTTAACTTTATTAGTGTTTTTAACATTTGTCCTTTCCACCTTTGAATAGAGAAAGTATGAATCATCATCAACAACTTCAACCTCCATCATCGATACAATCTTTTGGTAAAATATGCAATATTATTGTATTTGTAATTAACCTCATCACCATCACGAATTACTCTTGGCATCATCGACATGACAAATGACAACTCTAAATCTTTACGATTGGTTATGTAAAAAAACTTGTTGCACCTAATATTTTGAAGTCTAGCACAATAATGCTATCATTATCAATCCTCATGGAGTTTTTGTCAGCCTACTTATACTTAAAAAGTATCACTTGTAGTCTGTAATAGTTAAGTACTCATATGTCCTCCACATAACCATAGTAGATCATTGTTTCATACACAATATTCTTGTCTTTCGTAAAGGAAACATGCATGAAATTGGTACATAACACACATGCACTAGCATTTTAGACCAGGTGCTTCTCATCACTTCTGGGAGTTTAGAAGTTGCAACCATTAATTGAATATAGAGAACATCTTGTGATTGTCGACAAGGGTCCTCTGGCCAAAAACAAGTCTTGTGAGACACCTTCATATTAAGACTCACGAGCCATGCCATATATATATGTGTGCTCTTCTCCTTTATATAAAAGTGCGGTTGTGTTTATTTTTCACCTTCTTCTCATTTCTTCCTTTTTGGGGTTTGCCTCTTCTATTTCCTTCATGTGGACCTCTATGAATGGTTCAACCACACGGGCATAATGCAAAATATAAAGACATGTCTGCTCCCATTACTCACGAGAAACTATTGATAGAGTACTGGAAGACTTAGTTTTAGGCTTAATGTTAAGCTTCCTTGGCAAACTAATTGCTTCCACATTAGACAAGTACTCTAAAAAAACTTCTACGACTTCTTTGGCTATGTAATTTTCTACAATAATACCCTTGGGCCTATTTCAATTCTTGATATAACCCTTCAATATCTTCACGTATCTTTTAAAAGAGTACACCCACTTCAAGTATACAAGCCTATAAACCTAACTTCCCATACTAAGTACACATTAAATGAATCATAATGTGAAAAGAAAATAGTGGAAAGTATTTCACAAGCATGCATAAGGTCTTCAATAACTTTGCTTATCTTGTATCTAGGTTTCTTGGTTCTATCACCTTGGAGAATATGGAGTTGAACAAGAAACAAACTTCATAAGTGCATATCTCACCTCCAATAAGAGAATTCTATGCAAAACAAGTGACAATAATTGTTGCATCAAAGTGTGACAATCATGTGTCTTCCTGTTAATAAGCTTCAACTCCTTCATTGATACTAAGTTTTTGAAGTTTAAAGAATACCCTTCTAGAAATTTGATCAAAGCAAACCATTCATAAAACCTTTCTTCTCTTGTCTCAATAAAGTGTACATTGCTAGAGGTAAGTAAGTTTGAGCACCCCTTGTCTTGGGAGCCAAATAACATCTTATATTCATATCAACAAAATCCAACCATGCATTGACACTGTCTTTACTTTTGTTAGGAACATCAAGCAACATACCCAACTATGCACTCACACACTTTTTTCTCAATATGTATGACATCAAAGCAATGGTGAACTAAAGAATACTCCAACATGAAAGTTAGAAGAAAATTGCCTTCTTCTTCCAAGGTCCTTATCCCACTAGCTCATTCTTTATATTTTTCCTTTTCCTAAAAACCACTTTGATATTCTTAACTATCTCAAACACTTGTTGATCTATCAAAGGACTTAGAGCTTATCTCTCTTCCGTCTTTCCATTAAATGCTTTCTTTTGTTTACAGTAGCAATGGTTCATAGGCAAAAACTGTATTTGGCCATTGTAAATTGACGGTTTCTTAGCTTTTCTCCACTACATTCATTACACATCGAGAATTCATCCAAGTCTTTACACTCTTTCTAGTATAGTACACAAACATTCAGGCAAGCATGTATCTTCTCGTAGTCTATTCCTAGAGTACTCAATGTCTTCTTTGCCTCATATATAGTTGTTTGGTATACTTTGAAAACCCCATACACTATGGTGTCTCCACAACTTCCATTATCCTCTTAAATATCTCTAATTGGTACACAAAGTCTTCATTCATGTCATTCATTATGTCAACCATGCTACTACTATCATCTTCTTCATCAACATGACTATCATGGACATTTCCCCTCACTGCCGAAGATAAAGTAAGAACATTCTCACCATGTCATATCCATATTTGATAAGTCCAATCAATCTCTTATCGATATAAATGAAATCTAACATCATCATATGATTGTTGCCTAACACTTCCATAATTTATACAAGGACAATGAATCATGCTCCCTTTGATATTAGCCTTTACAAAAACAACAAAATCCTCAACATCTTTCTCATTTTCATCACTCATCCTATGAGCATACGTTCATTTCTTATCTATCACTATAAAATCAAACAGATTTTAACACATGTTTCAATATTCAAAATCAATTCAAAACGACCAAATAATCATAAACTAAACTGAATTTCATAAAATCTAATACAATCTAACGACAAAATCAATCCGAAACAATCACATAATCACAAATTACACTTGTGTAGACTTAATATATAAACTAATAAAACAATGAAACAAACATACGCAAATAAAATTTTACTTAGTCAAACAAATCTAAACAAAACCTATAATTAAATAAAGCCTACTAAATAAGTAAATAAATAAAGTAAAATAACCTATCAAATGAAGGCGAGAGGCATGAGTGGTGGTGGTGACGGAACGATGATGGAGGGCAACGAAAGAGTGACACAAGCAAAAAAGGGTACGTAAATGTGCTCTTCAATGACATGTAAAAAATGTCATCGATAGGTTTCACGACATTTTTTCATATGTCTTTGAATAGGGGTGCTATGGAAAGTCTATTACATTTTTTTCATGTCGTACTTAATGTCATTATTTCTCTTTTCATGACACTAAAATACTCTCATCTTAACGTTTTCAATTTTATGAACGTTTCTAACACAACAGGGTAAAAATGTCGTGGTTAAGAATTATTGACGACTCTAAAAGAATGTCATTTAAAAATTTTTTAATGACATAAGTAAAATGTCATAGATCTTTGTTAATAAAAAAATAAAAAATAATTAAATTGAGTTTTTATTATTTTTTTAATATAATTTTTTATTATCATTATTTAATTAATAATTAAATAAATTCATAATGTTGTTTCGTAAAAAATTCAAACCATATATTATCAGGTTCAATTTCACAAATGATGAATATAAAAAAATAATGATTGTTTACATGATTATAAATAAATAAAAACAATCTACAATACATTTCAACAAAACTCAAAGCCAAATGTCATTATCAAAACTTAGGCTTTAGAGTGCATAATCATGAGTAGAATAATCATAATAATCATTACCAATCTTCTCCTTTTATCCATATGAACAATTACATTTTTCTAAGTAATTTATTCAAATAACTCATGTGCATCTTGCATTCGAGTATTAGTGGTAGTAGTCCAATCCCATTTGCATATGCTATTCAACCACTTACAATGACAAATTAACACTAGAACCAACAAAAAAAAAATATTGAATTGTATGGTCATACTCATGGTCAACAGTAAACAATATCTTAAGAAAATATAAATTAATAAGTAACTCAAAAAATGGACGAAAAGAAGAAAATTGATGGGTGAATTATTGGGGATGAAATTGAGAAAGCAATTGAAAGCAGAAAAGAAAGCCAATGAGATGAGTTTCTTTTTCTATTTCACAAAGGACAGTGATCTTTAATGTCTATTTCCTCCAAGTATTGAGTTTCCTGCAACTGAATTAGATTCCCATCTCAACATATTCATGTAAGTCGTAAGAGGAAATCAATTATTTCCTGCAAATTGATTCCTTTCTCCCTTTAGCTTACTGCTACTCAATTGGATCCTTACTTTTTGCTGCTTAATAGAGCTCTTGGGTGTATAAAAAAAAAGAGATAAAGAAGAGGGAGAGAAGAAGTGTTGTGTGAAGTTAAAACAAAGTGTCAATCTTTTATAAGAAAATTTTCAAATCTAAAAACCAAAAATAAAGCGCTAAAAGCTAGGTGCCAATCTCTTTTCTTTTTTTCTTTTTTTTTTCCTTTGAACCATTCTACCGCCAATCAAACATTAGAAACATGGATGTTTTTATTCTATCATTATCTCTATCTCCTATTTTTGTGGTTGTTTTTTTTTTTTAAAAAAAAAGAGAATCGTTTTTGGCTCTGTGGAAGTGTGTTGTACTTAATATACGTATATATGTATATATATATGTATATATATATATATTTGAATTTTAAGCACGCCTACACATTATTCATTATATATATATACTAGTATACAATAATCATTCTTTATATTACATACTTATGCAATTACAGGTAAAATTTTGTTTTGTTAATATAATTTTCAAGAACTCTTTCTGATTTGGAATTTTAATAATTGATTTTTAATGAATCTTGAAGGTGCACTTGTAAAAGCATGTTTTTCTCCCAAAAAAAAAGATAAAAGAAAAAAGTGGTAAGTTGTTAGTCGTTTCAAAATCTCTCTCCCCTTGCAAGTTCATAATAAAGTTAATGATATCTATAAATCCTCTAATAAATATTTAATTAGAAAATACTTTAATTTAAAAATATTTCTTTTAAAGATTTGTTCTAAATTAATCATATTATGTATCTTTTTATTAAGATCATCACTAATTTAAAAATAATATTATATCCCACTCATGCGTTTTTCAATAAGGAAAAAAGCAAGTGAGTATTGTTTTTGTTAATACGGTCACTAAGTTAAAAAATTATATTATCTCCATGTCCACATTTTTAAAAGAGAAAAAGAAAACAAGTTTTATTCCAAAAAAGGGAGCAAATATGAGAGAGACGACTAATATGATTAGGGCGATTAGAGGTTTGCTCAATTTTTTTCACACACCACCCACCTCCTCATCATTCTCAATCCACTTCTAAGATTTTCTCCCACATGTTGTTTTCTTCTTTTGTTAAAAAGAGAAAAAATGTTCCTTGTATATTCTGATTTTCTCCAATGTATCGTTTTCTTCTCTTGTCAAAGAGAGAAAAAATGTTCCCTGTATACTTGCCAAAATATTTTGCAGGGGACCTAGAAGCTATTACATGTCACATTCTGGTTATATAATCAATAACAAATGGTATCATCCCATTGGAGTTGAAAGATCAACACAAGATTATTGTGTTTTTACAGAGGCAGAGACAATTTGTAGAGCTAATGCATTGGACATTGTGAATTTATAATATTTTATCGCCAATTTTTGTCAATGTCGTCAAATGTTATATTAGACGACACATTGCACAAAAATGTCATTTTAAAGGCATTTTAACGACATTTTGTTAAAATTTTGTATAACTCTTGTCGTTGAAAACCTTTTTTGTTGTAGTGATGGGGTAGCGGCATTATTGAAGAAGGACGATGGGGCTTGGGTATGACGATAACAAGAGAGCTCAAGGATACCAGGCCACGACAATGGCAATGGGCTTGGGCAAGGCTCTAGATTAACTAAGAAAGAGAGAGAATGATATCGAGAGTTTTTACAAAAAGTTGTAACCCTGCATGGATTTAAATGACAGTTTTCACTTAACCATTGTCATATGTAAGCCTTTAGATAACTGTTCTTAGAAACTATTGTCTAAAGCACAGTACGTTATTATATAGGCATCGTGTGAACTATAATTTTTAGTAGTGTTTTACAATTCCTAGTTTTTGTGCCTATAGTGTCTCGAGGATATAAAGGGTTGTCCTTATATAGTTAGTTGACTCCGAGAGTAAATATGCATTTTATTCCTCAATCTTTTTTCTCATTAGGCTTTTGCTAAAGTATTGTTTGTTGAAAATTACAAGTGCACAATATAGTATAAACAAGTAATGTAATGATGAATAGAGAGTGTCGTTCCCTTGAGGATTGTGTTTAATCCTCATTAATTATTGAAATTGCATTAACTCTAAGCTTGTTTAAACAATCAATTAAAAATAAATAAAAACTAAAACCAACAAAATTAAAATTCAATAAATGAAAATGAAATAATAAAAACAAAGCTCTAGGGATCCAATAATTTGAATTAAATTTACCCTCTCAATGATTAGTTTCAATTAATAGAATTGTTTGTCAAATGCAGTACATTAGCAACTTGCCTCTTCCAATAAACAAGTTGGTATCTATATGTTAACTAAAACCCCTTATATTCTTACAAGGAATTGATTAATACAAATTTATCAAGTTTAAGCATTCAAATTAACTTCAAACACAATAAAGATATATTCCTATTCTAAATAGCACATGCTACCCCCAAAATCCATTTTTCAATTTCACCCAAGTCCAACATCAACACTTAATGATTGGCTAAATCACTAAGAGCATTAAGTACATAAGAGAATAGATCATTTCCATTAATTAAATATCAATCTAAGAGAGCAAAAATAAATCAAAGTTCCTTCATAAGATCCATTAGAACCCTAGAACACGAACTAAAGTCATAGATGAAAATAAAAATAAAAATAAATAATACCAATATTAAAGCATTTTTAGAATATGCAAAAATAAGAAAAATAAAAATGAGAAATAAATCACCAAAAAGAAGGTGTCACAACACCAAGCTACTTCTTCCCTAATATTCTCCTTTCTCCTCTTTGTAGCTCCAAAAAAAAAGTAGTTAAATGTAAAACTATATAAAAAAAAATCCTAAAACTAAAATAAAAATAAACAAATATTTATTTTATTTTATTTCCTTTTCTTTATCTTCATTTGGCCTTTCTTGGGATGATCAACACTCGAATAACCTCTTTCTTCCTATCTACTTTCTCCCAATCCCCACAAATTAGGGTCTGATAGATTTTTACCTAAATAAGGAAGGAAAACAGCCTATTTAGGGCTTCTAATGTGCTCCTGGAGACATGGTGTTAGGCTAGTATGTGGCACACGGCATGCAGCTATTGGAGGATAATGCTAATGCATGGGAACAAGAAGAAGATGAAAAGCAACAAAACATGCGTAACTAGGTAGTAGGCTAAGGAGGATACGCAGCATATGTTGAGTGGCCTATGTTGGGGGAAATCTTTAAGATGAGAAAACCATCTACAGTTCATGCCCTCTTTAAACCAAGCACCCAATCAGGTTAGCTGAAAAGACCAATCCGACTAGGACAGGATCTGTCCAACAAGGGACTCATCTGACTAGGACAGGATCTGTCCAACCAAGGACCCATTCGACTAGGACAGGATCTGTCCAACTAGGGACCCATCCAACTAGGACAGGATCCGTCTGACTAGGACAGCATCTGTCCGACAGGATCCATTCGACCACAACAAGATCTATCCGACCAAGACCTATCCAAGCAAGATCTATCCGACTTACCCAAAGACCACCATGTGGCACCATCTCAACCCTCCGTTGGGCAATCCTCCTTCTCTGGAAATCGTGACACCTGTCGTTGGACACTTGAGTTATGGACCAAACCGGTCCATACCCGAATCCAAGCTTAACTTTATAAATAGGAGCATCAACTCCACTACAAAGGTGCGGACATTCTTCCCTTGCATACTCTACCTCTCCCTTAGCTTTTCCCAGTCAAAACACTGACTTAAGCATCGAAGTGCCCTTGGCAAGCGCCAAACCAGTGTCCCCTTACTTTGAGACCTTCTCTCCTTTTGCAGATCCGACCAGACTAGGTCAAGCCAGGCAGAACAGGAGACAAAACAGGGAACCCAACCACCGTGCGCCCCCGCACGTGGTGTTGTGTCAAACTCAGGCATCAACATTTGGCACTAGAAGGAGGGCTCTGCACCTTTCCAAGAGCTTCAGCTCTTCCCCCCAGCCATTCCCTGGACAACCAACGAGGAGACCTAAGGTCTAGGATGAAGAGTCCGACCAAGTCCGAGAAGGTTACGGCTAACCAGAGAAGACCAGGTCCAAGCTACAACTGATCAGGTCCAAGACGAAGAGTCCAAGCAGGCTATGACTGACCAGGTTCGAGATGAAAAGTCCAAGCAGGCTATGACCGACGAGGAGACCTAACGTCTAGGATGAAGAGTCCGACTAGGTCCAAGAAGGTTACAACCGACCATAGAAGACAAGGTCCAGGCTACGGCTGACCAGGTCCAAGATGATGAGTCCAAGTAGGCTATGACCGATGAGAAGACCTAAGGTCATCCGACCAGGTCTGAGAAAGTTACGGCCAACCAGAGAAAACCAGGTCCAGGCTATGGCCGACTAGGTCCAAGATGAAGAGTCCAAGCAGGCTACGATTGACGAGGAGACCTAAGGTCCAGGACAAAGAGTCCGACCAGGTTCGAGAAGGTTACGGCCGACCAGAGAAGACCAGGTCCAGGCTACAGCTGACCAGGTCCAGGACGAAGAGTCCAAGCAGGCTACGACTGAAGAGGAGACCTTAGGTCTAGGATAAAGAGTCTGACAAGGTCTAAGAAGGTTACGGCTGACTAGAGAAGACCAGGTCTATGCTACGGCCGATTAGGTCTAGGATGAAGAGTCTAAGAAGGATACGCTCACAAAAAATATTTTCCAACCACATCAAGACTTCAGTGCTGATGATCTCCATCACCAAAGTTTTGGGGGACTACTGTTGGGGGAAAGCTTTATGATGAGAAAACTATCTGAAGTTCATACCCTCTTTAAACCAAACACCCGATCAGGTTGGCTGAAAAGACCAATCTGACTAGGACAAGATCTGTCTAACTAAGGACCTGTCCGACCAGGACAAGATCTATCCGACTAGGGTCTATCCGACCAGGACAGGATCTGTCTAACCAGGGACCCGTTAGACCAGGATAGGATATGTCTAACCATGGACCCGTCCAACTAGGACACGATCTATCGAACAGGATCCATCCGACCAGGACAAGATATATCTGACCAGGACCCATTTGAGTAGGATTTGTCTGACTTACCCAAAGACCACCATGTGGCACCATCTCAACCCTCTGTTGGGCAATCCTTCTTCTCCGAAGATCGTGACACCTATCGCTAGACACCTAGGTTATAGACCAAACCCGGGTTACAGACAAGATCTATCGAACAGGATCCATCCGACCAGGATAGGATCTATCTGACTAGGACCTGTCCGAGTAGGATTTGTCTGACTTACCCAAAGACCACCACGTGGCACCATCTCAACCCTCTGTTGGGCAATCCTCCTTCTCCAGAGATCGTGACACCTGTCACTGGACACCTAGGTTACGGACCAAACTGGCCCATGCCGGGATCTAAGCTAAACTCTATAAATAGGAGCATCAACTTTACCACAAAGGTACGAGCATTCTTCCCTTGTCTACTCTGCCTCTCCCTTGGCTCTTCCTGGTTAGAACACTGACTTAAGCGTCGGAGTGCCCTTGGTAGGCACCAAACCAGTGTCCCCTTACTTCAAGACCTTTTCTCCTCTTGCAGATCCGACCAAACTAGGCTGAACTAGGCAGAATAGGAGACAGAATAGGGAACCCAACCACCGTGTCCCCCCGCACGTGGTGTTGTGCCAAACTCAGGCATCAACAACCTAAGTTCTACTGCACACTGTTACAACGTCCTCCTCTTGGATGTGTACTGCATGCATGCATTTGATCCAATGAACAGTTGATCTATTGGCTAGAGACTTGGTTGCAAGGGCACTAGGTTTTGCACGTCTGGTCCTTGCGTAGGGTTGTTTCAAATTCAATTTTTTCGTTGCTTTTTTTTTTTACCCCAAATTGATTTGAAATTGCCAAATTGTCCTTTTTACAAATACAAAAGAGGAAAATAAAATGAATGGATATAATACTAATAATAATAATAATAATAATATATAAAAATAAACAAAATTATATAAAAATATAAAGAACATAGCAAAAATATGTACATTAAAGTACATGAATAACTCAATTTTTATACAATTATCAAGTATCATTATATTTATAGTTTATAAGTCTCAAGGTGTAAGTCCCAATTTTATCCATTGAGATAAGCGTTGGCTTTAAAGTCTATTTGTTCCCTTTCTAGATGTCCTTTACATTATTTTAGTGTTCTTCTTCTTTTTTGCTTAAATTTTTGTATTTTCTTTTTTGTTAATCATATTGGAAGGTTTGAGGAAGGGGTCTAACTTAGTTTTGGGGTGCTTTTTTTCCCTTATTATAGTTGCCTTTTCTCTACTCAATTTATTAAAAAAAAAAAAGATTACTTCTAAGTGAAAAGTAGATTCTTTTCATAAATGATATAGATGTGATAGGTTGACCAAGTTCACCTCCTCAGCCAAAATATAAGAGTGCATAACTTATTCACTCTTCATTTTTTTGTCCTAAAAAACTAAGCATTTCTATTTTTTAAAACTTTTTTTGGTTATTTCCTATCATTTTTTTTTTCTGTTTTTTACTTTGCTATTTTTAATTTTTTATTACTTTTTTCATCTTTATTTTTTGTCCTTTCTTCTCTTTAATTTCCTTGTGTCCTCTCTGTTCTTTTTCTTTTGCATCTTTAATACTTCATTTTGTTTTTTCTTAACATTTAGGGCTCTATAGTTTCTTTTCTATATTTTTTTTGTTCTTTCTTTTTATTAATCTTTTTCTCACCTTTTTCCTTTATTTTTTATTTTTTTTGGTTCTGAGCTTGTCTACTATAGTCTCATACTTAAATCTTTCTTTTTTTATTAACTTCACCACTTTGGTGCTTTACTTTTTTTTTCTTTTTTTTCTTTTTTAATTTTATTTGTCTATCATTGAGTCTTACAAAGATGTTTTAATTTTTTTCCAATTTTTTATGATATTTTATCTTCTTTTCTTTATTTTTTTTTCAGCATTTTACTTTTTTTTCCTCTTTCATTTACCTTTTACTTTCTTATATTTTTCTATAGTCTCCATTTACCTTTCTTTTTTTATGTAAACTCTTTTTTTATAGTCTCATATATTTGGTGCTCTTTTTTCTCTTTCTTTCTTCCTCTTTTGATGTTTACCTTTTTCTTTCTATTTATTTTGTGCTCCATTTATGCACCATAGTCTCTCAACCTGTATGTTTTCCTAACTTTTCTCTTTTTGTTCCTCTTTCATTTTCTTTTCATTTCAACTTTATTGAGCTCTCTCATAAATTTGTTAAACCTCTAATATCAACTCTCTCTAAAATAATCTCATAGTTTGTGATAAATTCTAACTTATATTACAGTTAGGTTTCTTTCATTCCTTTCATGGTCAAATTTTTTTGTGTGTATGTCTCAATATTTTTAGATTTATCTAAATTGAAGAATTAAATCAAAATTTTCTCTTGGCCAATGAAATATACAGTTTTGACTTTATAATAAATAAATTATTTATTTTGAGGCAGAATCTAACACAACAATGACATGTGACGGCTTTAAAACATAAAGTAATAAAAGCAGTTTTGAAAAAATCCTTCAAAAATTACATATTTAAAATGAATAATCAAAGGTGTCACCTAGTACAAAATTTTTATTCCTTTTTTAAAAACCCTACCTGTTATATCCATGCCATATTTCATCTAAAAATTATCAATTTGCTTTTTTGATAAAAAATAAAATAATCAATTTAGTAACTGAGGGATCCAAATTGTGTAATTTATTAATTTCAAGATAGGCTGGCCTAAAAATAAATATCAGTGGTCAAACTAAATACATATCTTTAAAGATTATTTGTGCAACTTTTACTTTTTGTATCTAAATTAAAATTTTCTTCTATTCATTCTTATATTTTTAATTTATGTACTAAAAACTTAAATTGTAACATCATGCATGCATCACACGTCCTTCAACTAGTGTAATTATAAATCGCCATATCTCAAAGCATATTTTGTAAAAGGGAAAAGTTGGCCAGACGACTACTAAAAAGAATTTGGAAACCCATGCATATTTGGTGGGAGGGGAAAAAAGAGAATTAATTGGGTTATATGGGTTGTTGGAGCTGCTTTGAAGAACCCAACTCTGAGTTTGAGTTCCCCTTCATGTCGACAGATCAGACCCCCTTTGCACAGTCCACCTTTTAGACTAACTCATTAATTCCCTCACTTGCAGCCGTTCTTTTTCTCCCCTTGTCACCAACTTATGCATTACAACCCACATTTCTTCCTTTTCTAGTTCTAAATTCCAATCTCATTTCACAAAAATTAAAAAAAAGCCCAAATTTGTACCTTTTATTGTTGTTGTTATTTTTATTATTATTACTATTATAAGTTGTTAACTTTTTCTCTATCAACTTTTGAAGAAGAATTTTTCCCACTTTTATGATTTTTTTCTACTTTCAACGTTTGAATACCAATTTCTCAATACGCAATCAAACACGAATTCAATTGAAATTTCTTGTTTAGACTAAAATTCAAACTGTACATCTAAACGGTAATTCAGACTATTATATAAAACACAGTTTGAAATATTTATTTCAAATAAAAATGTTTAAATTAACACAATTTGAATCAACTAACCAAACAGAGTGATTATAATTCTAATTAAATATTAAAAACAGTTAAATATTAATAGGGTATTTAGAAAGGTAGTGGAAATTGTTGGTTACAACTACTTTCAGTTGAAATTTCTTGTTTAGACTAAAACTCAAACTGCACATCTAAACGTTAATTCAGACTATTATATAAAACACAGTTTGAAATATTTACTTCAAATAAAAAAGTTCAAACTAACACAATTTAAACCAACTAACTACACAGAGTGATTACAATTCTAATTAAATATAAAAAACAATTAAATGTTAATAAGGTGTTTGCAAAGATGGTAAAAACTGTTGGTTATAACTATTTTTACTGTATTATGTGTAAGAACTTTATACTATAGTAATTTTTTTATTATTATTATAACATATAAAGACCTTATATTATTTATTACTTAAAAAAATAGTAAAAGTCACTTTTATTAGACATTAGGTAAAAATAATAATAATAATACTTTTTTCGCTAATTTTTTTTTGTCTCTCCATGCCCCTCTCTCACTCTTTCCCTTCTCTCTCACCACTGTAAGCCAGAGAATATTAGACAAACAAACGCAGGGAAAACAAAGAACGCCCTCTCCGGCGAAACCCCATCACGGTCTCTCCGTGCCACCGTCCCCACACGGGACCTACTTCCTTTGCCTCACCTCGTTACGGCAAGCCAGTCGTCCTGGCTTGCCCCGGCCTCGCGCTGCCACCCCCCACGGCACCCCCTTTCCTGCACGGGAAAAAAAAAAAAAAGTGTTGCGAAAAAGAAAAACTAAGAAGTGAGATTACAAGAACGCAATCTCAAAAGGAGACGAAAGGAATTTGTATATTTTCCGAGTAATAGAGATGGTCGGATTTCGTAGAGAAATTCAAAGTTAATTACGATTTCTATTTTCTAAAACGAAGTTCCTTCTCCGGTAATAAAAGAAAGTAAGACAGTCAAAAACCATTAATCAATGAAGTTGTTCGTGGGAAATTTGATCTTTAACCATTCGATCATCTGAGGATTTATTTCCACGAAATTCTTTAGGTCCTCATGAGCCCCGTTAGCTTGGCTTAAGACTCCATGATGGACTACTTGTGGGACTGGCTATATACGCTATTAGTGACCGAAACTACATTTACTCGTCCATGGAGAGGGCTCAGAACTTTTTTTTAATTATATCCGCTGCTTTGCTTCTATTTGCGAGATTAGTTTCAGCTATTTGTGATTTTGGTTTACAGTAGAGAGAGACAGAGGAGAGAGAGTGAGAGAGGACGGAGGGAGAGAGGGAAAAAGAATTAGGAAAAAATAAAATAAAATGTTTTATTATTATTATTTTAATATTTAATTTTTTTATATTAAATTAAAAATTTAATATCTTTTCTGTTCTTTACTTATACGCCGCATCAGCAATTCCAACAGAAATGCTGACGGAATTGAACAATAAAATGACATGTTTCTTTATCAAGTGTAAAATAAAATAAGATAAATAGACCAAAGGATATATGACAATAATCTTAAAATTAATAGGTTAGGATTTAGATTTTTTTTTCTTTTGTTTTTTTTTTAGAAGAGAACGAAGAAATTAGACCACTATATATTAGGATTAAAAATAAATAAATAAAAATATAAAAATATTAAGTAAATAATTCATTCAAATTAAAATAAAATTTATTTTAGTATAAAATAATATGAAGGAAAACAAAAAAAATTAAAGATAATAAAAAATCAAAGCAAAAAGAAAGAAAATAAGAAAAAAAAGGATAAAATTAAAAATTTAAATGTCTAAAAAATATGATTTTAAAAATACTACACACTTAAATATTTTTAAAAATGTATTATTTATTTACATTAAAAATTAAAATTATGTTATTTAATATAATTTCTCATTTTTTTTGTTTTTTTCAACACAAGAGCTACCTCCAAGGGCCCACCCCAACCAAACACGGTAGAACCAATGATCATAGACGATTGGGACCCTACTTTTGACATCTCGAATATAAAAAGATTAAAGACGTAAATTCGTGCCAAATACAATAAAACCTAAACTCTCAAATTTTTACACAATATATAAATATCTTTTCTTTCTATTTTCTTTCCCTCTTACCATCTCTAAAAAAAAGCCCAATTACTTCAATTAACTTTTTCGGAATTAAATTCTTAAGGAATGTATGGATCATGTGGGTCTATGTGTTTACATAAATGATAAATCCCTCTGTAAACTGGGGTGAGTTAAACATTAAGACATAATCTTATTGTCTTCCTAATTATTTCTTTCTTTACAAGCACGCACGTTATGTGAAAACGTGCAACATTGCAGAAGTTAATAACTTATCTTCCCAGTGGGTCTTTAATCATATATATCGTTCAATTATGTATCATGGAATTAAAAAAAAAATTGTTATGACAAGAAAATGATTGTAAAACATAAATATTCTGAATATTCAATGTAAAGTAATTAGGAGGACTGACGATTTCCAGACAAATTTGTTGACAATCCCTAAGAAAAAAAATATATGGACAAAGAAAAAATTAAAGTAAGTTTCAAAGTAGGTTTTGAAGTTCTCAACTATATTATGTGTATGTATATACGTATACATACAAGGTTGAAAGTGTCGCACTTTCTAGTTATAATCCATAAAAACAATTATTTTCCATATTAAGTTGTTAAAACATTCCATTCAAAACCCATATGATTAACACATTTGTTTGATCTAGTTTGGTAATAAAACTAATCATCTCAAACGTTTGTAAGGTTTCAAATTCAAATTCTTTCCCATTTTTAATTGAAAATCGAATTGTCTTAGACTACAATATTGAAAAAAGATCTAACTTATTTCTTCAAAAAAAAAAAAATCCAAGTTATCGCATTTGACCCTAATTTTGAATCCCTTAAATGTCAAACTGAAAAATATTTCAATGGATTACGTTCAACATCCACCAAAGCCAACGAAGGTTCCCGATAGTTATTGTATGTTTTTTTTTTTTTTTGAGTCGAATCATATGTTTTTTATCTTTATTATATTTTTCTTTATTTATCTTTTCCCTAAATATTACATGCATACATACAGAAATCATTTTTCTTTCCAATAAAAAAAAGTTATAGGAACTATCGTCACCACGTAATATGGGAAACAAAGGCCTCCGTTTGGGAGGCATTTTAAAAATGGTTTTATTTTGGATATGAATATTTTAAAAGAATTGTTTAAAGAATTCTTGATAAAAAAAAATGGCAGTCTGTTATTTTGTGGACTTCATTCAAACTAGAAATGGTAAAAATAAAATTGCATTTGACCAACTACTATAGGAAAATTGCTATATAAGTAACTGACATATTAGTAATATACTTGTTGGGGTCCGATTTGGACATGTCTAATCAGTTGTCTAATCTTGAGCCCAAGTGTTCTTGCAATGCAAGTTATGCATCAAGCTAACAAGCCCCAATTGTATAAAACGGTATACAATACTTGATGTGTTCGCTTTAGGCGATCGAGGCCTCCGATTCTCAAATTGTCACATGTCCAACTGTACAATCGTTATAGTTAGTGTGTCTGTGTAGTCTAAAAGATTGATCGAGTTGTAGCTAAGGGAGTTACAACCCACAAGATGGGCAGTTACACAACTTGTGATTGATTAAAACGTTGGACCAATGACTGCTCGACACATGTCCTACTCCTTTTTCAACTGCTCGGATCCATTACCCTCAACACAGGAACTTAAGCATGCTAATTCTAACCTCGATAAATAGACCTAGAGACCTATATTTTTGGGGACAAACTCATTCACGCACAAGCACACACGCTTGCTAAATACTTTCATGCTTCTTTTCATTTCTTCAGAATTTCTAGAAACATTTAGGATTGCATCAGGTTTCATGTTTAGTGCAGAAATCTCTCCCTAGTAGTGAACATAGCTCAAATTAAGTGAACTACTATAAAACCTTGCGCGGTATCTTTATTTAGCATTCATATTTCTCTTATTTTTGTACATAATTCTTGTTTAATTTGCAACTAATGCTTAGGTTTCTAATTTTAAGTTTGAATCCTGTTAGGACCTAATAACAATGATCCATGGTCCAATCAATTTAAGTTTATCTGTTAATTAAATATTGATACAATTTATTTTAATTGTACATCCAATGACTACATATAATAGTAATGATTAGTATATTATTCATTATTTAACATGTTTGTAGATTATCAGTATCTTTAATTAATAGTTTTTAATTAACTTATTAATTATTTATTGTTTTCTTAAATACTAAATATTTGTCTTTTATTTAATTACTAATTACTAATTGTTAATCATTTAATTATTAATATTCTACATAATCACTCCTTAATCGATAATGCTTAATTAACAATAATAATTAATCATTACTAATTGATCATTAATGATTGATGATAAATTTAGTAAAGAAGCAATAATTTCTAAAAATATTTAATTGAAAATTAATTATTTATTACTAACTTTTTTAAAGGTGAAAACTAGACAAGAAAAACTACTTTTGGGCGTTTTCCACTTTCTTCACTAAAAAAAAAAGACTACTTCCAAACTGTATGAATTATTTTTGAAAAATATAAACAAAAAACCTAGTTAAGAATTATTTCCAACAATAAATTTATTAAAAACCGTCAAAAATATTTTCAAAACAAATAAAACAAGGTTAGGTCTTTTTTCTTTCCTCATTTTTTTCTCATTTTCATCCCAAATTTCAACAATCCTTTGCACCGGAGACCTTGAGGGATTTATCTCTCTGGCAATATTTACTTGTTTGCTTTTCCTTTTTTATAGTTTTAGCATTTTCAAATGATAAATATGTCCACACTTAGATCTCATTCCATATGTGATAAGTTTGATCCACTCAAATCTTAATCTAGCTGTGGAAACTTGCTTAGGTCTGTTTTTATATGTTTTAATGTGGTTTCTTAACAGATTTATAGTGTTTAATGTGTCAGGTATGAAAGATTTTAGTCAAGTGAAGATTGATATCGACAACATAGATGGTGTTTTTATGTGTCCGAAAATGTCTTGTTTCTTTATTAATATAATATTTACTAGTAAATATATACATAAATATATATATTTATGGATTTTTCGTAATGACTTTGGTGACATCATTGGTCGATAAATACCGTATTTAACATGTCATCATCAATCCTCCTATCATAATGCCAAGTTAAATCTTTTGCATGGTTTGCATTTCAAAACAATCACTTGAAGCGCAATTTTATTGGAATGTACCATAACACCTTTGTCGGTATACCTTTTCTTCCCTTCGACAATTTCTTAGCTTTCTTCCACCCACACTCATTGTACGCTAGGCATTCATCTAAGTCTTCACATTCTTTCTAGTATAGCATACAATCATTCATGTAAGCATGTATCTTCTCTTACTCCATTCCTAGAGTACTCGTTGTCTTCTTTGCTTCATGTATAGTTGCTGGCACTTTTATTATTATCCAGAAATATATCATGTAAAAATTTTAAAAGTTCTATGAAACTTGAATTTGGCCACCCACCTGATGATTTTAAATTCCTTAATCTATTCAAACCGGATAGTTTGGTATACTTTTAACACCTGCTATACTACGGCGTCTCCACATCTTCCATCATCGTTTCAAATAACTTTAACCAGTGCACAAAGTCTTCATTCATATCATTCATCATGTTAACCATGTTACTACCATCATCTTTCTCATCAACATGAATAAAATGGACATTTCCCTTCACCACTGATGATTAAGAAGAGACATTCTCACCATGACATATCCATATTTGATAAGTTCAATACATATCCATATTTGATAAGTTCAATTAATCCCATACCAATACAGATGAAACCTAACATCATTATATGAATGTTTCCTAATATTTTCACAATTTATACAAGAACAAAGAATCATACTTCCTTTGGCATTAACCTTTGCAAAAATAACAAAATGCTCAACCCCTTTCTCATATGCATCACTCATCGTAAGAGCATATATTCATTTCTTATATATTGTTACAAAATCATATCATACTTTAACACATGTTTTAATATTCAAAATCAATTTAAAACAACCAAATAATCACATACTATAACAAATTTCATAAAATCTATTATAACCTAACAACAAAATTAATCTAAAACAATCAAAAATAAAATTAAACTCACATGCACCCAATTTACGACCTAACAAAACAATGAAACAACCTACCTAAATAAAATTTTACTTAATCAGACAAATCTAAACAAAATCCATTAATTAAATAAAACCTATTAAATAACTAAATAAATAAAGTAACATAACGTACAAACATTGGCGAGAGGTTTCAATGGCGATGAGACAACTATAGAAGAGCTTTAAGGACATTGAAAATCGATGGGGGAATGGCATAGCAACGAAGGGTGACAATGGAGGCGCATGAGCAATGGAGAGTGACGGGCTTGGGCACGACGGCGACATGTGAGCTTGAGGTAACAGGCCATGTCGATGGCAACGGGCTTGGTCAAGGCTCCAGATTAAGTGAGAAAGAAAAAGAGAGTGATATTGAGGGTTTTACAAAAATTCGTAATTCTGCATGGATTTAAACGATGGTTTCCACTTAATCGTCGTCATATGCAAGCCTTTATATGAAACTTCTTTGAAAACCATTATCTTAAGCACAATATATTGTCATATAAGCATTGTGTGAACTAAAATTTTTAGTGCTCTTTTACAATTCCTGATTTTTTTACCTAGAGCGTCTCCGCAGATATAAAGGGTTGTCCTTGATGTAGTTAAATGACTCTGAGAGTAAATACACATTTTTATTCCTCACTCTTTTTTCTCATTAGGTTTTGCTGGAGTATCAATATATTTATAGCTTATAACTTTCGATGTGCAAGTCCCAACTTTGTCCACTAAGATGAGCTTTCGCTTTAGAGTTTCTTTGTTGCCTTTTCTAGGATGTCTTGTTTATTTTAGTGTTTTTCTTCTTTTGTGCTTAAATTTTTTATGTTTCTTTTTTATTAATGATATTGGTAGGTTTAGGAAGGGGTCCAACTCAGTTAGGGTACTTTTTTTCCTTAATACTAATTGCCTTCTTTACTTAATTTATTAAAAAAAGATTACTTCTAAGTGAAAGAATTTTTTTTTTTATAAATTTTGTAGATGTGATAGAGAGCTTACCTCTTTAGCTATAATAAAAGAGTACATAAGATACACACTTTATTTTTTGGTCATCCAAAACCAAATGTTTTGGTTTTTTTTTTTAAACTTTTTTTGGTTATTTCCTATCATTTTTTTCTCTTTTTATCTTTTTATTTTTATGTTATTACTTTTTTCATCTTTGGTTTTTTTCTTTTCTTCTCTTTATTTTTTTTTTCCTCTTTCATTTTTTGTTTTCATCTTTAATACTTCATTTTTGTTTTTTTTAGCATTTAGTGCTATATGGGCTTTTTCCTGCTTTTTCTTTTCTTTCTTTTTATTAATCTTTCTCTTATATTTTCCTTTTTTTAAGGTTCTCGATTTGTCTATCATAGTTTCACATTTGAATCTTTCTTTCTTTTTAACTCTATTATTTTGGTGCTTTTCTTTTTTCTTCTTTTCTTTTTTAACTTCATTTGTGTATCTCTAACTCTTGCAAAAGGTGTTTTAATATTTTTTCTTTTAATTTTTTTGATATTTTGTCATTTTATTTTCTTTATTTCTTTTTTTGAGATTTTACTTTTTTTTTCTTTTGTTTCCCATTTACTTTTTCAGTGTTTTCCTATAGTCTCCATTTAGCAGTCTTTTTTTCTTTAAAATCTATTATAATCTCTTATATTTGATGCTTTATTTCTTCCTCGTTATTTCTTTTTTAATGGTTAGGCTTTTTCTTTTTTTTTTTTTTTGGGCTCTATTTATCTTACTTTAAATGTTCTCCTAACTTTTCCCTTTTTGTTCCTCTTTTTTTTTTTTTTTTTTTTCATTTCAACTTTATTTCTCTCTCTCATAGATATTTTAAACCACTAATGTCAACTCTCTCTCTCGAATAATCTCATATTGTTGTAAAAAATTCTAACTCATATTACAGTTTGTTTTCCTTCAGGACCTTCATAGTCAAACTTTTTTGTATGTACGTTTCAATATTTTTAGGTCTATCTAAATTAAATAATGTACTACATACTTGACTAATAAAATATATAGTTTCCATCATATAATTAATAAATTGTCTATTTTGAGACCAAATCTAATGCAATAATAACATATGATGGCTTTAAAACATAAAGTAATAAAAACAAATTTTAAAGAAAAATCTTTAAAAAAACGTATTTGAAATAAACAATCAAATTGTGTCACGAGTACAAAATTTTTTTGTTCCTTTTCAAGATAATATTTTTAATTTATTTGCTTCTTTTACAAATTTAAATCAAGGATTTTCTTAGAAACATAGTGCATGAATTTTGTGATTCAAGAATTTATGGAATTAATATAAAAATATTTCAAAAATTCTATAGTAAATTTTACAGTTAAATTTATTAGCTACCGTAATCTAATAAATTCATTGAGAGATTCTATCGTAACTAAGGTGGGAGAAATTTCAATATGCAATAACTCGAGAAATTTAATAATGAGAATTTTTGAGTGTAGTGTAACGTTAGAAGTGTGCCGAGAAATACTCTAACACAAATTAAATCCTTAATTGTCAATTAATTTAAAATCGAAGCTATGCGAGTAGTGAAATCGACAAATAACACTACACAAACTTGGATAATGATACTGTTAAAAAACAATGTCATTACTAAGTCTAAATATTAAAAAAATCAAGTTTAGATTTTTTGTTAAGCTTAAAATAAATTTTTAGACTCAACGCAATTAAAATCATATACTATTAAACTTGTATCGATATCAGTTCATACTGTGATTGGCGTGTTGCAGTATTAAAAAAAAGGAGAAGATCTATCGGTTATTAAAATTTATGTCAGCAAAATTTGTCATTTCTGACAGCATAAAAATCATCTGCTTAAGTTGTAACTTACAAGAATCAACTAAGGACAAGAATCCCTTAATTTTAGCCTCCATCCCAAGATGCTTGTCCTTTGACAATTAATAAGACAAACCCAACACTCCACTCTCCCTCTAAATGGTGCCACATTTAGGAGAAATTAATCTTAGTTCAAGCTTTATTAAGCCTCTTAAGAGACTAATTAACCTTGGGTTAGGTGGGAAAGATTAAATTAAGCATGGTCTACATAAGGAAGACTATTAAAGCCATCACAAAATTTTGTTTCATATCTTTACTCTCCATTTTCCTCAACCTTGTGTGCCTAAAGCCTCCAAAAAAAAAAAAAAAAATCTTTGCTTCCAAACTTCCTCCCAAAGCCTAAATCAAAACAAGCCAAAATCCCAAAATATTATCTACCACTTTCATGCCACAAAACTAAGTCGACAAAGAAGAAGAAGATGATGATGATAATGAAGATGAAGATGAAGAAGAATGAAGGAGTCTTAGAGCCTTGGACTAAGGTAATATTACATTTTTCTTTCTCCCCTTTTTCCTAGCAAAGAAAGAACATATGCGACTTAAAAAGTTTTAGTATGAAAACTAAAGCAAAGCTAGTTTTTTTTTACATGCTTAAGCTTGTGATTTAGTGTGTTACAAGAAAAAGAAAAAGAGGAGTTATGGTCCTTAAGATTACCTACCCAAGTATAGCCATCAAGGGTAAGTAATTTAAACTTTTTCTTAATTTTTTTGGGTTAAAGTTTATAACTTTATGAGAGACTTGATGATTGGATGAGAAAATAGGTTGTAATAATTGTTTATATGTTGATTTGTATAGTTTGTGCTTGCATGAAATGTAAAAAGTTAGTATTGCATGTTAAAATTAAGTTTGTGCAAGTTTTGGTTTGTAGAAAAATTTTCCAAAAACTTTGAACGTGTAAACGGAAGCTTTAGAGTCGCTTTTAAAAGTTTTTTCCGAACACGAGACTTTTAGATTTCGATGTTTTGAACAACTCTATGACTAAGTAAAAGCATAGTTTTGACTCTAAATAGGCTTATCAATTAATTTTTTGGGACTACCTAAAATAGTCCCAAAAACTGCTAAAAGGTAGCCCAAAAACTACTTAAAGCAGTTTGTAAAGAAACTACTACTATTTTGCCTTTTTTGCCATTTTGAATCCGAATTATACATTTTGTCGAACATTAACGTTTTAGATTTTGATGATATGAATTGCTTTCGTGAAGAAATTTTTTTTCAAAATCTGCCTCTAAAATACAATTATGGGCAGTTCTCCAAAACTGTCTAAAAGCTACATTTTTTGGCAGAAAACTATTTTAAGGTTTCGGGTTGTTTCGAGGCCGAATTGTAATTTTTCTCAAACACGAAAGTTTTAGAATGTAGTAAAATGAAGAGCTTTCATGAAGAGAGTATTGTAAAAATTTGTTTGTAAATTTGACTTTAATTAGGATTTATAAAAACATTCAAAACTTTTTAGTTAGTAAAATTTGCAAAGTTTTAACTAGAAAACAATTGTATCAAAATGATAATTAGAAATTTAAAACAAACATGAAAATCATTGAGACACATATTTTAAACAAGTGATTTTATAAAAAGAAAAACTTTAGAAAAAAAAACTACTTTAAATGTACAAATTCCTTTTTACTTTCTAAAACTTACCAAAAAGGTGCCCTCCAGTACTAGTTTTTGTAAACAAAGATTGCATGACTATAAAATCCTATTTTTCAATGAACCAAGATATTACAGTATTCTAGGAAGATTATATAAACCCAAGATTTAGTGGGTTACTAGTTCTAGGCATTGATTTATGGAGCGATTTTTATTTGAACCTTTGAGCTCTACGAACAAGATTTTGTGAAAATAAATCTTAATAGTTTTCAAATTGACATTGATTTAGCTATCATAAAAACCTGATATGCTAGAGTCCTAGTGTCATGATGCTAGGCATAGGACTAACGCCCATTTTAGTTTAAAAGGCCGTTTGAATCATAGTTCATCAGTACAATGCAAATGACGTCATAAAATCATTTTCAGTCTTAACGAGATTAAAACCAATTACAAGCTCATTAAATAGATTTAGAATATGACTAATTAGAACTTAGATTAAGAATTATGAATTTAAAAAATGTTTACATTGGAGGGTTTAAGGATATGTAAATTTAATAACGGTAGATAATTAATTAATTGTTGTTAAATTAATTAATTATCAATTTTGATAAAAACTAATCGCAATTAAGGAAATATATGAATATTATGATGAACTAATAATGTAGTTAATCCTTGTAATAGAAAGAGTAAATTTTATGATCAAAGAATTATGATCTAAAAGAATGATCAAATTCCTTCAATTTTGCTAGAATTAAAAATAGCATAAAATAGATTTTCTTATACACTCTTAATGGGTGTCTTACATAGAAACACTCTCTAAAAGGAGATAAGGAATTTCAAGAAGATATAGATATCTATTTTGGAAATACAGGTGAGTAGAAATCTCGCCTACAGTACGAATACTTTCTAAAATGTTTTTAAGTATGTTTAAGTTCAATCATAGTATGCTATGCCATGTCATATTACATGCTCACTAAATTGATTTATGAAACTAATGAGGATAAACTAATCTAAGAGAGTCGTACCAACCTCTTGACCTATGGGGAGGCCAAAAAACAAAATAAAAAAAAAGTTAAATTTGGTCACGGTGTTGTTTAGATCTTGCAAACCTTAACATCTCATTGATCGTGTGCAACCGTACGACTACCTGGGGCCGATAAATAATAAAATAAGATCATAATCAAGCATAATCAGTACATGCATTTTTAATGTTATCACATGCTACTTCAATTGTTTTGCGAGTTATTATTCCTACTTACAGAGCAAAAGCTCATTTAAAAATATTCATCCTATAGGTAAATGACCTATCAGTAATGTTTAGTGGACAGTGATAAAACGACGGACAATTAGAGTGGAGTTATAGGATATGGATACCATGCGCTTATTTTTCACATATAGTTTTGTTAATTATGACTTTCTTGATATTATGTTTGATTTTATAACTCCAATGCTGAGCTTGTTTTAAGATAACTGTTAAACTACTAATTAATATTATTTTGTTTGCAACAAAAAGTAAATAGAGTATTGAATTAAAATAGATTAGCAACATTAAAAAAAAAAAAGCGAGATGTTTTACGTATGTTTTGGATAACTGTTAGACCTCTATACTATATTACTATTTATGTTACAGCAAAAGGCAAAAATAGTTTTTAAATTAAAATTCACTAGCCTGGTTAGCATTTATAAAAATAGTTATAAATTAATTATATAATGATATAACTAATTGTTTTTAAGTT
Source organism: Artocarpus heterophyllus (assembly GCA_025403435.1). NCBI lineage: Eukaryota > Viridiplantae > Streptophyta > Magnoliopsida > Rosales > Moraceae > Artocarpus > Artocarpus heterophyllus. Next base: position 1,383,075 of record JAJQZP010000037.1, read on the forward strand.
AAAAGATACTAGTGAAGTTTAACTCTTTGAAAGAAAGAAAGAATAACCAAAAAAATTTATTCTGCAAAATTAAGTAATTTAAGTAAATATATATTTAAGTAATTAAGTAACGGCCACGTAGATCGGGTCATTACAGTTGGTATTAGAGTCGGTATCCTGCCATCCTACTCCACATCATCACGCGCCTGCTAAGCCACAGTCCAAGTAAGTTATAACTCATTTGTGTACTTAAGATTTATTTCTAACATTAAGTTATATCTTATTATTATTCTGTAGTAAACTAGGCCGAACCAATGAATCCCTGTCCAATTGACGCCAACCGTAGGGCCACAGTAGCATTTCGAGATATGGTGCCTGGTACCTTTGTTGAGATTTGCTGGCGACACCTGTTGACTGAATGGATCAACAACCTAGATAAGATATTTGCTTTATGTAATATTGAGGATCGTCTGTGTGTCTCTCTAGCCACCATTAGATTTGGAGGCCCTGCTTTGGCCTGGTGGCTTTGATTGGGAGCCAAGCATCAACAACAAGGTTGGAACGAGTTTAAGGAGCAGATGAGGACTAAATATGGATTAGCACCAAATAGTGTAGTTTAGGTTCCTAAAGAGCCTAGGGATCTACACATTTGGGATGATATATGGCTAAGACGTTATAAGGTCTAGCAACTAGTTGGGATGTCTATAAGGGAAAGTGCATGGCACATTATTGCCTGAGATTTAGAGACACAATGTTGCCTAATATATTCTGCTCACTATACCTGCAGTATAGGTTCATGCCTTCCTTTAGAAAGGAGTGCCAAAGGAGGTACAAGAACCAGTACAGTATCCAAGACAATATCACAACACTTGGCATTTTTGTCTATCATTTACGTCAAGCAGGAGATGGATAGAATATAGAAACTGCTCCAAATTAATGCAACAATGGCAACAACAGCACAATAGAAGTTAGAGGCGGTTGAGGGACACTTGTTTCATGATGATACTAACATCCTCAATTAGGTACCAGGAATGCACAAGAATGACAACAATGACCTCCCCAATTATGTACTAGGCATACACGATAATGACGATGATGATGTCCCTAATTATATACCAGAAGCACACGATAATTATGATGATGTTGCCCCCAATTATGTACCAGGAGCATGTGATGAAGATGATGATCCGTCTCAACTATAGCACAGTATTTTGGCAACTGTCGACGAGTTCACAAAGGAGGAGGACCCCTGTAACACCCCTTAAATCAGACGTCATAGATGTCGTTTCATACTTACATTTGAACAAGCATAAACTATATACTATTAAATAATATCAAGCTTAATCGTTACAATTGATTTTACAAGTATTTAAAACTTACATTACCAGGATCCATTCATACGTTTTTTTTTAAAAAAAAAAAAAAAAAACTTATCGTTGTTTCGAAAATAATCATTTAATTTATTTCATAACATATTTTATTCAATTATACTTAATTTATCATAAACTTATAGGTTTGTTAAGTTGTATAAATCAAAACTTATAAATATATTCCATAAAAACTCTTGATCAACACATCATTTGAAATTCATTTGTTCCCACAGTTTGGCAGGCCGAACTTGGGACTTAGGCAGGCCGTTCAACATCGGCAGGCCGATGTTTTCTCTGCCGGCAAGCTGGCAGAGGCTTTGCAAAACGGATTGAAAATTCATCCATGTTCGGCAGACCGAAAAATCCAGTCGGCCGGCCAAACTTTGGGACTTCGGCAGGCCGGCCACAGAGTTCGGCAGGCCGTCCGAGACCCCATTTCCTTGAAAAAAAAACTAACTTAAAACGTTCCAACTTTACGTAAAATATAGCGGAAGTTCATAATTCATCAAAAATGATAAAACAACTTATAAAAACATAATATAAGTATTCTTAAAAACCTTAACATAAAATATGTTCAAAATATATAATTGATTAAATCATAAAATCATAAAAATCATTTCTTCTTGGCATGCTTCCGGTTACAATTCATCGTTCATGTTGTTCACACACCGTCCTATGTCCTCCACCTATTCCATGACTCTCTTACCCTTATCTGCAACATGACATATAAAACATGATTAAGCTAACGCTTAGTAAGTACATATAATTCTCACAATTTATAAAGCATTCCATAAACATCGTCATCTTCATGATCATCATATCATAAAGTGCCTTAAGCACAATTTCATAGAACATATCTTTCATAACGTTAACCATGTTAAAACTTAATTCATTTTATCTTAAGGGCCCAAGTGTTGCACCATAAACATCATCATAGGCGCGCCGTCATGAAAGGAGAAGGGTAGCTAATCCCAAACCAAACATGACATCATAACATAACATTTCATAATATTGGATGTGCAACACTTATTAGGTGATATATATATACATACTTTTCATTCTTTGAAACATGTCATCATCATACATGCATATCTTTAAAATCATGAAAATCTTTCATAAGAAATCCTTTAAGGAAAAATCATCATAACATCATCATGAATATCCTTGTAAAACATATCATCAATCCTTGTAAAAAAAAAGTGTCATGTTGCAGGTGAGATTGTACTTACCTTATCGTTAGGTTACTTAACCTTAAAATTGCACTTGGTGACGACGCCGCGGTCTCGTTGTGCTCGCTTCCTTGAGTGTCCATGCCATTTATCCATTTAAAGATGCAATAAAATCAATACTTATCATAAAATATCCATACACTCATCTCATATTTTAAACATTATTCATAACCATAAAAAGAAAATCGTCATCACATATACATGTAATTATGATTTTCTTAAATCATAAAAATTACTTAAGCATATAAAACAAACCATGCATCTAAACATAATTATCTTTTAAATAAAACATTTCGTACAATTAATATATATATATATATATATCAATTTAAAACCTCATACAATCATCATATCATCATGCATAAAATCATTTTATTATCATAGAATCATGTAAATACATTAAAACGTTTAATAAAACAAAATCCCAAAAACAACATTATCAAAACAGATTTTTCTTATAATAATTTCATAAAAATTTCATAATCATGGAAATAAAATACATTCGTCATTCATATACATATTCTTAACAACTTTTCATGAAAACATCATATTTACCCCTTGACTGAACATTACGTTTTTCATACTTAAAAATTAAACAGTAACATTACTGTGAAGGGTAGAAGACAAAAATATTCATTTTTCATTAAAAACATTTATATGACATAAAACGTGAAGAAACATCACACATAATACCCATGATCATCATAATAAAAACACAAAACAAAACACAATACCTAGAGAGGATATTGTAGGCGAAGTGAGGAGAAGAATTTCTTTTCAAAAATACCAGAAAAGCTGAATTCTTACCTTGGAGTTTCTTCTCAAAATTCTTGAATTCACCAACGAAACAAAACTTTTTCTCAAAAATTTTCACGGGAGAGAAAAATTTCGTGAAGAAGAAAAGAAGAGGAAGATTAGAAAGTCAGAAAATGTCTCAGACTTTTTAGAGAGAGAGAAAATAATAAAAAGAAGAAACGTTAATTAATTTTCTTTTAACGTAATAAACATAATGAGCATTCATGGCCTTCATTAAGTCAGAAAATTCTGACTGTTGAAAGCGTGACATGAGGCGTGGGAAGAGGAAGAGAAAATAATGAGAGAACGTCTCAGAACCGAGGGAAATTATCTGAGGCGTTAAAATTTTCTAATGTAATATGTATAATAAAGAATCATTACTCTTCATTAAGTCAGAAATTTCTGACTGTTAAGAGAGTGATTGGCATGGGAAAGGAGGAAAAAGAAAAGGAAGGTCAAACATTATAAATCTTACCTTAAATTTACCTTCTAAAAATAGGAAACCTCTTTAAATAATACAAATCAAATCCTTTAATTTTTCTTAACTGATAAAACATTCCATTATTATGCCAATTAATCACATTAATTCACCCAATTAATGTAATTAACTCAGCCATAATTTTGGAGGAATTTTCTGTTGACTGCTTGTCAGCCATGTTTGGCCTGCCGGTTTTCCCTTTCGGCCTGCCGATTCCAGCAAGTTCGGCCTGCCGGTGGGGGTTCTTCGGCCTGCGTTCTCGGGCAAGACGTTCGGCCTGCCGATCTGTCATTAAATGTCATAACATAAAACATTCATACATCATTGCATCATAAATAATCATATATTGTATCATAAATTAATATATGCTTAGAATTTCACATAAACACTAGAGCACAACGATCTCATGCGGTCGTCACCTGTCACAAAACTTGACATAAAAAGTTAGTAACATGCACATCACATATCATATCATATAACGTTATTTATTAATAACATTTCTCAATAACGTTACTAACTTAACGTGGTCCGTTACATAAAATAGGCGGGTGTTACAATTCTCCCCACCTTATAAAAGTTTCGTCCTCGAAACTTAGAATAAATGTGGATACATAACTTTCATGTCATTTTCACGTTCTCATGTAGCTTCTTCAACTTGCTGATTTCGCCATAACACCTTGACCAATGGAATTTCTTTATTCCTCAAAGTCTTGGTTTTCCAATCGAGTATCTTTATTGGCTTTTCTTCGTAACTTAGGTCTTCACATATCTCGATCACTTGCGGCTCAATCACATGCGTAGGGTCCGGAACATACTTCTTGAGCATGGAGACATGAAATACATCATGCATTACGGACATTTCAGAAGGCAACTGCAACTGATAAGCTACTTTGCCTATTCGTTTAACAATTTTATAAGGACCGATGAATCTTGGGCTTAACTTGCTTTTCTTTCCAAATCTCATAACCCCTTTCATTGGTGCAACTTTCAAGAATACATAATCACCCACAGCGAATTCTAAAGGTCTTCTTCTTTTGTCAGCATAACTCTTTTGGCGGCTTTGAGCGGTCTCTATCCTTCTTCTTATCAACTTTATCATCTTAGATGTTTCATTCACAAAGTCTGTTCTTTCAGCATCAACACTCTCAATTAACTTCTTTTCACCAGCTTCGTGCCAACATATAGGTGACCTACATTTTTGTCCATACAGCGCTTCATATGGTGCCATTCCAATTGTTGCTTGAAAGCTATTGTTGTAAGCAAATTCTGCTAACGGTAGCATTTTATACCAGCTGGTCTTAAAATCGAGAGAACATGCCCGTAGCATATCTTCTAGAATCAAGTTCGTCCTCTCTGTTTGGCCGTCAGTCTGAGGATGAAAAGCTGTGCTGAAATGAAGCCTAGTTCCCATTGCATTCTGGACACTCTTCCAAAACTTAGATGTGAACCTACCATCACGATCTGAGATAATTGACTTGGGAATCCCATGTAGTCGTACAATTTCCTTAACATAGAGTTCCACTAACCGTTCCATAGAGTAAGTGATCTTGATAGGAATGAAATGCGCCGTCTTCGTCAGCCGATCCACAATTACCCAAATTGCATCATAACCATTCGTTGTTCTGGGTAAGCCGATAATGAAATCCATTGCTATTTCTTCCCATTTCCATTTCGGTATTTGGATAGACTGTAGTTCACCACCAGGTCTCTGGTGTTCAGCCTTTACTTGCTGACATGTCATACATTTTTGCACATACTTTGCAACATCACGTTTCATCCCAAACCACCAGAAGTTACCTTTTAAATCATTATACATCTTTGTTGCACCTAGATGAATAGAGTAGGGGGTGTCATGAATTTCTGTCAAGATTCTTTCCCTTAAATCATCAACATTGGGAACACATAAACGGTCCTTAAGGTACAAAGTTCCATCATCCGCAACACGAAACTCTTGACATTTTCCTTCTTTCATTTCTTGCTTGATTCTTACAAGGCTTACGTCGTCATCTTGCTTACTCCGAATTTCATCATACATCGTCGGAGCAAGAGAGAGTGCTGATAACTGGCCTACTATAAGTTCTAAACCGAAGTCTAGAATTTCCTTCCTTAAGGGTGGAGACATTGCTTGCATAGACATTAGCATGGCAACTGACTTCCTACTTAAAGCATCAGCTACTCGGTTAGCTTTACCAGGATGATAAAGGATTTCACAATCATAATCCTTCACCAATTCTAGTCATCTTCGTTGTCTCATGTTCTGGTCTCTTTGTGTGAAAAAGTACTTCAAACTTTGATGATCAGTGAATATCTTGCATTGGACCCCATACAAATAGTGTCTCCATATCTTCAACGCAAAAATGACCGCTGCTAACTCGAGGTCATAAGTAGGATAGTTCTTTTCGTAATCCTTTAGTTGCCTTGATGCATAAGCAATCACCTTTTCATTTTGCATCAATATAGCTCCTAGGCCCATCTTGGAAGCATCACTGTAGATTACGAACCCATCATTTCCCTCAGGAATTGCCAACACTGGAGCTGTCGTTAATCTTTTCTTCAGTTCTTGAAAGCTCTTTTCACATGCATCCGTCCATTCATACTTCTTTCCCTTGCGAGTTAAGTTCGTAAGTGGAGCCGCTATCTTGGAGAAATCTTCTACGAATCTCCGATAGTAACCTGCTAGACCCAAGAAGCTCCTTATTTCACTTGCGTTCATCGGTTGCTTCCAATTGAGTACAGCTTCTACTTTAGCAGGATCCACCATTATTCCATCCTTTGAAATAACATGCCCTAGGAATGACACTTTATCAAGCCAAAACTCGCATTTAGAGAACTTAGCATAAAGCTGGTGTCTTCTTAAAGTCTCCAGCACAATCCTTAAATGCTCCTCATGCTCTTCCTGATTCTTCGAGTAGACAAGAATATCGTCGATAAATACAACAACAAATTTATCGAGGAAATCCTTGAATACCCTGTTCATTAAATCCATAAAGGCAGCAGGTGCATTCGTCAAACCGAAAGGCATAACCACAAATTCATGGTGACCATATCTCGACCGGAACGCAGTCTTGGGGATATCTCCTTCTTTAATCTTCAACTGGTGATACCCTGATCGTAGATCAATTTTTGAGAACACCGATGCACCCTTAAGCTGATCAAACAAATCATCAATTCGAGGCAACAGATACTTGTTCTTGATCGTCACCTTGTTCAGTTCCCTGTAGTCGATGCAGAGTCTCATAGTGCCATCCTTCTTTTTCACAAATAAGACTGGTGCACCCCATGGTGAGTGACTTGGCCTGATAAATCCTTTGTCAAGTAGCTCCTTTAGTTGCGTGTGAAGCTCCTTTAATTCTGCCGGGGCCATTCTGTAAGGAGCTTTAGAGATTGGTTCGATGCCTGGAGCAAGCTCAATCTCGAATTCAAGTTCTCTTTCTGGCGGTAGACTCGTCAGATCATCAGGGAACACATCTTCATATTCATGAACAACATGCACATCTTTAATTCTTGTCTTTCCTTCTTGGCTTTTGTCTACAACATTTGCCAGATAGCCCATACAGCTGCTTGCTAACAGTTTCCTTGCTTTCATGGCCGATAAAAACATGTGAGGTTTCTTCCTGGTCTCGCCAACATAAACAAATTTCTGATCACCTTCAGGATGGAAGATCACCTTTCGTTTCTGGCATTCGATCGCGGCATTATACTTGCTTAGGAAATCCATCCCAAGAATCATGTCATAGTCATGCATGTCTATCACAATGAGATCGACGAAAAGTTCCCTATCAGAAATCCATAGGGGTACTGTATGCAAACAATGCGTGGATAATATCACTTCCCCAGAGGGTAGTGTCGTAGTGAATCCCTGTCTCATTAGCTCTAAACAAACCCCTAACTTCTTAGCATGTGACATAGACACAAAAGAATGCGTGGCACCCGTATCAAAAAGAACATAAACATCATTACATAAGCTTGTTATCTGACCTGTGACCACATTGGAGGCTTCTGCAGCCACTTGTTCCTTTGTCATGGTATAGATTCGAGCGTTCGTTGGTGGGGCTTCAAGTCTCCCTTGACTAATTAGTGGCCCTTCAAGGGAGGCTTGTATTTGATGCAGCTGGGCCTGAGGAGGAGGTCTCTGTGGGGCATTGGCATTTATCAGCTTGGGGCAATTCTTTATGAAATGATCTTCACGCCCACATATGAAACATTGGTTCATTCCCAGTCGACATTCCCCCGGATGCTTCTTTCCACATTTGGCACATGGTTGGAATCACCTGTAATTGTTGTTGCGCTGACCATCATTGTGCCTTTTGTTGTCATGGCCCTGCTGTTGTTGAGGATTGCCCTTCCTCTTGTTATTCCACCAGTTCTGACTGTTGTTGTTGCTGTTGTTGTTGTTGTTCCTGTGGGGAGGACGGCTTTGGTTGTTAGCATTGTTGGCTTGCTGGTTGGGCTGAGGCTGATTCCTTCTTAATTTTGACAGATGGAACTCAGCACGTTGGGCTCTCATCACAACCTGTTCTTGGGTCCTTGGCGGACTTGCCCCATCAACAATTGCAGCAATGTCTGGTCTAAGGGCTCTTATCAAACTTCTGACCCTTTCATCTTCATTCATAACCATCCCTGGACATAGACGAGCAAGCTGGTCAAACTTTATCACCACATCAGTGACTGTCATATCCCCCTGGCATAAGCTTTCAAACTCCTCAAAATGTTTCCTTGTAACATTCATGCCGAAGAACTTCGTGTTGAACTCATGAACAAAGTCAGCCCATGACATCTCTTCAACATTTCTGCTCTGTTCGATGCCATCCCACCATATCCTGGCCTCCATAGTAAGGCAGTACGAGGCACAGAGGACCTTTTCGTTATCCGTGAAATCCATGAGTCGTAAGGTGGCCTCAATTGTCTTTAACCATCCTTGAGCGACTAACGGGTCCTTAGAACCCTCAAAGTCAGCTGGCTTGACTCTCTTCCATCTGACCAAAAGAGGTTCCTGATGGGCTGCTCTTGGTTCAGCAGCAGGAGCTGGGACTTCATTAACTTGTGCTTGTGGCTGCGGAGGAGGAGGAGGCACCTCATTGCCTGGTTGTTCATTATTCTGGCCGTTGGCCCTTAATGCAGCTATTTCCTGTCGTTGATCCTCCAACTGCCTTTGCAGTTCAGCGATCATCGTCATAAGTCTCTCGTTGGTCTGGGTGCGGGTCTGCATTCTTCTGTGGCCGTCCATCGTAATTTCCTAAAATAATTAGGACTTATAAATAATCTTCCATTTATGAGACTGGTTTTCACTACTATATCTTCTAATCATTAATCAATCAAACCTTAATCTTATCATCATACTTGCGTCTATACATCTAACTTAATCATACTTACTTGGAGGACTTGGATTGACATGTGGCGATATGAATTGTAATAGGAAGATTTGCTCTGATACCAAAGCCTGTAACGCCCCTTAAATCAGACGTCACAGATGTCGTTTCATACTTACATTTGAACAAGCATAAACTATATACTATTAAATAATATCAAGCTTAATCGTTACAATTGATTTTACAAGTATTTAAAACTTACATTACCAGGATCCATTCATAAGTTTTTTTTTTTTTAAAAAAAAAAACTTATCGTTGTTTCGAAAATAATCATTTAATTTATTTCATAACATATTTTATTCAATTATACTTAATTTATCATAAACTTATAGGTTTGTTAAGTTGTATAAATCAAAACTTATAAATATATTCCATAAAAACTCTTGATCAACACATCATTTGAATTCATTTGTTCCCACAGTTTGGCAGGCCGAACTTGGGACTTCGGCAGGCCGTTCAACATCGGCAGGCCGGTGTTTTCTCTGCCGGCAAGCCGGCAGAGGCTTTGCAAAACGGATTGAAAATTCATCCATGTTCGGCAGACCGAAAAATCTAGTCGGCCGGCCAAACTTTGGGACTTCGACAGGCCGGCCACAGAGTTCGGCAGGCCGTCCGAGACCCCATTTCCTTGAAAAAAAAACTAACTTAAAACGTTCCAACTTTACGTAAAATATAGCGGAAGTTCATAATTCATCAAAAATGATAAAACAACTTATAAAAACATAATATAAGTATTCTTAAAAATCTTAACATAAAATATGTTCAAAATATATAATTGATTAAATCATAAAATCATAAAAATCATTTCTTCTTGGCATGCTTCCGGTTACAATTCATCGTTCATGTTGCTCACACGCCGTCCCATGTCCTCCACCTATTCCATGACTCTCTTACCCTTATCTGCAACATGACATATAAAACATGATTAAGCTAATGCTTAGTAAGTATATATAATTCTCACAATTTATAAAGCATTTCATAAACATCGTCATCTTCATGATCATCATATCATAAAGTGCCTTAAGCACAATTTCATAGAACATATCTTTCATAACGTTAACCATGTTAAAACTTAATTCATTTTATCTTAAGGGCCCAAGTGTTGCACCATAAACATCATCATAGGCGCGCCGTCATGAAAGGAGAAGGGTAGCTAATCTCAAACCAAACATGACATCATAACATAACATTTCATAATATTGGATGTGCAACACTTATTAGGTGATATATATATACATACTTTTCATTCTTTGAAACATGTCATCATCATACATGCATATCTTTAAAATCATGAAAATCTTTCATAAGAAATCCTTTAAGGAAAAATCATCATAACATCATCATGAATATCCTTGTAAAACATATCATCAATCCTTGTATAAAAAAAGTGTCATGTTGCAGGTGAGATTGTACTTACCTTATCGTTAGCTTACTTAACCTTAAAATTGCACTTGGTGACGACGTTGCGGTCTCGTTGTGCTTGCTTCCTTGAGTGTCCATGCCATTTATCCATTTAAAGATGCAATAAAATCAATACTTATCGTAAAATATCCATACACTCATCTCATATTTTAAACATTATTCATAACCATAAAAAGAAAATCGTCATCACATATACATGTAATTATGATTTTCTTAAATCATAAAAATTACTTAAGCATATAAAACAAACCATGCATCTAAACATAATTATCTTTTAAATAAAACATTTCGTACAATTAATATATATATATATATATATATATCAATTTAAAACCTCATACAATCATCATATCATCATGCACAAAATCATTTTATTATCATAGAATCATGTAAATACATTAAAACGTTTAATAAAACAAACTCCCAAAAACAACATTATCAAAACAGATTTTTCTTATAATAATTTCATAAAAATTTCATAATCATGGAAATAAAATACATTCGTCATTCATATACATATTCTTAACAACTTTTCATGAAAACATCATATTTACCCCTTGATTGAACATTACGTTTTTCATACTTAAAAATAAACAGTAACATTACTGTGAAGGGTAGAAGACAAAAATATTCATTTTTCATTAAAAACATTTATATGACATAAAACGTGAAGAAACATCACACATAATACCCATGATCATCATAATAAAAACACAAAACAAAACACAATACCTAGAGAGGATATTGTAGGCGAAGTGAGGAGAAGAATTTCTTTTCAAAAATACCAGAAAAGCCGAATTCTTACCTTGGAGTTTCTTCTCAAAATTCTTGAATTCACCAACGAAACAAAACTTTTTCTCAAAAATTTTCACGGGAGAGAAAAATTTCGTGAAGAAGAAAAGAAGAGGAAGATTAGAAAGTCAGAAAATGTCTCAGACTTTTTAGAGAGAGAGAAAATAATAAAAAGAAGAAACGTTAATTAATTTTCTTTTAACGTAATAAACATAATGAGCATTCATGGCCTTCATTAAGTCAGAAAATTTTGACTGTTGAAAGCGTGACATGAGGCGTGGGAAGAGGAAGAGAAAATAATTAGAGAACGTCTCAGAACCGAGAGAAATTATCTGAGGGAAGTGCGTTAAAATTTTCTAATGTAATATGTATAATAAAGAATCATTACTCTTCATTAAGTTAGAAATTTCTGACTGTTAAGAGAGTGATTGGCGTGGGAAAGGAGGAAAAAGAAAAGGAAGGTCAAACATTATAAATCTTACCTTAAATTACCTTCTAAAAATAGGAAACCTCTTTAAATAATACAAATCAAATCCTTTAATTTTTCTTAACTGATAAAAACATTCCATTATTATGCCAATTAATCACATTAATTCACCCAATTAATGTAATTAACTCAGCCATAATTTTGGAGGAATTTTTTGCTGACTGCTTGTCAGCCATGTTCGGCCTGCCAATTTTCCCTTTCGGCCTGCCGATTCCAGCAAGTTTGGCTTGCCGGTGGGGGTTCTTCGGCCTGCCGTTCTCGGGCAAGACGTTTGGCCTGCCGATCTGTCATTAAATGTCATAACATAAAACATTCATACATCATTGCATCATAAATAATCATATATTGTATCATAAATTAATATATGCTTAGAATTTCACATGAACACTAGAGAACAACGATCCCATGCGGTCGTCACCTGTCACAAAACTGGACATAAAAAGTTAGTAACATGCACATCACATATCATATCATATAACGTTATTTATTAATAACATTTCTCAATAACGTTACTAACTTAACGTGGTCCGTTACATAAAATAGGCGGGTGTTACAACCCCTCTAAGGATGAGTTGTTCGAGGATAACGTGTTTTTATACACAAGCCCAGATGTAGAATCAGGGCTATCGTTAGATAGATAGAGCTCTTCAATGTACAGCCCACCTTTACATGAGACCCCTTTTAATATATAGTGAGAAATGATAGACGCTCTCACTAGACCTTACCTTGATATTTTGGACGTAATGTGAGAAGTGATGGACATTCTCACCATGACCTAACGATAACGTTGTGTTAATATAGTACAGGAAGTGTTAGTCATTTCTAATTGAATTAAATTATATTATCTCATGTATATATTTTGGGAAGTGACAAACACTCCCAGCCAATCTTAATGCTCAAAAATTTCATAGATATATGAATGCATGTATATGATGTTGTGGAAAGGGATATACACTTCCAATAGCTATACGAAAAGTTTATGTTAAATGAAATCTTGCATACAATGATTTCGATTCCATGCGCTGCTTTTGTGATATGATTTATGTGTGAATTAGAATTTTGATCTGCATAAAAATAGAATTAAAATTCTCCATGCATTAGAAACTTAGAATTTTCATAACCTCTCTCATTTAACGATAGGACCACGATACAACCACACCTCAAGATGCTTGAGAACTACAAGAAATCTTACTGTTGGCTTAAATTGTTGGAATGAGACAACAACTGCAAGCTTTGAAACAAGAAATGCATGCATTATGTGAATTATTGGCATGACAAAACCCCCCAATCTCCAATTGGAAGGGCATCGACTCAAAAGAATCTGCTTGTACTAGAAGGTCTAGATGCACTAGAAGACCCCCTCGCAGTAGAGGGACATCACAACCAAGAACTACCACCCGTATTGATTGGGCTAGAGCAAGTAGAGGGGCCAAGCACCCAACCAATAGCAAATGCATGTTGGGATTCAATCTTGGAGAAGTCTCAATGTATAAAGGCACCAGTGATTAATGACTCCTCAAACCCTACAGAGGTTGAGAATTGGCTAACCAATGTTCAAGTAGACCAGAATAATATGGAGAGGAACAACAATAAAAAGAGGAAAGGAAATCCTAATCAAGATAACTAGAAGGGTCAACTTCAAAGGAAAAACAATAAAAGAAATCATAATAATAGCTACCTCACTTGTCCAAAGTGTGGGAAGAAACACTTGGGAGAATACAGAATTGGAACAAACAGTTATTACATTTGTGGCAAGGAAGCCTACTTTGCTAGGCTGTGCTACTCAAACCCTTAGAATCATCCAGTAAGAACCAGCAGAGAGCTCCAAAGAGCCAGTTGCATGGAGATGCTTACAACAAGAATGATGTAGAAGCTAGAACCTCCACAATAGTGACAGGTCAGCTTCCTATAGCTAGATAAAATGCTTATGCATATAATTCTAGAACAATGTCTTTATTTATATTATTTAAGTTTGTCAAGCATTTGGATAAGTTAGAAGATAGAATGAGTTAGTAGTTTAGGACCATGTTACCCTTCAAGGAAATTTTGTTGTTTAATTATTAGCTACGAAACGTTCCAATAATTATTTGTGATAGGAGAGATTAGGAACGTCGTACCCTTTAGGACCATTTTGCCCTTTAGGAAAATTTTGTTGTTTAATTATTGGCTACAAGACGTTCTAATAATTATTTGTGATAGGACATATTAGGAACATCCTACCCTTCAGGATCATTTTGCCCTTGAAGGAAATGTTGTTGTCTAATTACTGGCTACGAAATGTACCAATAAATATATATGGTAAAGACCTATAAGTGAACTTAATAATCATTGATATGAATGATTACGACATCATCCTGGGAATAGATTTCTTAGGAAATTACAACACAGTTATTGATTGTCGACATCGTAAAGTCACATTCGAACCCGTAAAGGAAGAAGAATTCACCTACACGGGAACATCGTAGAAGCAATCAGTGCTAATGACATTAGTTATGAAAGCAAGCAAGCTATTAGCTAGTGGATGCAAAAGATACTTAACCAAGTTGGTGGACAAGACCAAGGAGAGTAAGATAGGACCGGAAGATGTCCTAGTGGTCAGAAACTTCATGGAAGTTTTTCCAAAGGAGTTGCCAGGATTGCCATCAGAACGAGATATTTCATTCAAGATAGAATTGATGCCTGAATCAACACCAGTTTCTAATGCACTTTATTGGATGGCCCCAGCAGAACTGAAAGAGCTCTAGGTACAGCGACAAGAACAATTAGACAAGTATTTCATCCGCCAAAGTTATTCACCATGGGGGGCACTAGTTTTGTATGTGAAAAAGAAAGATGGTACATTAAGAATGTACATCGATTATTGGGAGCTAAACAAGATCATGATCAAGAACAAGTATCAGCCACCTTGAATCAACGATCTATTTGATCAGTTGAAAGGAGCTACCTATTTTTTCAATGATCAATTTGCATTCTGGATACCACCAGCTTTAAATTAAGGAAGGTGATGTGTCGAAGATAGCTTTAGGACACGTTATGGATACTATAAATCTCTTGTGATGCCGTTTGGATTGACCAACACTCCAACAACATTTATGGACCTGATAAATAGGGTATTCATGGATTATCTAGACAAATTCATCATTGTTTTCATAAATGATATTCTAATTTACTCAAAGACAAAAGAAAAGCATAAGGAACACTTATGGATCGCCTTGCAAATATTGAAGGAAAATCAATTGTATACCAAATTTTTAAAGTGTGAATTTTGGCTAGAAAAGGTACAGTTTTTAGGACATGTGGTATCTAAAGAAGGAGTTGATATGGATGTTGTGAAAATTGAAGCAGTGAGTAAATGGCTAGGCCCGAAAAGTATGACAAAGGTATGCAGTTTCCTCGGATTAACGGGGTATTATCGATGGTTTATAGAAGGATTTTTGAAGCTAGCAGCACCTCTCATGGCTCTCACATGAACAAGGAAGAAATATGAATGGACTGATAAGTGTGCAGAAAACTTCAGGGAGTTGAAAAGAAGGCTCACTAGTGCTCTAGTGCTAACAATTCTAGATGTCGAAGAAGGAAATTTTGTGATTTTCAGTGATGCTTCCAAATTGGGTTTAGGAGCTGTCCTTATGTGAGGAGGAAAAATACTCACCTGTGCCTCACGACAGCTTAAGGACCATAAAAAGAACTACCCGATACATGATTTAGAGCTTGTAGCAGTGGTTTTTGCGTTGACAATATGGTGGCACTACTTTTATGGAGCAAAATGTGAAATTTACACTGATCATCAAAGCCTAAAAGACATCTTTACACAGAAAGAGTTGAACATGTGACAACGAAGATGGCTGAAACTAGTGAAGGATTACAACTGCAAGATCCTTTATCACCCAAGAAAAGCAAACAAAGTAGCTAATAGCTAAATCAAAAATCCACAGTAACACTCATGGCTATCAGTTTTCTACCTAAGCCTCTACAAAAAGATATCAACAAATTTGGAATCGAGATGATTTTAGGGAAATTATCAACATTAATGCTCCAACCCATCATCCTTAAGCAAATGAAAGGCAATCAAGAACTTGACCCTACTTTGGTTAGAATACGCAAGGAGGTTCTGGAAGGAAAGGAAACAGAGTTCGACCTTTCGACGGACGACATACTTCACCACAACAGTAAGATATGCACACCCGACGATGAAGAAATGAAGAAACAGATCCTTTCAGATGCACACAAAACCCCCTAACTCATATTACAGTTAGGTTTCCTTCAGGCCTTTCATGGTCAATTTTTTTCGTATGTACATTTCAATATTTTAGGTTTCTCTAAATTAAATAATGTATTAAATTAAAATTTTTATTTGAGTTATAAAATATATAGTTTCCATTATATAATTAATAAATTGTCTATTTTGAGACTGAATCTAATACAATAATAACACGTGATGGCTTTAAAACATAAAGTAATGAAAACAATTTTGAAGAAAAATCTTTGAAAAATATGTATTTGAAATAAACAATCAAATTGTGTCACTGCTGCAAATATTTTTATTCCTTTTTAAGATAATGTTTTTGATCTATTTGCTTCTTTTACTATTTTTGTAATGACCAAAAAAATCCTAGAATTAAATAATGTAATTTACAAATTTAAATCAAGTATTTTCCTGGAAACATCGTGCATGAATTTTGTGATTCAAGAATTTATAGAATTAATATAAAAATATTCCAAAAACTCTATAGTAAATTTTACAGTTAAATTTATTAGCCATCGTAACCTAATAAATTCATTGAGAGATTCTACCGTAACAAAGGTGGGAGAAATTTCAATTTGCAATAACTTGAGAAATTTAATAATGAGAATTTTCGAGCATAGCATAACATTAGAAGTGTGCCGAGAAACATTCTAATGCAAATTAGATCCTTAATTGCCAATTAATTTAAAATCAGAGCTATGTGAGTAGAGGAATCGACAGATAATGCTACATAAACTTGGATAGTGACACTATTAAAAAACTATGACATTACTGAGTCTAGATACTAAAAAAGTCAAGTTTAGATTTTTTGTTAAGCTTAAAATAAAATTTTAGACTTAATGCAGTCAAAATCGATGCGTAATTAAACTTATATCGATATTGATTCATACTGTGATAAGCATGTCATAGTATTTGAAAAAAAAATAGGAGAAGACCTGTCAATTATTAGAATTTCTTGTCAACAAAATTAGTCATTTCTGACAATATAAAAATCATCTGCTTAAGTTGTAACTTACAAGAATCAACTAGGACAAGAATCCCTTAATTTTAGCCTCTATCCCATGATGATTGTCCTTTGGCAATTAATAAGACAAACCCAACACTTCACTCTACCTCCAAATGGTGCCACAATTAGGAGAGATTAATCTTAGTTCAAGCTTTATTAAGCCACTTAAGAGACTAATTAACCTTGGGTTAGGTGGAAAAGATTATATTAAGCAAGGTCTATATAAGGAAGATCATTAAAGCCATCACAAAATTTTGCTTCATTTCTTTACTATCCACTTTCCTCTAGCTTGTGTGCCTAAAGCCTCCAAAAGAAAAAAAAATTTCTTTGCTTCCAAACTTCCTCCTAAAGCCTAAATCAAAATAAGCCAAAATCCCAAAATATTTTCTACTACTTTGTAACGCCCCTATATGGGGGTTAATAGTTTTTAATGAATTAAAATAAAAATCAGAAATAAAAATAAAACCTTAAAAATAAAGTTGCCCAGGGCTTAAATAAAAACTCTCAAATCAAAAATAAAAATATAAACGGCAATTAAACCATAGTTTAATGTAGCACCTTAAATTTAATAATATAAACTGTCGTCATCATCATTTTAACCCTCAACGCATTTTAATACAGTCACAGAAAGTAACAATTGATACTTACATTATCATGAAGAACATTCTTAACAATTGAAGCAGTCCCAATGTAATATAGCTACATAGCTTCCTCAACTATTTTTCTCGTAGCCACCTCACACTTAGTGAGTTTTGAAAAGATAAAAATATAAGGGAATGAGCCACAATATGCTCAGTAGAGAAAACCATTACTCACCTTTAGGTTTTTATCATTACCACATTAAAACCTGCATGGTTAGTTAATACTCATCATTATTCAAATTATGAGATTTATTATAATCATATTCCGTGGATACCATAGCTAATCATTACCGAGTTTCATACATATACATATATACAAATATTATAGTTCATCATTATTCCTAGGTACCCACGTTTAATAGAGTATCACTCAACTCATCGAAACCCAAATGGGTGCGCATGATCACCCTCTAAACATTCCAAGGGTGTTCCGGTGAGGGGACATCAAGCCCCAAGTCCTCACCAAGTCGATTCCTATACAGTGTGTTCTGGGACTTTCAACCCAAGGAAGCGTCATCACCTTCCCCCTATTTTACCTTTTAGGGTATTCATGCCTAAGGACGTAACCGCCACCCTCTTCATGTCTCACCATTTTTCTATATTCAATCATTATTAATAGGGTCAGTTTTCTTAACCATGCTTCTCAATTTATAATATGTGTTAATTCATTATGTTCCTCATTGTCAATACAAGACGAGTTCTACATCATCATAATATGGATATAATCATATATATTCAAAATACCATATACATATCTTACATCATAAAACAAACAAATTTTTAATTTACCAAAACCTCACAAAAGATGAGTAATAGAATCCCTACCTTCCAAGCTTATCGACAATCTTTAAATCCCATAATCAATTAACGTTAGCTCCACACTCCCTTGATCCTAAGGCGTGCATAAGGACAATTAAAACTAAAGCACAACATACAACCACATTCATAAATAAATCATGTGTAAAACCATCTTATTATGTGCCATTAAAGCCTTTATGCAAACCTTTTTTGAATACCACAGTAAACAATTTTTGTCTTGACACAATATAAAATTAAACAAGTAATCTATATGTTTTAGTCCCTAATAAGATTCATCAATCACTTAGGATAATATTGGAAAGGTTGCAAGACATTAAGAAATTATGTGGTGAGCAAAGATGGGTTCTTGGTTCAGGTTAGCAGCTAGTATACCATGACAAACTGGTAGGTTTACTAGTTTCTAATCCAAAAATTAAAAAATTCATAGAAAATAAAATACAACTCCGATTTAGGTTTATAATAGCTCATTAGAAAGCTCGTTAGAAAATAAAATTCATTTTAATTTAATTCCAAAATTTCAAAAAATAGCCACTGCCCATAGAGGTATTACAAAGTTTATGGAATGTCAAATTTTTCTTTAACCCAAAACATATTATCCTTGTTCAAAATCTTAAAACCATTCCAAAATATGCAGCTTGCATTATATGATCACAATAAACATATTTTCATGAGTTTTATACCAAAATCATCATTAAACCATATCTCTAGCCTTTTTTACAAATAAAGGTGAAAACATGCTTATGTGAAACTTTCTCATTTAAAACCATAAAATCTAAATTATGTAGCAAAATAAATGAGCAATTTCAAAGTAAAGATGGTAGATAAGACTAGATTAATTTTCTTAAATCTTACCTTAAAATCTCATTGAAAACTTTAAGTCATCAATTCAAGAGATTAAAGCTCAAGTTCAACTTTAGCATGGGGACTTTTGAATGACATGGAGCTGGGTTTCTCAGGTTTAGAGAGTAGAAGAAGGAAGAAGAAGAAGAGAATGAGAGGAAGACATTTCAAGGAGGAAGGGAAAAATAAGTATTACACGGAGAAAAGAAAATAAATGTATGGTTTTCTTTGTTGGAGGGCCCGATTGAAGGAAAATAATAGGAAGTGGGAGACAAGTAGGTGAAGCATTAAGTGCATTATGTCTCCTTCGGAGACTTTAGTTCATATAATGCCAAATGGCATTTTAGTAATTAATTTGATGTTCCAAGAGCGTTTCGGTAAATTTACTAAATAGATATAAAAAAAATTAAAAAAAAATTTTGAAATATGTATAAATAAATAGGATGAAATAGATTTTAGATTAAATAAATTTTAGTTAGCACACTAATAATTAATTTAATTACCATATTACCTGTTAAGAAAGTAATGGGTGTCACATACTTTCATACCACAAAACTAAGTCAACAAAGAAGAAGAAGAAGAAGAAAGAAGGAGTCTTAGAGCCTTAGACTAAGGTAATATTTACACTTTTTTTCTCCCCCTTTTTCCTAGCAAAGAAAGAAAATATGCTACTTAGAAAGTTTTAGTATGAAAACTAAAGCAAAGCTAGTTTTTCTTTACATACTTAAGTTTGTTATTTAGAGTGGTACAAGAAGAAGAAAAAGAGAAGTTAGAGGCCTTAAGATCACCCAAGTGTAGTCATCAAGGGTAAGTAATTTAAACTTTGCCTTAATTTTTTTGCTTTTAGGTTAAAGTTTATAACTTTATGAGAGACTTGATGATTGGGTGAGGAAATGGGTTGCAATAATTGTTTATGTGGTGATTTGTATAGTTTGTGCTTGTATCAAATGTAAAAAGTTTGTATTACATGTTAGAATTAGGTTTTGTGCAAGTTTTGGTTTGTAGAAAAATTTTCCACAAACTTTGAACCCGTAAACGGAAAAGCCTTAGAGTCACTTTTAAAAATTTTTCCAAACACGGGACTTTTAGATTTTAATATTTTGAACAACTCTATGACTAAGCAAAAGCACAGCTTTGACTCTAAATAGGCTTACCAAGTTGTTTTTAGAGACTTCCTAAAACAGTCCCGAAAACTACCAAAAGGTGCCCAAAAACTGCTCAAAGCAGTTTGTAAAGAAACTACCCAAAACAGTTCTAGCAGTGCTGGAACTGTTTTATCGTTTCGGGCTGCTTTGAATCCAAATTTTATGTTTCACCAAACATAAATGTTTTAGATTTCGACAATACAAACAGCTTTCATGGAGGAATTTTTTTCAAAATCTACATGTAAAATAGAGTTATGGGTTGTTTTCCAAAACTATCTAAAAACTACATTTTTTGGCAGAAAACTATTTTAAGGTTTTGGGTTGTTTTGAGGCCAAATTGTAATTTTTGTCAAACACAAAAGTTTTAGAATGCAGCAAAATGAAGAACTTTCATGAAGAAAGTTTTGTAAAAATCTATTTGTAAATTAGACTTTAATTAGGATTTCTAAAAACATTCAAAACTTTTTAATTGGTAAAATTTGCAAAGTTTTAACCGGAAAACAAGTGTGTCAAAAATTGTAATTAGAACTTTAAAACAAACATAAAAATCATTGAGACACATATTTTAAACAAGTGATGTTATAAAAGAAAAACTTTAGAAGAAAAACTGCTTTAAATGTACGAATTCCTTTTAACTTTTTAAAACTAACCAAAAAGGTGCCTTCGGTACTAGTTTTTTAAACTAAGATTGTGTGACTATAAAATCTTGTTTTTCAATGAACCAAGAAATTAGAGTTTTCAAGGAAGATTATATAAGCCCAAGATTTAGTGGGTTACTATTTCCAGGTATTAATTTATGGAGCTATTTTTATTTGAACCTTTGAGCTCTATGAACAAGATTTTGTGAAAATAAATCTTAATAGTTTTCATATTGACATTGATTTAGCTATCATAAAAACCCGATATGCTATAATTCTAGTACCATGATGCCCGGATGGTCCAATGCCCGTTTTAGTTTAAAAGGCCGTTTGAATCATAGTTCATCGGTACGGTGCAAATGACATTGTAAAATCATTTTCGGGCTTGACAGGCTTAAAAACAATTACGAGCTTATTAAATAGACTTAGAATATGGCTAATTAGAACTTAGATTAACAATTATTAATTAGGAAATGTTTACGTTGGAGTTTAAGAATATGTTAATTTAATAATGATAGATAATTAATTAATTAATTTTGTTAAATTAATTAATTATCAATTTTGATAAAAACTAATGGCCATTAAGGAAATTTATTGATTTTATGAGGAACTAATAATGTAGTTAATCCTTATAATAGAAATAGCAAATCTTATGATCAAAGAATTATTATATAGAAGAATGATCAAATTCTTTCAATTATGCTAGAATTAAAAATAGCAAAAAATAGATTTTCTTATACACTCTTAATGAGTGTCTTATATAGAAACACTCTATAAAAGGAGATAAAGAATTTCAAGAAGATAGAGATATCTATTTCAAAAATACAAGTGAGTAGGAATCTCGCCTACAGTATGAATAGTTTAAAATAAATACTTTCTAAAATGTTTTTAAGTATGTTTAAGTTTAATCATAGTATGCTATACCATGTCATATTGCTTGCTCACTAAATTGATTTATGAAACTAATGAGGATGAACTAATCTAAAAGAGTCATACCAACCTCTCAACCTACGGAAAGGCAAAAAAACAAAATAAAAAAAGAGTTAAATTTGGTCACGATGTTGTTGGGACCTTGCAAACCTTAATATCCTGTTGATCACGTGCAACCGATATGACTACTCAGGCTTGATAAATAATAAAATAAGAACATAATCAAGCAAAATCGGTACATGCATTTTTAATGTTATCACATGCTATTTCAATTGTTTTGCGAGTTATTATTTCTACTTGCTGAGCAAAAGCTCATTTAAAAATATTTATACTATAGGTAAACAACTTGTTAGTAATGTTTAGTGGACAGTGGTGAAGCGGTGGACGATTAAAGTAGAGTTAATGGAAATGGATACCGCGTGCTTATTTTCCACATATAGTTTTGTTAATTATGACTCTCTTGATATAATGTTTAATTTTATAACTCCAATGCTGAGCATGTTTTAAGATAACTGTTAAAGTATTAATTAATATTATTTTGGTTGCAACAAAAAGTAAATAAGAGTGTTGAATTAAAATTGATTAACAACGTTAAAAGAGAGAGAGAGAGAGAGATGTTCCAGGTATGTTTTGAATAACTGTTAGACCTCTATACTATATTACTATTTCTGTTACAACAAAAGGTAAAAATAGTTTTAAATTAAAATTCACTAGCAAGGTTAGCATTTATAAAAATAGTTATAAATTAAATATATAATGATATAACTAATTTTTTTAAAATTAGAAGATACTAGCGAAGTTTAACTCTTTGAGAGAAAGAGAGAATAACAAAAAAAATTTCTACAAAAATTAAGTAATTTAGTAAATGTATGTTTTAGTAATTAAGTAACGGCCACATAGGTAAAGTCGTTATAATTTTACTCTTCATAAAACCCCACCCGTTATACTTATGTTATGTTTCATCTAAAAATAATCATTTTACCTTTTGATAAAAAATAAAATAATGAATTTATTAAGTAAGGGATCCAAATTGTTTATTTTATAAATTTCATGATAGTTAAACCAAAAGTAAATGCCAGTGGTCTAAACAAATAGACATCTTTAAAGGGTATTTGTGTAACTTTTACTTTTTATATCTAAATAATTTTTTTCTTCTATTTCTTCTAATATTCAAAATATACGTTATAAAAACTTCAATTATAACTTAATTGGTGCATCACACGTATTTAAACTAGTGTAATTATAAATCGCCATCTCAAAGCATATTTTGTAAAACGTAAAAGTGGGTGAGAGGACTAGCAGAAAGATTTTCAAAGCCTATGCTTTTTTGGTGGGAGGGGGAAAAACAGACAATTAATTGGGCCAGGGATTTCAAAGCCTTTAAAGAAAATCCAAATATGAAAACATTAGATGACTGAATTTATATCAAACGCAATAACAGAAAGCTTCTTCTTTTTCTCGTAATTTTGCGTACCAGTTTCTTCTAATTCCTCTTACCAGCATGCTTATTTGAGTTGGAATTAATGGCGTGTTCAGTTGAGGAAAAAAAGATGGAATTAATAGATTAAGACCCAGATTTCGTTGTCTTTGTTTTTTTTTTTTTTTTTCTTTTCAATACAAAGCGTAATCCAACCCCAAAACTCCCTCGTAAGGCCCACCCAATCAAATTCAATGCCACTAGAACAAACGATCTGAAGTAATTAAGACCCTAATTTTAACATCTCAAATATAAACAAATTAAAGACGTAAATTCACACCAAATACAATAAACCTCACACTCAATTTTTCACACATATTATATATATTTCCTTTGTTTCTATTTTCTTTCCCTCTTGCCATCTCAAAAAAAAGTCCAATTACTTCGATTAACAACTTTTGGAAAATTACGGTGGGTGGTCTTTTCAATGGTATCTTTAAAATAAATGATCATACTTTTCTAAATTAGTAAAATTGCTCCTCCTTATATAAATTATAAAATTAAAATGGCAAAAATAGCTTTCACTATTATTAATCAAAATAACTTTCCTAGGCATTCCAGGTGGCGACCCGACGGAATATGGCACTGACAGTATCTGGAAATGTTGTGCAGAGAGAGAAAATAGAGAAATTTAGGGTTTGGGGTATTATATCAGGGTTTGTTATTTACAGGTTTATCAGTGATATACTAAGGCTTATTAATAATAAACTAGGACTTTTATTATTGATATATCATGACTTGCTATTGATAAACTCGAATTTATCAATGATGTACTTTGCTTTATCATTGATTACTACATATAACTAATATATCATGGTTTACTCCTGATGTACTTGAGTTTGTTATTGATGTATTATAATTGATTAATAATTAAAGAAAGTTATTTTTGTTATTTTGACTTTATAATTATTGAGGGGCGATTTCCTTAATTTAGGAAAATTATGTTTATTTGTTTTAAAAAGGACTTTAAAAAAGCCATTTGCTTCTATACCACTTAATTATTTTTGAAATGAGATTTTTAAGGAATGAACAGATCATGTGGGTCTATGTGTTTACATAAATGATAAATCATTTTGTAGGCGTTTGAGAAGTATGGTCATAACTAAAACTTTTAAACTAAAATTGTAATAAATAAGAGCTTTACACTGTAGCTCTCTTATTTTGATTACTATAACTGTCAAAAATTTTAGTTAGAACTGAGTTTTCTAAACACACTTTAATTTAATATTATTGTCTTCCTAATTATTTCTTTCTTTACAGGCACGCACGTTATGTGAAAACGTGTAACATTGCAGATGTTAATAATTGTTCTTCCCCGTGGGTCTTTAATAATATATATCGTTCAGTTATGTATTATATAATAAAAAAAAATGTTATGACAAGAAAATGATTGTTTCATATAAATATTCTGAATATTCATCCTGACGGTTTCCAGATGAATTAGTTGACAATCCCTAAGGGAAAAATATAGTTGACAAAGAACATTGAAGTAGGCTTTAAAGTAGGCTTGAAGTTCTCAACTAAAATATATATATTCTATAAATATACAAGGTTGAAAGTGTCGAACTTTCTTGTTATAATCTTCCCTACCCACAAAAACAATTATTTTCTTTGTAAAGTAAAACGTTCCAGAAGGCTCGAATTCAAAACACGTCTAACTAAAATAGTAGTAACACATCTATTTGATCTGGTTTCAGAGTAACATTAATCATCTCAAACGTTTGTAAGGTTCCAAATTCAAATTCTTTCCCCTTTTTTATTGAAAATCGAAGTGTGTTAAATTACAATATTGAAAAAGATCCAAATTATATTAAAAAAACAAAAATAAAAAAGATCCAAGTTATCACAAGTAATGTGAATTACCGCATTTGACCCTAATTTTGAACCCCATAGATGTCAAACTGAAAATTTTTTCAATGGATTACGTTCAACATCCAACGAAGTCAACGAAGGTTCCCGATAGTTATTGTATGTCTTTTTTTCTCTTTATTATAATTTTTCTTCCTTCATCTTTGCCCCAAATATTTCCTTTCAATACATGCATTCGTATACATATATAAAG
The DNA here is from genome assembly GCA_025403435.1 of Artocarpus heterophyllus. Taxonomy (NCBI): domain Eukaryota; kingdom Viridiplantae; phylum Streptophyta; class Magnoliopsida; order Rosales; family Moraceae; genus Artocarpus; species Artocarpus heterophyllus. The sequence continues at coordinate 1,408,800 of JAJQZP010000037.1, forward strand.
AAATCATTTTTCTTTCCAACAGAAAAAAAAAAATTTATAGGAGCTATCGAACTAAGTAATAGGGGAAACAAGGGCCTCACTTTGGGAGGCATTTTAAAAATGATTTTATTTTAGACATGGATACGCAAGAATTTTTTAAGAATTCTTATTAAAAAATTACACTGAGTTATTTTTTCTAAGAGACTTTTTTTTTTTTTTAATATAAACTTCATTCAAACTAGAAATAATAAAAGTAAAATCACACATGCTCACCGAGTATAGGTAAATTGCTATACAAGTAATTAATATATTAGTAATATTCTTGATGGGGTCCATTTTAACAGGCCCAAATTAATGGTCTATTCTCGAGCCCAAGTGTTCTTGCGATCCAAGATGTGTATCTGTTAAGAATTAGGTACCTTTTAATTCTAAGAACACCAAGAACGAATTATTGTCAAAAAACAAAAAAAGAAGAGAAGGCAGTACTTGGGTACCGTAGCACCAAGATTAGGTGCCGCGGCGCCAGCCTAAAATCAAGATCGACGTTGCAGCGCTGGATTTGGGCGCTACAGTGCCAAGACTCTGTTTTATACGACCTCTCAAGGCAAAAGTTGTGGTTTTGAAGCCAAATATTATGCGTGGCTGCTAAATTTTCTTAATTATAGTAATTTTTTTCTCCTTCCTTAAGGTTATTTAAATAGAGATAAGATAGGTAGGTTTTAGGGGCATATTTTGAGCATGAGAACTCTATTTGGTGTGATAGAATAGAGATTTGGGAAACACAATTTGAGAGTATGTGATAGAAATTTCTCTTGTGATTTGTAATCATCTCCTTCATTACAGTGGAATCTATAGTAGCATAAACAGGACGTAGCCACAAATTTGATGATCCTGTATAAAAATTTGGTGTTCCTCTTATATCTTTCTCTAACTCCTTTTTTCTACAATTATTCGTTCTTGGTATTCTTAGAATTAGGAGGTGCCTAATTCCCAACAACTGGTATCAGAGCGAAGGTTTGGGTCAAGAACGATGACGGAGAAAGAAGGGTTGGCAACTGGTATCACCAAATTTGATGGTTCGGATTTTTCATATTAGAGGATGCAAGTGGAAGACTACCACTACAGCAAAAAATTGTACTTGTCCTTGGAAGATAAGCCTGAAGGCATGAAGGATGAGGAGAGGAATCTTCTTGAGAGACAGGTGTTGGGTGTGATCCGTTTAACTCTGTCAAAGAACGTGGCCCACAACGTAGTGAAGGAGAAGACCACAGCAGGGATGATGAAGGCTCTGTCAGACATGTATAAGAAGCCCTCGGCCAATAACAATGTACACCTCATGAAGAAGCTCTTAAATCTAAAAATTTTTGAAGGTGCCTCAGTGGTAGAGCATCTGAATAATTTTAATACCGTTCTGAATCAATTGGTCTCGGTAGAGATTAAATTTGATGATGAGATCAATGCCCTAATCCTTTTAGCCTCGTTGTGAATAGTTGGGAACCCATGAGAGTGTCCATTACCAATTTGATTGGGAATGCAAAATTAAAGTTTGTTAATGTCAAAAACTCTATTTTGGTGGAAGAAGTCCGTAGAAAGGATTTTGGTGAAGCTTCAACGTCGAACTCAGCTCTTATTGTTGAGAATAGGGGTAGGAAATCTGAGAGGCATTACAACAAGGATAATGGCAAAAGAGGTAAGTCGAGGAATGGGAGAAGCAAGTTGAGGAACGATAGGAATGTGAAGTGTTGGAATTGTGGGAAAACTGGCAACTTAAAAAAGAATTACAGGGCTCCAAAGAAGAACAAAGACAAGAACAATGACGTCACAAACACCGCAACTGAAGAGGCATAGAATGCCTTACTTTTGTCTGTTGACAATTCTCTTGATTCATGGGTAATAGATTTAGAAGTATCATTCCACATTACTGTGTATCGTGATGTCTTGGAGAACTATGTTACCAAAAATCATGGTAAAGTTTACCTTGCTGATGGTGAACCTTTGGATGTTGTTGGCATTGAAGATATTAGTTTAAAAATGCCTAATGGGTATGTGTGGAAGATTGATAAGATGAGACATGTACCCAAATTGATGCGCAACTTGATTTCGGTGGGGCAACTTGATGACGAATGACATAATGTGACCTTCAATTGTGGAGGTTGAAAAGTCACAAAGGGAGCCATGGTTGTTGCTCAGGGGTGTAAAGCTGAAACTCTCTACATAAATTCTAGTTGCAGAGATACCATACTAGTTGCTAACTCTGCTGCTAATACTAAGCTATGACATCATAGACTAGGGCACATGAGTGCAAAGGGAATGAAGGTACTTCACTCTGAAGGAAAACTACCAAGATTGAAAACTATTGATCATAGCTTCTGTGAAGGCTGCATATTTGGCAAACAGAAGAGAATCGGTTTCCCAAAGATAGGCAAAGAGCCTAAGTCCAAAAAGTTACTGCTAGTTCATACAGATGTGTGGGGACCTTCGGCGGTTACTTCTCTCGGTGGTTCAAATTATTATGTGACTTTTATTTAAGACTCAAGTAGGAAAGTATGGGTTTACTTTTTGAAAAACAAATCTGATGTCTTTGATGCTTTCAAGAGATGGAGAGCTATGATGGAGAACAAGACAGATTTGACGTTGAAGTGCTTGTCGTTTGATAATGGAGGAGAGTACATAGATGATGATTTCAAGCGGTACTGTGCTAAGAACGGAATAAAGATTAAAATTATTCCAGGGAAACCATAACAAAATGGTGTAGCTAAGAGGATGAATAGAACTCTAAACGAGCATGCTAGAAGTATGAGGTTGCATGCGAGGCTACCAAAGTCGTTTTGGGCTGAGGCAATTAACACTGCAGCTCATCTGATCAACAGAAGTCCATCCACACCATTGAAGTTCAAGCTATAGGAAGAAGTTTGGAGCAGTTAAAAGGTTAACCTCTCTTATTTGAAAGTGTTTGGTTGTGTTTCCTATGTTTACATTGATTCTACTGCTAGAAGTAAACTTGATGAATAATCTAAAAAATGCTTTTTTGTTGGCTATGGTGGACATGAGTTTGGTTATTATTTCTAGGATGACCAAAATCAGAAGATTATCAAGAACAAGGATGTTGTGTCACCCCAAAGAGGGGTCTAGGAGTTTTAGGTAAATAAGATCAATTAAACAAAGTAATTAAAGAAAAAGTAAATATATGTAGAAAGTAAATAAATATTATCATTGGCAGTCACCGTCACGTGAATGCCACGAAGGTGGGGTCGAGATCTTATTCTTATTCACCATCATGTGGATGCTTACCACGAAGGTGGGTTGGTAAATAAAATACAATATCAAGAATAATAATACAAAAATATTGAAAGTCATCGTCTCTAAGATAAATATAAAATATACAATTGATAGAGACGGAAAAGACATTAACAGTGGGACAAGTCATTCAGTATATGTATCATACAACAGTTTTAGAAAAATACCATCTCTACTCCTAGAGCTAGGTTTCAATATTGGGCCCATCCTTCCTTCTCAAACCTGGAAGGGGAAATTTTGAAAACAGGAAAACGTGAGCGGAAGGCTTAGTAGGATAATTAGTTAAAAAAAATTATTTAAAATGTCATTCACAAGTCATATTTACTAAAACAAGTCTCAAAAATTATTTATAAAGATTGATAAATACTTACTTAAATAAATCTTGATAAAACATCACCGTACGGGTTTCAAAAATTTAAAAGAAATACCAAAATACAATTCTTCAAAATCAAAGACAAAAATCATTCTTAAAGGAAACATTTAAGAAATAAACTTTGGCCAAACAATTTAAAAAGGGCTACCAAAGAAAGGGATGAAAACATCCTACCTCATTTGAAATCCAATAACATAAGCTCTAAATAAAATTCAACGTATGTTCCATATATGTTCAAAATCTTGAAAACTATATTTAAAATTAGAAATCACTTTCAACAAATATCATTATGTTAATTTAATTACCGTGTGCCTTTTGACTCAAAATAATCCTAACACAAAATCATAACCCTTTTTGAAACATTTTGGAATCATTAAACATTGAAGGCTGAAGTAAAAATATCATTTGGTATTTTAAAAGTAAAAATCAAATTTTAAATATAACAAATGTAACAAAATCTTCGAATGACAAAAATTAATAACAAAATTTACACTGGCACATACATAACTAACCTTACTTTAAAATTCAGGGGTGTTACAATCCACCCTCCTTAAAAGAAATTTCGTCCTCGAAATTTAAAATCATCAAAAATTTAAAATCATGAATAACACTGTGTACTCAAATGCAACTGTAACGACAACTGTCCTGACATAAAACTTGAAAAATAAAAACAAAATAGTGAAAATCTCATAGGTTCAGTTTTTGAAAGATCTGAAGCCTACGCTCTGATACCATTCTGTGACGCCTCGGAGAGGGGTTGTAGGAGTTTTAGGTAAATAAGATGAATTAAACGAAGTAATTAAAGAAAAAGTAAATATATGTAGAAAATAAATAAATATCATCGGAAATAAATATTATCATCGGCGGTCACCATCACGTGAATGCCACGAAAGTAGGGCCGAGATCTTATTCTCATTCATTATCACGTGGATGCTTACCACGAAGGCAGGCTGGTAAATAAAATACAATATCAAGAATAATAATATAAAAATATTGAAAGTCATCGTCTCTAAAATAAATATAAAATATACAATTGATAGAGATGAAAAAGACATTAACACCGAGACAAGTCATTCAGTACACGTATCATACAACAGTTTCAGAAAAATGCTATCTCTACTCCTGGAGCCAGGTTTCGATCCTAAGCCCATCCTTCCTTCTCAAAGTTGGAAGGAGAAATTTTGAAAACAGGAAAATATGAGCGGAAGGTTCAATAGGATAATTAGTTAAAAACAAGTTATTTAAAATATCATTCACAAATCATATTTACTAAAACAAGTCTCAAAAATAATTTATAAACATTGATAAATACTTACTTGAATAAATCTTGATAAAACATCACCGTACGGGTTTCAAAAATTTAAAAGAAATACCAAAATACAATTCTTCAAAATCAAAGACAAAAATCATTCTTAAAGGAGACATTTAAGAAATAAACTTTGGCCAAACAATCTAAAAAGGGCTACCAAAGAAAGGGATGAAAACATCCTACCTCATTTGAAATCTAATAACGTAAGCTCTAAATAAAATTCAACGTATGCTTCATACATGTTCAAAACCTTGCAAACTGTATTTAAAATTAGAAATAACTTTCAACAAATATTATTATGTTAATTTAATTATCAGTGTGCCTTTGACTCAAAATAATCCTAACACAAAATCATAATCCTTTTTGAAACATTTTGGAATCATTAAACATTGAAAACCATAGTAAAAACACAATTTTCCAAGTCCATAGTCGACCTGTCAAACTGCACAGTTCGGCCTGCCGGTCTTACAGCACCGGCTTTCGAAACTTTTCTAATTCTGGCCTGCCGATCAATTGAATATGGCCTGCCAAACTCTTGAATCTGGCATGTCGAAGATCAAGTTCGGCCTGCCAAACTGGCAAAATCTGGGGACCCAAAGACTTCGTGTCTTGACCTCCCCAAGCTCAAAATTCAAATTTAAAACTTGTTTTCTCAATCCTAGAGCATAAAAATCACATAAAAAGCATAGGAAATCATAGTAGAATAAATTTAAACCATTTTCCCCAAATTTAAACTCAATTTCACCTTTGATTTGAAAATCAAAGAAAAATGTAAAAACTTGATTAAATCAATTTTTGTTCAAATAAAGCTTAAATCCATGATAAAACAAGTCCTATAAGCTTAGATCAAACATTATCTTAGCTCACCAAACTTCAAATTCAACAATCAAAGAAATTTTGAAAATTGAAAATAAAACTTCAAAATTTTAAGAAAAAGGAACACTAACCTTTAATGGTGTTTTTGGATGAAAAACTTGATGATTGAACTTCAATCCTTGCTCAAATCCATGAGAATGAAGCTTGAAATCAAAATTTTTGAGAAAAAGAAAGAGAGAGAGAGAGGGAGCATCGGGTGAAGAGAAAAGAAAGAGGGAGATAGAGCATGAAAGAAAAAGGAAAGGGAAGAGAAAAAGAAAAAAAGAAAAGCCCAAGGGCATTTTTGTAAATATGGAAAAATATGGGGTAAAAATATCATTTGGTATTTTGAAAGTAAAAATCAAATTTTAAATATAACAGATGCAACAAAATCTTCAAATGACTAAAATTAACAACAAAATTTACATTGGCACACTTAATAATTAAACTCAACATAACTAACCTTACTTTAAAATTCAAGGGCGTTACAGATGTGATCTTCAATGAATGTGTTTTTTATAAGGACAGAGATAGTAATGACTCTAAAAGTACAAGTTCTGAAGATAAGAAGCCTTAAGTAATTCCATTGAAGGATCTTCTTGAGGTGAAAGTGCATAATTCAAAAGTTGAAGATCAAGAAAATATACCTGCAAAAGGAAATCAGAGCACTTGTGCTACTACAGTCAAAAGATCTAGTAGGACCATCAGGCCACTACAGAGATACTCCCCTTCACTGCATTATATTTTGTTGACCGACAGAGGTGAACTAGAGAGTTATGATGAAGCCATGCAGGCCAAAGATTCTGTCAAGTGGGAGTTAGCCATGAGGGATGAGATGGATTTTTTAATGTCCAATCAAACATGGCAATTGGCAAAGTTACCAAAGGGCAAAAACGGCTTTGCACAACGAATGGGTATACCGGATAAAAGATGAATGTGATGGCAGCAAACGATACAAGGTAAGACTGGTAGTAAAAGGCTTTCAACAGAAAGAGGGCATTGGCTTCAATGAGATTTTTTTCTCCGGTGTTGAAACTAACCACGATCAAAATGGTACTTGCGTTAGTGGCAAATGAAGACTTGTTCTTGGAACATTTGGATGTTAAGACAGCCTTTCTCCATGGTGATTTGGAGGAGAAGATATACATGAAATAGCCACAAGGTTTTGAAGTATAGAGTAAGGAGAACATGGTGTGCAAACTTCAGAAGAGCTTGTATGGTCTTAGACAAGCTCCCAGGCAGTGGTACAAGAAGTTTGATGGCTTTATATGTAGCAGTGGTTTCTTGAAGTGTCAGGGAGATCACTATTGATATGGGAAGAACTTTCACGACTCCTATATTATAATGTTGCTATATGTCAATAACATGCTGATAGCAGAAGGATGCAAATAGGAGATTGACAAGCTGAAGAATGAGTTGTCTAAGCAGTTTGCGATGAAGGATTTGGGTGCTGCAAAACAAATCCTTAGGATGAGAATAATAATAAACAATAGTGGTTTGGAATTGTCATAGGAAGAATACGTTGAAAAGGTGCTTAATAGATTCAACATGAATAATGCGAAGCCTATGAGTACTCCTTTGGCTAGTCACTTCAAGTTGTCAAAGGAGCAATCACCAATCACGGAGCAGGAGCGAGATCACATGGGCAAGGTTTCTTATGTTTTCACTATAGGTAGTCTCATAAATGCCATGGTTTGTACCAGACCTGACATTGCACATGTAGTGGGAGTTGTGAGTAGGTACATGAACAATCCAGGCAAGTAGCATTGGGAGACAGTGAAGTAGATTTTCAGATATCTGAGAGGTACTGTAAGTTTAGCTTTGTGTTTCAAGAAGTCAGACTTGGGATTACAGGGTTATGTAGATGCTGATATGGCTAGAGACATTTATGGTAGAAAAAGTACTACCGGTTACGTTTACACTTTGGATGGCACAATAGTTAGTTGGGTCTCGAAACTGTAAAAGATAGTTGCACTCTTTATAACTAAAACAAAGAATGTGGTAATGACTGAACCTGGTGATGAGATGGTTTGGTTGCAGTCTTTTCTGAAAGAACTGGGTCACAAGCAGGAAAGGAGTGTGATACATAGCAACAGTCAAAGCGCCATACAATTAGCAAAAAAATCATGTATTTTATGCTAGGATGAAACATATACAGTTTCGTTATCATGTCATCAGATCGACTTTAGAGGATGGAGTGTTAGTGCTTGAGAAGATTCTTGGGAATTAGAATCTAGCAGATATGTTTACCAAAACTATTTCGATCAAGAAACTAAAGTTGTGCGCAACTTCAGTTGGACTTCTCCTTAATTTGTGAGAAGTTGTTGCCGCTATAGTAGGAGATACGATGATTGATTAGTCTCCAAGTGGGAGATTGTTGCAGATAGAGCCAAATCAAAACCTAGCAAAAGAAGGAGAGAAGGTAGTGCCCGGGTGCCATAGTGCCAAGATTAGACACCGCAGGGCCACCTTGAAATCAAGACTGGCGCTATAGCGTCGGATTCAGGCACTGTAGCGCCAAGACTCTGTTTTATACGAATTCTTAGGGCAAAAGTCATGGTTTTGAAGCCAAAAATTATGTATGGCTGCTAGGGTTTCTTAATTGTAGTGATTTTTTCTCCTTCCTTGAGGTTATTTAAATAGAGATAAGATGGCTATGGTTTAGGGGCATATTTTAAGCGTGAGAACTCTGTTTAGTGTGATACAAGAGAGATTTGGAAAACACAATTTGAGAGTATGTGATAGAAATTTCTCTTCTATCACACCAAACAGAGTTCTCATGCTCAAAATATGCCCCTAAACCCTAGCCGTCTTATCTCTATTTAAATAACCTCAAGGAAGGAGAAAAAATCACTATAATTAAGAAACCCTAGCAGCCACACACAATTTTTGGCTTTAAAACCATGACTTTTGCCCTGAGAAGTCGTATAAAACAGAGTCTTAGCGCTATAGTGCCTGAATCTGGCACTGCAGCACCGGTCTTGATTTTGGGTTGGCACCGCGGTGCCCAATCTTGGTGCTGCGGTGCCCGGGCACTGCCTTCTCCCTTCTTTTTTTCTTTTGCTGGGTTTTGATTTGGCTCCATCTGCAACAATATCGAGCTAAACAAGCTTAATTGTATTAAACATTACTTAGGGCTTGATGTGTTCGCTTTACGTGATTGAGGCCTCTGACTTTACTCATCCCAATCAAATTCTCACTTGTTCAGCTCTATAGTCATTATAGTCAGTGTGCCCAATTCATCTAGAAGATTGATCGAGTTAGAGCAAATAACTGTTGAGGGAGATACCATCCATGAAATAGGTTGTTAGAGAACATGTAATGGACTAAAACGTGGGAATAGCGACCACATATACATGTCTAACTCCTTTTCCAACTGCTCGGATCCACTACCCTCAGTGTAGAAACTTATGCATACTTATTGTCACTACAAAAAAAAAAAAGACTTTTAGTCACAATAATTTTTAACAAAACTTTTGGTCATAACGAAATATTGTGACTAATGTGTAATTAGTCATAAACTTTAGTTTAACTTTTATTTTGACTAAAACTTTTAGTCACAGGGTTTTTAGTCACAAAATATTTTGTGACTAAAAACCTTATAGCTAAAGGATTTAGTCACAACAAAAATTGAACTAAAGTTTGTGATTAAATACATATTAGTCACAACAAATGTTGTGATTAAAAGTTTTACTAAAAACTATTATGACTAATCTAGTTTTTTGTAGATCTTGATTAACTCTATAAAAATTGAGTTATTTAGGTCCTTTAATGCATATATTTTTGCTACGTTCTTGATATTTTGTTTAATTATGTTTATTTTTATGTATGTTACATAGTATTTTAATTTTGTTAATTTGTTTTTATTTTTATTTAATTTTATTTTAATTGAATTTGGTTACTATTACTACTACTACTGCTATTATTATTATTATTATTATTATTATTATTATTATTATGTTTATTTTTATGTTTATTTTTATTTTTATATTCCCTTCTTTTATTTATTTTATCTTATTTGTGGGTATTGAATAGATGGTAAGATAAAGGTTAAAATGTCATTTTGGAGGAAATGGAGTCCAAAAATAAGCTCAAAATTCAAATTTCAAATGCCCAAAGCGTAGCCTATTCGCGTGATTAAGAAAATAAGCTAAACTCCCCAGCCCATCCATCGGATGAACCACCAGGCCATCAGCAGCACGCATGTATTACACGCCCAATCAGCAGCACGATTATCATCAAAAGCATAGCGCCTCACCCACTGAAATCTTGCCACGTGGTGCACCATGGGTATTGCCCCGCGCCCACATTCAGTTGCTATGCGCCTTGCCTTGTTTCCCATGCTCTCTCGCGCCTAAGCCAGTTTTACACCGCCAGCAGCCATCTACAGAACCACTCTGGCGTGTCGTCAATTGCATTGCGCAACATGGCTCCGTGCTTTTAGCCCAGCTGTATGTTATCTGTCCTTCTAGCGTGGAATCTAAAGGAAGAAAAAGGCACCATTTTGCACAAGGCTCAACCTCCAACTGGGAGGGGGGAGCTGATTCTATAGAGAGGAAATGACAAGAAAAAAAAATAAATTTATAGTTTAGTCTTTATTTTCAGTTTTAATTTTTTTTTTTGTTTTAGATTTAGATTTTATTTTTCTTTTGAAGACATCATTGAAGGCATTTTAGAGCTACAAAAGAGAAAGAAGAAGATTAAGAAAGCAGAAGTAACTTGAAGTTTTTGGTAATTTCTTTTCCATTTTTATTTTTCTTATTTCTATATATTCTAAAAATGCTTGAAGATTGGTGTTGTTTAATTTTAATTTTAATTTTTTATTTATGCATTAGTTTTGTATTCTACGGATTTCAATTTAGCTTATTCATGTTTCTTTAATTTTCTATTTAGTCAAATTACTTATATTTGTCAAAATTGCATTGGATATTTATTCTATATGATATTTATTTTACTTTATTAGTTTCATTTAGTTTATTTAAATTTTGTTAATTTAGTTTTAGTTTTTTGTTTTTATTTTTATTTAGTTATTCAAATAATCCTAGAGTTCATACAATTTCAGTGATTAATGAAAATTAGACACGATCTTTGTGGAAATGATATCTGTGCTCTTGATACACTTTATAACTTGTACGATTTTGTGCAATTGCAGATCCAATCAAACATATCTAGCCTCTATAAATAGGCCTAGTGACGTCCATTTTTGGGGATGGACTCATTTTCACACACACGCACTTATTAAAAGGCATTTGTACTTTCATGCTTCTTTTCATTTCTTTAGAATTTTTAGAAGCATTTCGGACTGTATCAAATTTCATATTTATTAAAGAAATTTCCTCCTTAATAGTGAATATAACTTACATTGAGTGAACCACTATAAAACCTAGTGTGGGATCTTTATTTAGCATTCCTGTTTCTCTAATTTTTGTTTATAATTCTTGTTTTGATGCATATCTTCGTAATTCTTAGTTTGAATCCTATTATGACCTAATAATGATGATTAAGGGCCCATTTAATTCAAATTTATAAGTCAATCAAATATTGAGACAAGTTAGTGTAATTGTGGACCTAATGTTTACATATACTAAACATGATTAGTATATTATTAATTACTAAACAATTAATTACTTAATTGTGGACCTAATGTTTATATTATTAATTACTTAATATGTTTAATTAAATTATTAATTTCTTTGTTATTTTTTAAATACTAAATATTTGTCTTTTTATTTAATTCCCAATTACTAATTGTTAATTGTTTACTTACTAATATTCTACATAATCACTCCTTACTAATTAATCTTTAATTAATAATGCATAATTAAAAGATAATAATTAATAATTAATAATTAATATTTCACGATTAATGATCAATTTAGTAAAGAAGCAATAATTTTCAAAAATATTTAATTGAAAATGAATTATTTAATTGCTAATCTTGTAATGATGGAAACTAGACAAGAAAAACAACTTTTGGGCATTTTCCTATTTCTTTGCTAAAAAAATGACTACGTACTATCAACCTATACGAATCATTTTTGGAAATATAAACAAAAAATATTAAGAAAATTGCACTAAATAACACAGTTTTAATTCTTAATGTAAACAAATAACACACTTTTAAAAATATTTAAGTACATAATTTTAAAATCACGTGCTCTTTTTAAACATTTAAATTTTCAAGTTTATCTCATCTTGCTTTACGTCATTTTATACCAAAATAAATTTCGTTTTAATCTAAATAGACTATTTTTTTAACATTATTATGTTTTGAACTATTTATTTTTAATCTCAATAAATAGTGGTCTAATTTCTTCCATCTCCCAAAAAACTATTTAGGAATTATTTCTAACGATAAATTTATTTTGGAATTAGTTCCAACAATAAATTTATTGAAAAACGTCAAAAATATTTCAAAAACAAAACAAAACAAGCTTGGTTTTTTTCTTTCCTCATTTTCTTCTTATTTTCATCCCAAATTTCAACAATCTTCTGCACTGGAGACCCTAAGGCATTTATCTCTCTGGTAATATTTACATTTTTTTTTTTTTTTTGTACTTTTAGTATTTTCACATGATAAATATATCTACACTTAGAGATAAGTTTGGTCCACTCAAATCTTGATCTAGTTGTGGTAACTTGCTTAGGTTTGTTTTCGTATATTTTTATGTGGTTTTTTTTTTTTATCATATTTATAGTTTTTGATGTGTCAGGTATGAAAGATTTTAGGCAAGTGAAGATTGAAATCGACAATATAGAGGGTGTTTTGAAAGAGACAAAATTATTTCTTTTGGAACTCTATTTTCACCTTTGCAATGTAACGAGCACCAAATTGCCTTTTTGTTTTCCAACAGAAACAATAGTTTGATTATCATAGTGGATGAACACACTTTTAAGCCACAGATAAAATCCGATGATCCAAAATATTATAGGTGTATATAAGTAATGTAGACACTACAGTAGGTTATAGAAATTTAAAAAAAAAAAAAATATATATATATATATAGATATATAGATAATAAGGAATTGAAACTCTTTCACTGCTTCTTCCTTGTCTTGAACCAATGCAAAGGATTAGATAACCAAACTATTGAAACTAATCAAAATAATATCAGAAAAATATAACCAAATTTGTTGATAACAAATAAAACTTACTATTACCCAAAACAATTCTAACTAAGCTTTATCATCAACTTAAATTATTTTATTAAGATCTTGGATAAAATATCCTAATAGTGCCTCGTCCAAATCTATATCGTCGCAAGAAAAAACCTATAAAAGGATACTGGGGAATAGGAGTTGGGGGATGGGTATGAAGGTTTTAGGAGCACCAAGGTCGAAGAGTCTTAGGAAAAATCGAATCATCATTTGGGTAACATATGCCTTGTTTAAGTCAAGAGAGATTTTGAAGACCTTGAAATTTGATTTTTTTCATGGGTTTTGTTTCAATACGCAATAAGAACAAGGCAAATATTAAAATGGGGCTTGAAGGTGGGCATTATGAAGGCAGCAAAAAAAAAAAAATGCTTGTCATTGGGCTTGATAGTCAGAGTTTTCCAACAATTTTGCGTTTACTTATTTCTGATGGTGATGGATTGTGACACCCGTTATTCTCCTAAGGGTATTAAGGTAATTAGATTAATTACCTAGTATATATATAAAAAAAAATCAAAAAATCTCTCATAATTCGAAACTCTCTCTCTCTCTACTTTCTCTCTCTAAAAAAAATTCTCTCTCTCTCCTCAAAGATCGTTTGAGATTTTGGCATCCGTTTTCGACACCTCCCGCACCAATGGAAAGCTCCCGACGAGCTGAGTCCAACGAGGTGCCGCGCCGCCCAAAACGCCGCCGGAGGAGACCACACGCGCCGCCCAAAGTGGCGGCAAAACCCATTTCTTTCCGACGAGATATCTTCGCCGTCCGACGTCCGATCGACGTGATTCTTGTTCCTACATGACCACCGTAATGAGAGGAACAAAACCCACCCTTGGTGACAGCTCAACAACCGCCGGATTGCTCCGCCCGTCTATTGCCGCCGTGCACCGCCGCCCCCATGGTGGAACTCCGCCTTGCCGGAGGAGGTGACTGACACCACCCCTCCCAATGAGTTTAGAGGATCAAGGGGAGTAAAACCCCTCGATCAATTGCACGGAAGGAGCCGGTTTCACCGGAGAACGGCCAACGCCGCCGTCAACCGCCGCGGGAGTCTCCGTTTTGGCTCTTCCCAGCCACGTTTCTTCAAATTGGATGAGGGGAAATGCTCATAGGAGGATGGGTAGCAAAAGCCCTCAGCCAATTTCAGGTTTCCATCGTCGGAGAATCAAGATCGGAGCTCATCCATTTCTACCGACGTTGTACTTCACGACCCGCTATGTTAGAGGCAGAATTGGGTGAAATTGACCCCGCCATTGGACTCAGAAGGGTCGATTTAGGGGGGTTAGGCCCGAGCCCAGCTGCCAACGGACCCCGATTGACGCCGGTCAAAGTCGGTCAACGCCGGTCAACGGTGGTCAACGCCGGTCAACGGTGGTCAACGCCGGTCAACGGCTAGTCAAAGGCCAAAATGGGATTTTGTGATCCGGACCTCCGATCGAAGATCCGAGACCGCCTCCTGACTCGTTTCGATGCTCTGGATGCAATGGTGACCTCCGTTTGAGCAAATTCCACTCCGATGAAAATCATCCGGTACCGACTGCACGCGAATCGAGGCAATTCAAACAGCAGTATCGGAGTCCAGAATGACGTTTTCAAGAATGTATGATCTCCAGGAAGCATTCCTAGCCATTCATAGTCGCTCGAGGAGCACTACAGAGGATGCTTCGTAGATACAGTGAGATACAACTGGATCTGTTTTGCTTGGAGTTCAAGATCAAGGGAGTATGGAGCTAACGTTAATTGATTCCAGGATTAAGAGACTGTTGATAAGCTTGAAAGGTAGGGATTCTATTACTCATCTTTTGTGAGGTTTTTATAGAATTAAAATTGATTGTTTTGCCGCAATATATTTATATCTATGTTGAACTGATATTATATGAGTATCACATATGAAACTATGACATGGACTCGTCTTGTATTGTACGGCGAGGAACATAATGAATTGACACATGTTATAAATTGAGAAGCATGGTTAGGAAAACTAACTCTATTAATAATGATTTAATATAGAGAAATTGTGAGACATGAAAAGGGCGACGGTTACGTCCTTGGGCATGAATACCCTAAAAGGTAAAATAGGGGGAAGGTGATGACGCTTCCTTGGGTTGAAAGTCCCAGAACACACTGTACAGGAATTGATTTGGTGAGGACTCGGGGCTTGATGTCCCCTCACCGGAACACCCTTGGAATGTTTATAGGGTGATCAAGTGCGCCCATTTGGGTCTCGATGAGTTGAGTGATACTCAATTTAACATGGATACCTAGGAACAATGATGATTGGTAATATTTGTATAAATGTGTAATTATGACACTTGGTAATGATTAACTACGGTATCCATAAGATGTGATCATAATAAACCTCATAATCTGGAATATGATGTGACTTACTAACCATGCAGATTTTAATGTGGTAATGATAAAAACCTAAAGGTGAGTAATGGCTTTCTCTACTGAGCATAGTGTTGCTCATTCCCTTATGTTTATATCTTTTCAGGACTCACTAAGTGTGAGGTGGCTACGAGAAATATAGTTGAGGAAGTGATGTAACTATATTACATTGGGACTGCTTCAATCGTTGAGAATGTTCTTCATGATAATGTAAGCATCAATTGTTACTTCTGTGACTGTATTATAATGTGTTGAGGGTTAAAATGATGATGACAACAGTTTATATTATTAAATTTAAGGTGCTACATTAAAACTGTGGTTTATTTGTCGTTTATATTTTTATTTTTGAGTTGAGAGTTTTCATTTAAGTCCCAGGCAATTTTATTTTTAAGGTTTTACTTTTATTATTTATTTTTATTTTATCTCATTAAAAACTGTTAACCCCCATATAGGGGCGTTACAGAATTTTTGGTATCAGAGCCTAGGTTCGGTTAACCTAGGGAGTGTAGCACCACTTTAAAAAAATATATTTTTGAGATGGTTTTGAAGCTGAATTTTTATTGTCATCATCAAAATGAACCTTCACATTGATTTATACAGTCTAGAAGGATGTAACATGGAAAGGCCATAGAATGAAAATATTAATAGTTATATGAGTACAATAATTATATAGAAGGAAAGTATTAATAGTTATAAGGGAATGATAATTATATGGAATGAGTTTATAAGTAGATTGCTTATGAGAGATTCGTATAATATTTGGATCTATAAGCATATCTAATTCGTATAAACGATGAGAAATTCGTATAGATACGAGGATTTAAGAGCCTTTTGTCTCGTGAAAAACAATAAGAAATATAAGGCTTGATTTATTGATTTTAAAGTTTGGCATAGATATGCCAAATTTTTCGTAATTGATTCAAACCTAAGTAATGATTATGTGTGGATTCGATGGAGCACATAAGTGTCAATAACTTTTCTTAAAAGTTCTATTTATTTGAGGAATATGATATAAGTTGGGAATCATGGTATTGAATCTTGAGAGAGATAAATGTTAGACTTTTGGTCTGTTGAGACTGTGTAAAGTCTAGAATGCATGAATCTCAAAATTGGAATATTTCGTTACGTACATTGTATTTAAGTGTATCAGTGAATCTTTTGGTTACCTAAGGTTTTGTTATATGAGGAAATTATATATTGTATGAGTAGAATTGTGGGGATTGTAGATGTTCTTAAGTAGTAACATCAAGTGTCTTTGTTTGTTGATATGGTCTACGTTGAAAGACGTAAATTGTATTGATTTCAAGGTTAGTCGCATTCTAAACCCTTGGTAGTAATGATGATGAATCCATTGATAGATGTTAAGTATTATGAATAACATATGGGTGTATGCATTGTTCTATAAGGTTTTGATTAAAACAAAATTATTTGAGTTGCTGGAAGATTATGTTGTTATGAAATGATTTTAAATATCATTCAGGAAGATCCTTGTTGTCGTTAAATTAGATTTGTTGTTTATAGTTAACTTTATCTATAGTGGGCTTTGAATTGGGTTTAAGATTTATACAAATTGGTTTTCAATTTTATGTTTGTTATTTAACTCGTTCTAAATGTGTTAAGGCCCGAAACAACCTGACCATTTTCAACTAAGAACATTTGGGCCTAGTTTAAATCTTAAATCAGTTTGATTCACACTGTCTCTCCCACGTGGTTTCTATACGTGTCATATACAGTGGTTTAATCATTGTTTACATATACGTTTACTGTGCATAGGAGCTTATTTCTCCGAGTTCACTTTTTCTCTCTTAATTTGTTATTTTCTCTCTAAATCGCAAATCCTCTTCTTTTTCATTAAAAATTCTTCTTTTCCTCTAAAAGAAGAAGGAATTCTAGGATTCTACAATTTACTATCTTAATTTTTCCTTTCTATTTACTCTTCTTTCATCTCATCATGGACCCAAAATACCAACACCTGAGAAAGTATTTCCCATCACTCTCCCAAAAGATTCTCAGAAAGAAATACAAGGCTAGAATTACTCGGTTGTGGATTCTTATGCGTTTTGGTATCCCTTGTGATGTGAGAATGTTAATAGAGGGGAAAATCCGTCCGAGTGACTTTAGTCAAGATGTCGGTTTACCAGGAACGGGTACCAGTCGTAGTGCAATGAAAAGAAGAGCTCGTGCCATCGTGGTCACTTGTAACAAATGTGGAAGACAAAATTGTAATGGTAAATGTACTTCACCTGGTTATATGTCTACGAATAGAGAGGATAAAATAAGGTTTTGTAGGGATGGACTTTCAAAGGAGAACTTGGATAGCATCCATCCTCCTCTCCACGGTCACCCTAGTGGATATGTTCAAGGAGCTATTTTTAAACTCTGGCCTAAATTTTATACAGAAAGACAACGCCTCAGGAATATGGTATTTCTAGATCCTGTTTGCCAAACCATAAGAAAACTGGATGGGGAATAAGTCATCGCTCTATAAAGGTTATTTAGTCTTTACTTGTTTGAAGCAGTTTTAGCTGATGTTCAACAGTTTGTGTTTTTCTTTTACTCAGAATATTTGCTTTTGTGTTTGAAATAATTGTGATTATTAGATTGATACAGTAAGTGTTAATATCTTATTTAATTTATGATTTTCTTAAATATATATATAATAAAATATATTATCTTATCAGACACGTCACATACGGTACAGTAATATGTTTGAATTTTGAAAAGCTTATCCAGATATTTCAAGATTTGTGTCTCAAATTTCAAAAGTTCTACAGTATTTGTCGTTTATATTAAATTTCTAGACTTGGTGTATATTTGTCAAAAAGTCTACAGTTGTGTCATGAGGGTTTTCTGTCGAATTGTTCTCAATTGTCAAAAGTTATACAATTAGAGTCTAATCTTTTTCAAAAAGCGAATCAGATTTTCTGTAAACTATCAATCACCTTATCTTACTTTCTTATCCGCACAAGATTTTGTTTAAATCTTTGGATTACCTTTTCATTACCTACTCGTCTATCTCTTTAGCCCTTTTTGTGTATTTCTCATCTTTAAAAACTCATGTAGAACCCGAAGTCTAAGTGGAGCAGACATTAAGCAACCACTTCTATAAACCAAATACGTCTACCTCCCAGTCCACGAAGAAAATAAAAAATGTCTGTGTCTTTTGTGGTTCCAGCCTTGGAAAAGATAAAGCTTATTTAGAAGCTGCAAATCACTTAGGGCAAGTCCTAGCACACAAGAAGATTAACATAATCTATGGGGGTGGTAGTATAAAAATGATGGTAAATATGGCACTAGCAGCTAGGTCTAGCGACGCTACTGATGTAAGAATTTGGCCTCATATTCCAGTTGAAGGAAACCTTTGTAAGGAAGCCATAGGTAAGGGAGAAGGAGTCAGGAGTATCCCTAAAAATTTTAAAGACATAATCTATAATTCTGATGCTTTTATAGCATTACCTGGTGGTCTAGGTACTCTTGAGGAAATATTTATAGTTGCTTGTGGGCAATTGTTGGGCTTTTATTCCAAACCTTTGGGACTGCTGAACGTAAAGGGTTTTTATGACGGTCTTTTGAAATTTCTAGATTACGCTGTGGAAGAAAACATCACTACAGAATCGGAGAGACAAATCTTTGTCACTGCTTCAACAGCTGAGGAATTGATAGATAAAATGCAAATCATACATCCAGAATCCGACACTGCAACATCCAAGCTTGAATGGGAAAGGGAAAGCCGGGAGCGGCCAATTGATTTGAATCTCCATCTGTAATCTTTTTGTTTTATCTTTGGCATGTAGGCATATGTGTCCGTATTTCGTGTGTTACGAATAACCGTTTGCCTTGTATTCTGTGTTTCTTGTGGTACGTTGTTGTTCAATCTTTTAGATTCATTGAGCCTAATGCCGGGATGGCTGGATACGGAGTACTTGATGCTCTCGAAACGCATCCTTCTTAAGGTCCGATCTTTTGTTTATCGATGTTTTTGTATCCTATAAGCATGCATGATATGGATAGCTGGTATACGGAGTGCCTTGTACTCTCGAAACGTATTCGTATCATGTTTGTAATATGTAATATTCTGTTAATATTATGTGGAAGTACCAGAGTCAGTTATGGGGATATTCCATATGAAATATGAGTATATTATTTGGATTGAATGTTTGTGTCATGAGGATAGCTGTTTAATGAAAAATATGTCGGGTATGTTTGCAACTCTGAGATTCCGTTTAATATCTCTATGAATAAGTTTAATGTATGGTTTTGAATAGAAGTGTTTGTGATATATGTTTTATGATTATGTTTTAGTTTATTAGTTGAGGTATGAAATCAAATATATTTGACTTTTCCTTACTCAAAAAGGAAAAGGAACCTAAAGATGAAGTATATAAAATTTCTCTGGCAATCTTCTTAAATGTGATTGTAAATCACAGTCCATGGACAATGAAGGACTGGAATCATGGTATGGTCAATATGTATGCCTGATCAGATTCTTAGACTATTATACGGTGTTATAAGTTGAAACTTGTCAGAAATACTCTCATTGAGGGATTTAGGAGTAAGATTTATTATGTAAGTAAATAAGTGGAGATACGATAACTTAAATTTGGAGGACAAACAACATTAACGGTTTAGACTCAGAATTGGAATCATAATTTTTACTAGTATTACTAGAATTGAAATTTTGAGGACGAAATTTCTTTAAGGGGGGTAGAGCTGTGACACCCGTTATTCTCTTAAGGGTATTAAGGTAATTAGATTAATTACCTAGTATATATATAAAAAAAAAAATCAAAAAATCTCTCATAATTCGAAACTCTCTCTCTCTCTACTTTCTCTCTCTAAAAAAAATTCTCTCTCTCTCCTCAAAGATCGTTTGAGATTTCGGCATCCGTTTTCGACACCTCCCGCACCAATGGAAAGCTCCCGACGAGCTGAGTCCAACGAGGTGCCGCGCCGCCCAAAACGCCGCCGGAGGAGACCACACGCGCCGCCCAAAGTGGCGGCAAAACCCATTTCTTTCCGACGAGATATCTTCGCCGTCCGACGTCCGATCGACGTGATTCTTGTTCCTACACGACCACCGTGATGAGAGGAACAAAACCCACCCTTGGTGGCAGCTCAACAACCGCCGGATTGCTCCGCCCGTCTATTGCCGCCGTGCACCGCCGCCCCCATGGTGGAACTCCGCCTTGCCGGAGGAGGTGACTGACACCACCCCTCCCAATGAGTTCAGAGGATCAAGGGGAGTAAAACCCCTCGATCAATTGCACGGAAGGAGCCGGTTTCGCCGGAGAACGGCCAACGCCGCCGTCAACCGCCGCGGGAGTCTCCGTTTTGGCTCTTCCCAGCCACGTTTCTTCAAATTGGATGAGGGGAAATGCTCATAGGAGGATGGGTAGCAAAAGCCCTCAGCCAATTTCAGGTTTCCATCGTCGGAGAATCAAGATCGGAGCTCATCCATTTCTACCGATGTTGTACTTCACGACCCGCTATGTTAGAGGCAGAATTGGGTGAAATTGACCCTGCCATTGGACTCAGAAGGGTCGATTTAGGGGGGGTAGGCCCGAGCTCAGCTGCCAACGGACCCCGATTGACGCCGGTCAACGACGGTCAAAGTCGGTCAACGCCAGTCAACGGTGGTCAACGCCGGTCAACGGCCAATCAAAGGCCAAAATGGGATTTTGTGATCCGGACCTCCGATCGAAGATCTGAGACCGCCTCCTGACTCGTTTCGATGCTCTGGATGCAATGGTGACCTCCGTTTGAGCAAATTCCACTCCGATGAAAATCATCCGGTACCAACTGCACGCGAATCGAGGCAATTCAAACAGCAGTATCGGAGTCCAGAATGACGTTTTCAAGAATGTATGATCTCCAGGAAGCATTCCTAGCCATTTATAGTCGCTCGAGGAGCACTACAGAGGATGCTTCGTAGATACAGTGAGATACAACTGGATCTGTTTTGCTTGGAGTTCAAGATCAAGGGAGTATGGAGCTAACGTTAATTGATTCCAGGATTAAGAGACTGTTGATAAGCTTGAAAGGTAGGGATTCTATTACTCATCTTTTGTGAGGTTTTTATAGAATTAAAATTGATTGTTTTGCCGCAATATATTTATATCTATGTTGAACTGATATTATATGAGTATCACATATGAAACTATGACATGGACTCGTCTTGTATTGTACGGCGAGGAACATAATGAATTGACACATGTTATAAATTGAGAAGCATGGTTAGGAAAACTGACTCTATTAATAATGATTTAATATAGAGAAATTGTGAGACATGAAAAGGGCGACGGTTACGTCCTTGGGTATGAATACCCTAAAAGGTAAAATAGGGGGAAGGTGATGACGCTTCCTTGGGTTGAAAGTCCCAGAACACACTGTACAGGAATTGATTTGGTGAGGACTCGGGGCTTGATGTCCTCTCACCGGAACACCCTTAGAATGTTTATAGGGTGATCAAGTGCGCCCATTTGGGTCTGATGAGTTGAGTGATACTCAATTTAACATGGATACCTAGGAACAATGATGATTGGTAATATTTGTATAAATGTGTAATTATGACACTTGGTAATGATTAACTACGGTATCCATAAGATGTGATCATAATAAACCTCATAATCTGGAATATGATGTGACTTACTAACCATGCAGATTTTAATGTGGTAATGATAAAAACCTAAAGGTGAGTAATGGCTTTCTCTACTGAGCATAGTGTTGCTCATTCCCTTATGTTTATATCTTTTCAGGACTCACTAAGTGTGAGGTGGCTACGAGAAATATAGTTGAGGAAGTGATGTAACTATATTACATTGGGACTGCTTCAATCGTTGAGAATGTTCTTCATGATAATGTAAGCATCAATTGTTACTTCTGTGACTGTATTATAATGTGTTGAGGGTTAAAATGATGATGACAACAGTTTATATTATTAAATTTAAGGTGCTACATTAAAACTGTGGTTTATTTGTCGTTTATATTTTTATTTTTGAGTTGAGAGTTTTCATTTAAGTCCCGGGCAATTTTATTTTTAAGGTTTTACTTTTATTATTTATTTTTATTTTATCTCATTAAAAACTGTTAACCCCCATATAGGGGCGTTACATGGATATTCTCTGAGAAAACTTGGGAGGAAGAATACTCCACACAGCTTTTCTTTTTCTTTTTTCTTTTTCCCCCCTCTAATTCGTAGCTCGTGCCGTTTCTTATTCTTTAAAAAATATATATATATATATCATGTACAACGTGATCTATTTGCACCTGCTTTACCTTGAGACATCAACAATGTCAAATTATGATCGTACGGTCAATAACAAGTACTACCTACAGTGCCTCTAAAGCATGCACTACCACAAATTCTCCCATTTGTTATGTCAAACCTTGTATTTCTTTCTCCTTTTTTTTTTCATGCAAGGGAAGATGTAAAAACTTCATTTTTCACATGTAATTTAATAATAAATCATATAATGTTAGACTCAAGCTAATTAATAGGGTGTTTGGTATAGTGATGGGAGCCATTTGTTAGAACTATTTTTACTGTAACATACAAGAGCTTTATACTGTAGCAAATTTTTTCTTTTTATTGTAGCATGTGAGAACTTTACATTGTTTATAACTAAGATAGTGGTTAAAACCACTCCTTTCCAAATAGCATGTAATTCATCCTGTGTTTTCTATGAAAAAAAAACCTATAAACGATATAAAACAGACGAAGATGCTAATCAGTTGATTGGTCTAAACACACGATTGAAGTGTTGTGTTTCCTCCTAAGTACAAAATACGGTTTTACTTTAAAAAAAAAATGACAGTGCTAAACATTAATATATAAGAAATAGATAGATCTTGGGTAGTGCCTAGAGGTATAAATTTGGGCCAGTCAGGCCGGCCCGACCCATAAGACCAAAAGCCCGATCCGATTTATAAAAATGGAGGCCTAGCCCAACTTGAAGCTTGCATGGGCCGAGCCGCCCAAAGTTTAATGGGCTAGGTTGGGCTCGGGCTAAAAAGATGGGCCATGGGCTGGTCCACTTAGTTCAGCTTAAATTGACAACTCTAGTAGTGCTTCATCCCAATTAAGCCGAATTAAGAACGATTCTAACCCACACCAATATAGTATATATGGAAAAGCAAGTTTCGTGTTGAATCACTCTCCAACTGAGCGCCATTTATAACTCCAAATTGATGTGAAAATAGCATTTTGCTGTTCATTCCACACCAATTTTTATAATAGAGAATTAGCATAAAAGGAACATAAAAAGGAATGTACATGGGATATTTTTTGGTGTTAGAAATGGTGTCATGGGTTGGAGACGAATTTACTGTTTGAAGTGAAAGTTATATTATTTTGGTGCAAACTTTACGTTATTTTGGTGTTAAAGGTTATTTTGGTGTTAAAGGTTGGAGATGCTCTAAGCTATATAACACTGCTCTAAAATAAATCAAGAAAGTAGCAGCAAGCCAGCAACTAGCAAGAACACTAATTATTTTGTACTTGACCCCTCTGATCATAGCTTGATGTCTCATGGGGAGGCGTGTTTTTTTTGGCCTTGAATCGTGCAGGTTTGTTTCAGACAAGAAAAATTTGCTCATACATAAGCCTGTAATTTCGCAAACTTGCTTATCAAATTGATGCTCATTACCCATATGTATTGGCTTCAAGAAAGCTCCATGCATTTTTCCTGATTATGTATTTCTTCTTTTTTCCCTATATATATTTTTTTAACTTGGAGCGGGGATTTTAGCTATACATTTTGTAATGGAGTCAATCGATGCCATGTAGATTTCCTGTCAGGCTATGGTTACAATTATTTTTTTATGATGTATTAATTAGATGACATTGCGGCTACTTTGTATTTAAAGCAGAAAAAAATAATTAATCTTTTTAATTAATCAAAATTGTGTCATTAAGTTCCACGGATTCTAGAATACAAATTTTAACGTGTATTTTGACTTGTGCTTGTGCTGGCCATCCACTAATTCTAACAAGGGCCTCATTATCAAAAAGCAACAACATGCAATTAATAAATTAATGTGAATAGATAATAATATATAATGCCTTGTGTCTTGCTCTCTGTCACTATCAACAAAAGAGAGGACGCTAATTTTCTAGACTGTCAACTGCCTGCTCTGACCAGCCTCTCAAACAACTTCTAGACAATACTTAACGGTCAACTTCTCTCATTTATCCTTCCACGTTAATTTTGATCCTTTCCTTCTCTTGAATATTTCGTAACTGCCAATTTATCTTTCGTAATCAACTGCCAATAATCTAAAAATGTTGCTTTACAAACCTTCCATGCACCTTCCTACATGACCTCTAAATTTCTATTATAAAAAGAAGTTTTGATTTACCTCAAAAATAACCCTTGAAATCATAGATTACCCCAAACTTTAAACAAGGAAAAAAAACTCAGCCAATTAGATTCCTCCATGACAACTAGCCAAAGCGACGGTTACAAAACTAAATCGGTACCGCCCAAGGTTGTGATAATCGACACTCAGTACGTAAAAACCGACTCCGTGAGCTTCAAAGACGTTGTTCAGAGGCTGACCGGTAAGGATTCCACGGTGACCGACGGCAATGAAGGAGCGCCGAAGCGACCGTTAATCTCGAACAAGTCGAAGCATGAGAGTAGTACTAGTTTTCTGTCTTCAGGTTTTCTGACGAGAGATATTTCGTTCAAAGACTTTGAAAGGCTGCTTAGAGAAATGCCACCGATTGATGAGATGTGGGTTGATTAGGTTGATCAAAGACGTACGTTTATATGCGGCTAATATTCGATACTTTGGTTAGTTTGATTTGCGATTCTGTCATTTCTTAGCATTGGCTTATAGTGGACAGAAATAAAAAATTGATATATGGATCTTGGCCGTGTAAATATGACATAATTTATCTGATCACTCCCTAGCCTTTTTTTTTTTTTTTTCCACCACCATCTCAGTGTGGAAGCCCAAATAAGGGGAGGAATCGCCACTTCATTTCGCTTGCCGCTACTACGGAATTGCCTTCAGTTTCTTTTCCTCTAGCTATATGTTTTCGCGGAATCGAGATCAATGATAATTCGGTTACCATACATGAATTATGATTGGTATTAAAACGACCAAATGAAGGAATCTATAGGTTAACGTGTATTGAGCCAGATATATATATATATATATATATTTTAGGGTACCATAAAAAAAAAAAAATAGTATTTTTATGAAATGGATATATAATTATATATCTAGGTAAATTGTTCTAATAGAACCCTATCTATTTAAAAGATAACAATCAGGTTCGATTCTTTTTTTTAGCCAAAATAATATAGGACTCAAAAAAATGATACAAAAGATTAATTTTATTGACCTTCGTCTATTTTCACTACTTTGTCGGTCATATGCGGTACATGATTGAATATCAAGGATATTTTAGTAACATAATAATTCAAATTACATTTGAATAAAAAATAACTAATTTAAATTAAATATTGTAAAACATAAAAACAAAGACAAAAACCAAAAAAAAAAAAAATCCGTTAAAAAGAAAACCTTCTAACTATCACCACCCCTCTAATAGACGCCCTCCACCCCAGACCACCGAAGCCGCGACCACCCTTCTGTCATCTCTTTCTTTCTTTCTCTTCCTCCTCCTCCCCCTCCGAAGACACCCCCTCCCCCCAACCCACCATGTTCTTTCCGCAAGATCGACTACATCCTTTCTGTTGTGAGATCCCAACAATTCTCTCTCCTCTTTTCTCTCTCCTCTGCAAATCCCGCGCAACCACTAGAGATAGTGAATGGAATGATTACCTAATCTAAAGTCTCAAGTCAATAAAAATTTATCCAAAAACCAGCACACCTGGGTTTGGTGTGACAAGGTTCTCTAAGGGGGGAGCTCCATTAGTCTGGGTTTGGTGAAGGGGGATGTCGTGATGGAGACATGAGGGGGCTACGCTGGTCTAGGCTCTATGAGGGTGGCAGTTACAACGGAGGAGTGAGGAGCTTGGTGGGTCTAGATGGTGATGGTCGGGGCTGGGGGATTTGGGGTTAGTGTAGAAGAAGAATGTTTTATTTTATTTTTTATTCTGTTTTTAAGGGAATTTTTCTGATTAAAATGTTGGTTAATTTAGTAGGATTTTTTGGCCAATTCACAACAAATTAGGGCCATGTGATAGGCAGATCATTGACAAAAGTGAGGAAATAATCGACCACCTGGGCCCTATTGCTTTTTTTTTTTTTTTTTTTTTTTTTTTTTTTTTTTTTTTTTGGAGTTTGAGGTCATTTTAGCCAAAAAAAAAAAAAAAAAAACCAGATTGTCTCCTTTTAAATACATCGGAAAGTATTACGGCAATTTGCCTTATGTATTGTTATAATTGATCATGGGTGCACTTTTAATTTTTCTTCTAAAATAATAGACACAACAATATCTTCCAAGTTTTTAGTAAGAGGATGGTTATTTTTCTTATAAAATAGGAGCAATTTTTTTTTTTTTTTTTGTAAAAATTGTAGAGTAAAAATACAATTTTCAAAAACCAAGTGAGGGAATGTGTCACTCCAAAACTGGGATTGGTGATATAGCAGCTTACTTTAAATAATTAATTAAAATTAGTATTGAAACACCAATTATGAGAATTCAATGTAAGGAAATTGAGAAAATTCCTAGTTGAAAAAAAAAGTAAACATCATTTTATGAAAATACTTAAGTCTGCCACCTCTAACTAATAAAGAGTCATTTACCAAATTTGTTAAATACTTGGAATATCATAGAAAACTGTCTCCAAAACATTAAAAAACTTTCAGTTGAAATATCACACTGATATCTTCTGGGTCTCACCGAAATGTATGCATACATAATTTAGAGACAAAAAAAAAAAACTAAAGTAAACATCCAAATCACAATTTAACATAAATAGAAAAGTGCATGAAAACAAATAATTATTACATGTCTTTCACAGAACATACAATTAAATTGCAAAAAAAAAAAAAAAAAAAAAGATAGCTCAACTCACAAAATCTGCAAGCTACACAAAAAAATGTGCTACTTTGCAGCATACTAAGATCCTCCTAAAAGGCATATTTTAAAATAAAACAAAAACGTACAAAACTATGTGTGAAACTATGAGCGAAATGATCAATACAATTATCACTTTAAAATGCAACATTTAAATAATAGTAAAATTTACATAAGACATAAATAAATATATAAATGAAAATTTAAAGCAAAAGCTTATTGAACTGCTTCTCGTGATTTATCAAAAATCATAGCAAAATACTTACTCATCGCAAGGCTTAGAATCACTACCGAAGCAGTCCATACAAGATTTTAGGACCTGTCTCCTAGGTCACTCACTACATAAGTTGAAGTCTAAAGGCTCAATGCTTAATAAAAATCAAGCACCTGAAGAATTACTCACCAAATGGCGTTTGAAAACTCTTTCAAATCTTTCTCACTTAGAAATCTCATCCCCAGATATCTAACTTTTATTTTTATAAGATTTCCTTAACATTCATATTTTTAAAACTTTTGAAAATAAATAAATATTTAGATCAATTCTCAAAAACATTTTAAGGATATATATGTTAACGTCAAAAACTTTAAACTGTAGCTAACAAAGAAAGATTTATAATCTTATCTCGGTATTAGCGAAACCTAGCACTCAATCTTGAACAGATACTAAGTCCAACATATGCTCCACTATATTCTAAAACTTTAAAGACCACTCTAAAATTAGATATTAACCTAATTAACGGAAGTCACATTTCATAATTAATCTCACTAACTTTGGTTCTATGCATGTGCTATTAATAGTTAAATACTAAATATGCAAAAATGATAAAAATTATCCAACATGCTTAAAAATAAAATTTAAACATTATTATTTTTTTAAACAGTCTAAAATAAATTTCAAAAATCCTACAGTTTAAAAAAGAGTAAATTATGCAAAACAGCAAAACTGTGTAGTTTTCCAACCTGTCAAAACACGAGGTAGATTCTAGGTTTGCTGCAGGCCCAGACGTGCTGGTTCGTCAAAAAACTGGCTTTTCCGAATTTTTCAACCTAAAGCTAGATGGTGTTATACTCAATTTTCTTGCCCTAAAATCAGTTCACAAAGCAATTTAACAGTTCAATATATCCAGAGACATATTCATAACACAAAGTCACCAATATGCCCAACTTTTATAATATTTAGAATTACAAGTCGCATTTTGATCCAAAACTAGAGAACACAAAAACCTAGCACAAATTCAATCTGCATTGGAGCATATATCCTCAAATCTCAAGCATTTAACAACTCAGAAACTTGATCTAACATGCTCAGGTCATATTTCTGGACATTTGTCAAATCAAATCATCAACACATCCATAATCTCATGTTCAAACCCATATACATTCAAGATATCAATAATACAACATGAATGCATAGACAAAATTCCCAACTCAGTTTTTAATTCGAAATTAAAAGGACAAACTAACCATCAAGTTCGGATTAAATGGAAGAGATAGGGAAAAATCAGTTTCTAGAACCCTTTAGGTCTTGAGTTGGCGATGATTTGAGTCCAAGAGTGGAGTTATTTTTCTGGTTATTTAGGTGTTTTTGAAGCTGAGTTTGAGAGAGAGAGAGAGAGAGAGAGAGAGAGAGAGAGAGTCCGGATTAGGCTTGTGGTTTTGTTTTAAAATGGCCAAAAGTGAGTTGGGGATCACTTCTGGGGTGGAGAGGCTTTATCAGGTTTGGTAGATTGCAAGTTCAGATTTTAAGAAATGCTGCAGAGTGGTTTCACGTGAAACATAGGGTGAAAGCTGACCAGTGGCGTTTTTGTAAATAAGTAGGAAAGCAGTGGTACAACCGTAATCAACAAATTAAAGATGATAAAATCAATACTTTAAAATATGTTGACCCTTATTTTTATATCATGTAACAATTTAAAATAATGGAATGCAATTAAATTAATGATAATAAAAATTTATTTCAATTTAAGAACACTAATGACACCAAATTAGTTTAATTAATTAGAATTAAAATTAGGAGTGCTACATCGCGTGCTTCCATTCATTAATACTTACCTCCGCCAGTATTGAATAATCAAATTAGAATCGACTTTTGAATATAAGACAGTAAAGTTGATTATTCCCTAACATTTATAATAATTATTATTCATGATCAAAAACTTGCAGCGCCTATTGAACTAACATTTTGTTCAATGTAGTGTATGATGAGAGAAAATAAGCTCTTAAAATGAGTTCGAAACGGAGATCCACATTTAAAGCCCAATTGGATATAAGGCCTGTTTGTGTAAATTCTGTGAATAATTGTGTATGTGTGTGAGAGAGAGAGTGAGGGAGACAGGCCTCTTTTCGACTTGGTCTTCGGATAGATAATGCCCTAAATCACGAGCTTGGGCTTATTCTCTTTCGTTGTTTTAAAAATTTAATAAAGAATAGAGAAATTATAGCAAATAACATTTTTTAAACAAATAAAAGAAATAGCATAATCTTAAAAATTGAAAAAAATAGTAATTTGAATAATTTCTTTTCTCAGAATCTCTAAACTTGCCCTTCCTTCTCTCTCCCTCCTTTCTCTTTTCTCTCTCACTATTGATATGATGAGATCACAATAGGCATTCATGGCGGCAACTAACAGGCGGCTTTTTCGTGTCTCTGGTGTTGGCACTCGAGATCCTCCATGTTGACATCGCCGAGGGCCACCGTCGAT
Organism: Artocarpus heterophyllus; assembly: GCA_025403435.1. NCBI lineage: Eukaryota > Viridiplantae > Streptophyta > Magnoliopsida > Rosales > Moraceae > Artocarpus > Artocarpus heterophyllus. The sequence continues at coordinate 1,438,852 of JAJQZP010000037.1, forward strand.
CTTGGTAAATATCACACTTACATGGTAAATGGCTTGTTTACAAATGGAAAAACAAATCCTGTTATGTTAATAAATAGAACATTTACCGTGTAAAAATGACATCTAATGTTCTTTTGTAAGTCAAACAGATTAAATATTATTAGTAGATATTATGTTTACATAGTAAATGACTCATTTACAACTAGAAATACAGATTCTATCATGGTAAACAGAATATTTATCATGCAGAAATGATATTTACTTGTAGTTACGTAAATTTTAATCAAACAGATTGAATATTATCGATAGATGTTACATATATATGGAAAATAATTATTTATGACGAAAAGCAAGAACATGTTATGTTGGTAAATTGAACATTTACAATATAAATGTGACATTTAACAATCGTACATAACCCCAAAGTAGAAAATCCTTCTCTCTCCTCCCTCCCCCTCTCTCCGATGACAGCGGCACTGCGACAGCAATGGCAAGACAATGATGGTAACCAAGCATGGCGATCTCAAGGATGGCGACAGAGAAAAGCGACAATGTCAACCTCTTTTTCATCTCCAACTCTAATGAACAGATTTGGTTTTTGTGAGGATAATGATCAAGCTCTTGTTGCTTGTGGCGACAGAGGACAAGCGACAGATTTGATCTTGCACTCTAAAAAGGAGAAACTGACGGCGGCTGAATTTTGGCAACAAGTCTGTCATGATGCACAAAAGGGGGATGGGAAGACAAGGACATTTTCGGGATTTTAAAATTCTTAGATATACATACATATATATATAAAGACAAATGGTTGGAAAACACCAAGGTTTAAGGCAAAGACTTACTAGGAATCTAAAAATAATTCTCGACGATGTATTCCTTATCACCGTCGAAAAGATGACTGTTGTAGTCTCCCTTTATCATAAAAAACATCTTCTTCCGGTCATGACCAGAAGAAAAGAGACCTATAATTAGCAGGGGACCTTGTCCTTGGCTTTATTGTAGGCTCCAACATAGTAATAACCATGCTACAGTGGAGACTAACTAACATTGTAGGAAAAAAAGAACTCATCAAGGCCAAAGGGTGCTTGGAAGTGCAAATACCACAAGATTCACATTCTTGAAAAGATATGCCAGAAATTAGGAAAGAGCTAGGTAGGTGACATGTCCAGTTTGCTGCACAATTTTTTTATAAAGGAATGGAGAGAAAAGGTCATCTTGACAATGACAACAGATTGTAGATGGCAAACATCTCAGAGGAGGCACGTTATTGTGCTTATGTTTGTTAAGAATAACAAACTCGAAGTACCAGCCATTTAAGTGGATGTCTTCAAAGACTTTGTAGATGTCACGAATGCAACACGCCAACTCAATCTGGGTCGACTTTGTGGGAATTTGCTCCCTAGTAATCGAGGCCAACGGCTTGCCCTCTTGTGCAACTGACCCATGTATACCCTCCTTACGTAAGAACTCTCTTATAATCATCAGTCGAGGAATATTAGGTGCGGGGATCCCTATAGCTATGGGGATGGGAACATTATCCACCATCTCACTGACACTATTTGTAGAGAGGATAGTGCTAAGGTCATCTATATCCTTAAAGATGGAGTCGGCATCATGTTCAAGAGACTCTCGACTGGATAGCTCGATGGCGTCTTGGGAATTTAGATGGACTATGGTGAACGACTCGACCTCTTGACCACTAGAAAAAGACATGATATAAAGAAAGAAAATCAAGGAAATGCAAATTAAAATTTTTTCCTAAGCTGAGAGGTTGACCTCTAGAATAGTTTAGGGCTCAAAGGTAAAGTCTTTGAGTCAAACAGTCAACTCATTATGAAGGGGTCGACCTTTTCATAAGAAGGTCAGCCTATTC